>JAECZD010000038.1:0-319305 GCA_024349325.1 Pogonomyrmex californicus
TAGGATTCGGTGAAGATGATATAAACAAATAGATAAACAAATAGATAAACAAATAGATAAACAAGAAGATAAATATATAGATAAACAAATAGAAAATTGCGACTCGAAGGACATGACGTCACGGGGGGGGTAGTGAAGAAAGACGAGGTGAGATAAACAAATAGGATAAGATAGCAAGGCGATATAAACAAAATGGGCGGCGAAGATGATATAAAAAATTGCGCGTGGACATGACGTCAGAGGGGGGGGGGCACCGCGTCCACCGCCGCCGCCGCCGCCGCCGCCGCCGAGTAAAAAAAATAAATATATCTCTCTCGTATTATCTCTTCCGTTGCGGCTCTCTCTCTTCCTCCAGACTCTTTTCGTATCCGTAATGATTTTTGACTTTTTTGAATTACATGTGTTTATATATGTGTTTATATGTGTTGTAAAAAGAAGATTTTTTTACAGAAGAGTATAAAAATATGTTTTGTGTTTTGGATGGTGGGGAAAAAGAATAAAAAAAAACATAATTCGTATATCATATTTATTTCATTCATGGTTATCTGACCACCAATTAAATAATTTGAATACATTTTGTAATGCGCAATTAGTATAGTGATATCCGCATCGCATAGTATTATCAGCGTCCAGATTGTTTAGAGAATCTACGTTTTCGTAATCAGCATCCAGAGTCTCGATGTACACGCGCTCATCGTCCAGAAGCAAATTCCACAGCCATTGTCGTTTTTCGTGTCCCTTGACATATACGACAGCATCGCTGTCATCGTCGTCGTCGTCGTCGTCGTCGTCTTCTTCTTCCGTTCCATGCACAGCCTTTGTAATCAAACTCTTAGCTTTGCTGTACGGAATCGTTCCGTCGTCCCATCGCAGTCTATGGTGATGACGTATCACCCAACGTGCGCGAGACTTGTCGGCACTTGCGAGGAAATGCCATGGTATAGGGCTTGCGAAAATATAGTGAGAGAGAACGGTCCGTTTTCTGAGAGCGGCAAACTCCTTTACAACAAACTGTCCTCCAACGAGAAAACCTTGCAGGTCTACGAACGTTGGCACGACCATGACGAGCAATTTTTCGAGACTGCGGTCGATTTCGATGTATCGTAGATTTTATTGTCTCTCTCTCTCTCATGTGCCAGCGATGCTCTTAGGTGATCTTGCGTACAACATTGGTCAACGGATTGTAGTGAACCACGCGATCGTGTATAATGAGACAGTACGCGGTGGTATTCATCGGTACGTTCTCCTTAGTCTCAAATTCCAATCTCACGTCCACGGTTGCGCTCTTGACCGATTCGTTTTGTCGAGAACAATCGATGATTACGAATGGACCGTTATGTAGAAAAGACGTGACGGTGAGACTCGGCTCGAGATACTCGTATCCGTAGTAACCCTTGCAGAAACGCGCGTACGTTTCATACAACACGGACCATCTGTTTTTGTCGAAATCAAGATGCATATCGTCGTACGGATAACATTCCGAGTTCAGATAGAGTTTCACGTTGGTTAAATTGCAGTCGTCGAATCGGCTCGTGTCCTCAGCCATGACATTTTTGCGACCTGTTTGCAGAGCAAAGATGACGTATCGCGGTTTCTCGAGCTGAGTAGCGGTCTTGATGGCCCACGAATGCTTGGTTGTACGCTGTAACAGCGGAAACTCGTACAGATCCCACGAGCGAAAAGCCATGCTCAAGTATCGTCCGCTCTCCAAAGTGCGCAGCATCGATAGTTTTTTTATCTCGCTCAATAACACGTGCGGCATTCGCCATTGTATCTTGAATAAGTCGATCACGGGGTCCAACGCCGAATTTCCCGTCAGGCAATTGTTGTCGTTACGAGATCGTATCAAGATCAACTCGTGACGAGCGTTGATTATCACGCGTCTGTAATCCTCGCAAAATCCCAACAGTGCGTAGAGAGGTACGCAAAAGTTAAAATATCCATCCGCGCTAGTATGCGCATCCCAACCGGCATTCCTCAGAATCACGCTTCTGTCGGATGATGTCGTTACGTAATGTTTGAGCGTGCTGGTTACGCCCACGTTTCTGTTACGATCAATCTCCACACCATCAAGCTCGTATCGAATCTCATCGAACAGGAACGCGACAAAATTATTTCCCAGCACCACATCAGATCCCTCGACAACTCTGTTCTTCGTTAGTTTTCCCTCGATATATAGAAAGCTTTCGTACGGCAATGTGTACAGATCCTGTTGCTGTATAGGTATTCTTATCTCATCGCTGTACCCGAACGTCGTATTGGCGAACGGGTTGTACGCATGAGTCTCAATCTTGACGATGCGATCGTCGAAGATTGGCTCGTCTTCGATGTTTAGGATATCAGTCATTTCACAAGTTGCGCACCGCGAATCCTAAAGCTTGTAAAAATTTAACGTTCGACGCGTTAAGTTTCTTCCTCTTCTTGACGCAGCCGGATGAGCGAATATTGTCGATCGATGTTTTCTTTGTAAAAGATGCGTTATCTCTCTGCGTATGCTTCGCTTCGTTCAACACGAGCATCTCAAATGTCACGCTCGCGTTATCGCTGTCGCCGTCGTACGTGCAATCTGACGGTGATCTCTTCTCCTCTGAAATCGAGCAATCGTCCGTTCTGGTCAACAATGCGTATCGTTAGCTCCGTAATGCTCCGTACGATGACTGGCAGGTAAATGATCTGCATCGGCCTTTCCGATATCTTATATCCTGGCGGCACGCTCGGCGAAAATTCGTGTATCGTGTGCACACTTTTGTCGTTGCTGTATGCGCCCGCGGTCACGTTGCACTCTACACGGATAATGTTTACGTTCATTATGTTGATCGACACGTCCGATTCGTGCCACCTTCGCGGTTGCAGTATACGCCTCGAGAAACCCAGCAGCGATCCAATGTTACGAGGCTTGTTAAAGTTTATTCTGTAGGCGCATTTAATCTCACACCTCATCGTGTTGTAATTTGCGCGGAGCACTATCGGGTATTCTCCAATCTCGTCATCGCCGCGCGCGGTGTCACCAGCGTTACCCTCGGGCGCGTCGCGTCGCGGACGTTTCCGTAAAATCTCACGTTTCAAAAATTCATTTATGGCATGCAGTTCATACGATCCCTCGGGAATCGTAATTTCTGCATCGTCTTTGCCAAAATAAAATGTATTGTTCGAAGCGTTTACATTCGGTATCGTGTGATAAGTCTCCAAAATTGTTAGACCAAGCTCGTAGTCATCGTCGCTCAAATCTATGGCTGGAGAGTAATTTGTCGCGAGAACGCTGCTCTTCCCGCTCAGCGTAAGCGTCAGCGACATGATGGAAAAAGCGTTCGACGAATACTGAGACGCCGCGACATTTTGTCGGACTTTATAAATTCACGCGCGTCGACCGTTTTGGAGAAGAAACCACAAGCACAGCTGTCCGCAGACGCTCTGATCGTACGTCTGATAGGACGTTCGATTGTACTCTATCGTAGCATCGTCTCCGAAATATCGTATCAGTTCCTTGGGCGGTCGAAGATTACCGAAACTGTCAAAGTACACAACGCGATTGTTTCTCTTTGCGTACGCTACCCAATGAGTACCGGGACCCGTCGTGTCGTCCAGATTTACGATACCGCTCTCGTTTCGACGCGCGCCGCTAATCGGTAATGCGTCACGCATGAAAACGCCTCTAAAGTACGGTACGCGCATACGCTTCGCCAGCTGGTCCAATTGTACGTTGGTGGTTACACTCGTAGGTATTTTTATCGTCTCTTTGGCGTTTTTTTCTTTTTCGCTGTTACTCCTCGTCCGCGTTTGTACGGAGCGAGATACAGTCCTCGTCCGTATTTGTACGGAGCGAGATACAGTCCCTGTCCGCGCGTTTCCATCGCGCGACGTTGCAGTTCCTCGAGTTGACGTTGCGCGACTTTCCTGTCGTTTATCGCTTTCGCCACGCTGGCCGCTCCGCCGATTAAGGACCCGAGAGCGCCCAAAATTGGCAAAATCGGTAACATACCACCTCGTTTCGCCGTTGGAAGTATTCGTTTCTTTTTTTTGCCGGCTTTTGTCTTCGCCTTCATACCCATGCCGATCTTGGTCTTGGCTTTCATCGCTGCCCAAACGGCTGCAGCTGCAGCTTTCTCGCTCAGAGCCGAATCTCTCGCGATGACGCGTCCTAGGGCTTTATCGGCGAGTACCTTGTCCGCCGCGTGTCTGTCGGTGAGATCGTTGCTCTGAGAATACGCAATGTCGTGTTCACGGCACGCCGCGTCCAGTGGATTTATGCCCGTTTCACCTCTGGCTAATCGCTTTTTCAGCCGAGTACCCGGACCGCAAAACTGATAGCCGGGGATATGTAGTTCGAAAGGAAGCGCGTTTATCGCTCGATTGAGCAGACCTCCAATGTAGCCTTCGTTTGACGCTGTTGCTGGCATAGGCCACAATCCTTTATCCTCGGTGCAGGACCGTCTATATGATCTCGATCCCACGATTGATTATAATGCTCGACGCAGCGACGATAGGTTTGAACCTCCAAATCCGCCTTTATATACTCCGGAAGCTTGTCCCACACGTGATCGATATACTTACCGCACACGCGTAACAGTACGACCTTCGATATATATTGCAACTGCTCAGCGCTCAAATCCCGAATATCGGAGGGATGCGACAGCGCGAGATACATTTTTGCTACTGAGCGATTCGTGGTTTCGCGCGCCTATAAATAGGCGTTCGATCGAAGCCTAGATAACGCAGTGCGAACATGAAATTTGTACGACAGCCGCTGACGATACGCGTCGCGAACTGTGACGAGAGAGCGCGAATGATGGGAGACATCGCGACGGAGCGCAAGCACGGTGAAATGTTACCGAGTACTATACGCGCCATCATTTGCGGGCCGTCGAATTGTGGTAAAACCAACGTTCTCATAAGCTTGCTCGAGAGTCCGCACGGTGTACGTTTCGAGAACGTGTACGTATACTCGAAATCGCTGCAACAACCGAAATATCGATACTTGGAAAATTTACTAACATCGATAGAAGAAATCGGCTACTTTACGTTCTCCAACAACAGTGACGTCATTCCACCGAGCGAGGCACGTCCCAATTCGATCTTCGTCTTCGACGACGTTGCGTGCGATAAGCAAGATGCTGTGAGAGAATACTTTTCGATGGGCCGCCACTCGAATGTCGATTGCTTCTATCTCTGTCAGACGTACGCGAGGATACCTAAACATTTGATACGCGACAATGCGAACCTGCTGATTCTGTTCAAACAGGATGGTACCAACTTGAAACATGTTTACAACGATCACGTGAATACCGACATGTCATACGATGAATTCTGTGCGTTATGCCGCGATTGTTGGCAGCGCGAGTATGGATTTCTAGTGATAGATAAGGACAGTCCGCTTATCAATGGGCGATACAGAAAGGAATTTAATACGTTCGCGGTACCGTAACGTGGTTAATCGATGTCGAAACGTCAAGCAGGCAACATGGATAACACCAAAGATCGCGAGAAAATAGCGAAACAGATTGCGCAAACGAGCGATTCGATTCGCAAAAAATATCGCGCTTTAAAAATTGGTAAAATAGCTGAAGATACAGCGTTGGAGAAACGCTTCAAACCCATCGTCGAACCTCTAAAACAGATTGTTGAAAAAACCGAGGAATCTCAATTGATTAAAAAAGAAGCAAAGGATCTCGGTATTAAGAAAAAACGTGAAGACAGCGATGACGACAACGATAACGATATTACTACTACTACTACTGACAAGGATTCATATAGGACGGATGTTGGATGGTTGAAATTAACGCCGCAGTCTAAAAAACGACGTACAATGAAAGAATTGAAAGCCGCGTCAGATTCACTCGTGTTCGAGTCTACACCGATACAACCATCGAAAGACCCATCGAAAGAACCATCGCTGTTCCTGCAAAAGGAAGATGTTTTCGAAACAAAAGACGTCAGTGAACCGTCATTCGAAACAACCATCAAACAGAGTCTGCAAACGCAACAAGGTCGAGAGGCGTTGCATAATCAGCTGGGACCATTAGGGCAAAAGTACGTAAGCCCTCTCCTCGATGATAATGGAAAAAACGATACATTTGATCGCGTATACGGTGTTTATTTCGATAAAACCAATGGTGCGATGCTTGGTGACAAGAAATTTGACGTTGACAAAAATGACTCCATAATCATAGACAATGTGAGATACAATGGTACACCAGGATTGTACGAATTGATCTTCAAGAGACTTCCCGATGACGCGGTTTTTACCGAGGATGACAAACGTATAAAAGTATATTGTTAACAACAAATGCTCATAGACGTGGTCACAGCGCCCATAATCCCATCAAGGGCAATAGGGGATCCAAGTATATTAACATCATCGCTCCGCTCGTATCTACGTATGGAAGTAGCGAGCGTAAAAAGGGTGCAGGCGTGAGCAATATACTAACCGCCATGAAGTTAAACGACAACAAGATCGATTACGTGCATTGGGACGATCCCAACGAACTGGTGGATCGACTCCGATTGCTCGACGCTTCGCACCGAGCTGGTAACAACGCTCACGACAACGAGATGCTGTCGATCATCGAGGAACTTCGCGAAGCCGGCATTATTATAAATTAATCGCGTATCGACGAAACGAGCCAGTCGATTAACGTCAGTGAGGAAAAAAACAATTTTAAATTGTATATCTTATCTTTACTATTAAACATCGTCGAAACATGCGATCCGATGGACGTGAAAAAAATGTTAGCTCCGAGAGGCGACGACTCGTTGAGGAATTGCACGCTTAACGGCGAAGAGAAATTTTCCACGAAGACGTGTCATAATTCGGGGATACGACGATCTGTGGCAGGCTGATATCGTCGAGATGCGTCCGTACTCGAGTTTCAACAGAGGTCATCACTACATACTCACCGTCATCGATGCGTTGAGCAAGTACGCCTGGGCCGTACCGCTCAAGAGCAAGGTCGAAAGCGAGACGGCTAACGCTATCGCTAAGATAATTCGAGAGAGCGGAAGATGCCCGAGAAACTTGCAAACGGATATGGGAAAGGAATTTTACAATGCCGATGTGCAAAAACTCTTGAAAAAACACAACGTTAATCATTATTCCACGTATACGGTGTTGAAGGCATCGATCGTCGAGCGATTCAATCGCACGCTTAAGAACGACATGTGGAAGATGTTTACGCTCAACGGCACTTACAAGTGGGTCGACGCGCTATCGCGTCTCGTATCAGATTACAACGCGCGCAAGCATCGCACTATCGGCATGCGACCCGTTGACGTAACTCCCGCGATCGCCAAAAGACTCTTGGATACGGTATACAGCGCGATAAAGATCGCAGGTCCAGCAAAATTCAAAGTAGGCGAATCGGTACGCGTGAGCAAGTACAAGACAATTTTCGAAAAAGGCTACACGCCAAATTGGACCACCGAGGTGTTTAAGATCGTTACAGTGCAGCGTACTAATCCCGTAACTTATCTGCTCGAGGATTATCGCGGAAAATCGGTCGCAGGCGCGTTCTACGAGCACGAATTGCATCGCGCGACTCATCCGGACGTGTATCTCGTGGAGAAAGTACTACGCAGGAAGGGAGACAAGGTTTACGTCAAGTGGCTGGGATTCGATAGATCGCATAACTCATGGATAAACAAAAGCAGTGTGATTTAATTCATTTTTCTTATTTTTATAATGTATTAAAAAAATAAATATACACTGTATACATGTATACAAAGAGTTTTTATTATTTTTTTCTGCCATTACATTTTTTAAACTATACATGTATGTAACTTACGAGAACATATGTAAATCTGTATGTATTATAAACAATATATATGTATTAAGCCGAGTATACATTAAATAAATCGAAGAGAGAATTAAAGCTAATTCCTCAGCAAGCAGGATCTTGGTTGCTATTATAAATTATATATAAAATAAATTTGAACAACTAAATTTTATTGTAAAACTACATATAAAAACTATAAAAACATACATACATCTATACTACATGTATAACAGTATCGTATCGTATCGTATAAAACAGTATCGTATAAAACAGTATCGTATAAAACAGTATCGTATAAAACTACAAGAATACATACGTTCATACATACATAGATATGATACATAGGTACGTACATACATACGTGCATATATGCATACATATAAACACTATATAAAAAATATAAAAATATATGTACATTGTATAAACATGTATATATATATATATTACAATGGAATTCGCCAATGTCCCCACGGTAACGTCTCCGTCGAATCCGGTACGATGTATCGTTTGTCGTCGTACGGACTCAGAGCGATTTTCGACTCGGACACCGTGTATACTTGGTGTAGCTTGGATCTTATACACGACTGGCGACGAGTCATTTCGATCTCTTCGTTCAAGCACCGTGTATAATCGTCGAACGTTATTGTTCGCGTTACGACGTTATTCTTTACACCTTTCGCCTTTTTAATGTCTTTTCTGCCGTCCACCCTCACCGCGTACATCTTCGCTCTGAGTCCGACGAATTCCGTCATTATCGCACCGTTATTCTCATCCTTCATTAGACCGGGTACTTTTTTATTCGCGAGAGGCATCCCGTACACGTTGTCCGTCGGATAATCGCTCGTATCGAATCTAGCGATATCGCGTTTCATCGCCTCGTACACATCATCGCACTCGATGTGGTATACGAGACTGTCCGTGTCGGTGTACATGATCTTACATTTCTCGCGATACAGCGGTGACATGTATTCGTGGTGAAATTCGTACAAGCAGATTTTCGATATGTCGAGTATACACATACCCACGTAAATCGGCTTGTTGAATTTTACCTCGAGTTTACGCAGTTCGACGGCGATTAAGTTTTCCGCAAAGACGCTGCGGCTGTGGAAATTTGGTTTCGCGATCATTGCCTCCGCGCCATACCGTCCGTCCCATTTGGTCAAAAGTTTAACGTCGACGTGATTGCGCACATTTTCCATTGTTTTACCGAATACCGCGTTGTTCATTAATTTGTACAAATTTTTCTCAAAATCGTTTTTCGCGTACGTTCTAAAGTGTGTATTGAGTTCGATGTAATCGCGGAGCCAGGCGGATTGAGCAAATTGTAGTACGCGATGTATCTTTGCGAAGACCACGGCGCGTACATTGCTGCAGGTTGCGATAATGGATGACGTACCGCTTCTTATCGTATAACGTCGCGAGAAGTTTATCCTGCCGCGTGCCGGGTGGTTTATCGCGCGTCGGACAGAAAGGTAGGTCAGTGTGTCGATCGTGTAAATGATGCGGATACTCGAGATCGACCTCGAGAATATAACCCGTAGACGAATCCGGAGCGATCGCGCTCGCGTCAAAATTCTCAATGTCTTCCATCCATCGAAATTCGGCATAGGGCAGCGGTTGACACATCGCCCATCCATACAGATTATTTACGTCAAAGTACATAAGGTATGATGACGGTTTCGATGGGTCGTACGAACGCATGTACTTGTTATTGGCCTGCGCGTATCTGCCGGAACATTGACTGAGACCACCGCGTATACCGCGTTCGATAAACATAACCATATCGATGTCGGTGAGCAACTCAAATTTTACGCGCGTATGTTTCAACATGGCGTCCCACGTGAAACCTGGCAATGTGTAGTAATGCGCGGGATCGAGTCCATAACTCGCGACGCAACTTTCGCGGAAATTTTCGAAAACGTCGGCCAATAACAAGACATCGGTCTTGAGATATAGATCGCTGTATTCGCCGAGCGTTCGGATGGAGAACCGCTGCCAGATGTTCGCGGCGTGCGCGTAATCGTTCTCCGACACCGTGTCACCGGTCAACGAGCTATAGAACGATTCGCGCGGTGGTAGGCGCGTGTCCTGCAGCTTGTCCGCGCGATCCACGTATTCGTACGGAAAGACACCTTTGCGCGTCAACAAGTCAAAATTTTCGTTTGAGACCGTGGAAAATTCGGAACGTAAAATTTTTAATTTTTCTTTCGTTAGAAAAGATGCCAATTTATCAAGGCTGGTATTTAAAAACTTGTACGAATCTATGAACCGCAAGCGTACGCAATTTCGCGAATCTGATCTCTCGGTGGTATCTTGAACGTGTTTTGTAAACGAAATATATTTTTCTTTTGTTATCGGCAGCACGTCGATCCTGCCTTCGAACGCCGTAGCTATTTCCGTGATGATAAAGTGCGCGTCATAACCGGATAAATTGTGAAATACTATGGGAATGCAATATGAATCTTTATAATTTAGATTACAATTTGAGTGCGTGGGACCACGGTAACGACCGGTAAGATGGCAATGATCGCGTACCCGCGTGTCGTCCGACGCAAATGATTTCTCGCAAATGTGACAACGCGTCGCGCTACGATATGCCTCCCACTGCTCTCTCGACAACGTTTTCATGGGGACATTCGCGGATAACAGAATTTTTACTTGATGCGCCAAATCTTCGAGTTGCCGAACGAACCACGCAACGCAATCTTCGCCGCGACGAAATCGATACCGATAACGCGTCGTCGTACAAGCATCGCACGTAGTATCCGATGCTAAATACCTCGTGCTGCTGGTAGGTGTACGATGCGTCTTCCTTCTCTGCTGGTTCCGTTCGCCGTAGTACGCACTCCAAGTCCGCGTAAACGATGAATGGAAGTCGTTCCTTATTCGTGTGGTTCTTGAATTCGAGCCACTTGTCGTCCTCGCTCGGCAGTCGGATGGCGCAATCGTTCATCTTTTCGCAGTCCGTTGTATGTGACTGCAATCTTTCAGACGAACTGAAATAATGTAGACATCTGCAAACGGAAAATATGATTTTTAGTATTTAATAAACAATTTTATAAGAGAAATAATAACATTTGTTAAAATACATACCGGTCGCAAAAGTATTTCTTGCATTTCTTCTTGTTTATTTGCTCACAAGGCGGGACAGATCTTTGATGTACATAAAGTGCCCCGCGTTGTCGTCACGCGGATCCTGCACGTACAATAAATTTGCGTGCTTCTCCATCTTCCTTGATGTCAGCCGTATCGGGAGAATCTCCTTTCCTCCCTTGAAGCCGTAAACGTTGATTGAGATGTTGTTGAGATGTTCGAACTTCTTAATTTGGTTCAACGTCATCGGAAACGTAATGTCTTGCAAATTTAACACTGTCGTATAATGCGGGTACGACAATTCCCGATTTGTATTCCTTTCAGCCGAATGCAGAGCCGCGATCACCGACCACGCGAAACACGCATTGTCCTTGGATCGTACATTGATCACCGCTCGCTTTAACATAATTTCCCGCGGTAATTCGATGTAACATCCCGCGTGCATTGGATTATATTTGTTCACGTTTACAGTCAAATTTAGAATTCGCGACAATGCCCATCCACTGTCGCGTTCTTGGAATTCTTCGAGCGACGCCAACGTAGGTTCGATGACGTGCTGCTCGTACCACTCGTCCAAATTTGACACTCGAAAGAGTTCACTATTTTTAGTGTTTATACTTTTGTTCGCGCGTTTATCGCCCGTCACAAATTCGCCATTGAACGCGGTGTTCACTTTCACACTATCGTGTCTTTGTACAATGTCTCGCACTCGCTCGAGCACTACACCACCAGCGTCTTCTAAAAATTGTCGAGGCTCGATATAGTCCACATTGATCACCGCACCAGTCAATATACAGCTTTCAAATGCCGTATCGATTTCTCGCCAAACGAGAGATCCATTGTCTCTACTGCTCGCGTACTCACCACCAACATGCACGAAACGTCTTTCTAGTTGTACTTTTGCACCCGCGAGTCACGCGACCCTCGCCACCGCAGATTGTCTATTTGCAACGGTGAGTCGAGGACGCTTAACACGGCTAAGTTCCTCGAGTTGTTCGATGCACTCCTCACATCGTTGCAACCACGCGAAACACTCCACCAAGGTAGCGACTTGGCTGCACTGCTCCAGCAGCTCGCGTTCCACTCGCTCTAGATGTTCCATATTGCAAAATCTTGATTTTTTAAAATTGTTGTTGTACTGTCTCATCAAAACAATTTTACATTTTTTTACTTTCTTTTTTCTTTTCTCTATAGCTGCTTTAACTCGAAGCCAGTATACAAAGCGTTGTATTTCCGACATGTCCGGAGATTGATGGGAATAGAACAACCATATATGATTATTCTCGCTTCTTGGAATTATCTCTGCTACTTTTTGCCGCGAGAGAGGTAGTAATATATTGTATGCGTGTCCTCTATAATGATAATATGTGCACGCTTCCAGAATTATTTCCGCTCTCTCAGAAGGAGCGGAGAAGCAGAGAGTTGTGATCCTGCACACCGCATGACCCATTATATATCATCGACACTTTCTTTGTCCCTTGTCGGAGCATCATCATAGGTCTCCCCAATTTGTTTATAGCAGCCGGAGTATCGGCGCTTCTCTTGACTCGCCGCGACACGTACGCCGATTTCCACGAAAAAAACCATCATAAGTCTCCCCGATTTGTTTATAGTAACCGGAGTATCGGCGCTTCTCTTGACACGCCGCGACACGTATGTCGACGTTCTACGAAGAGCTATCTTTTCGCGGGCTCTTCCTAGAACAACATTTGATCGTCATCGCGCTCCTTTGCGAACATGTCGCTACATGTTTGATTGCAACAATGAAATTCCTAGAAAAAAGGGGGAGGGGAAAGGTGGGGGTGGGGGTCGGAGCATCATCATAGGTCTCCCCAATTTGTTTATAGCAGCCGAAGTATCGGCGCTTCTCTTGACACGCCGCGACACGTACGCCGATTTCCACGAAAAAAACCATCATAAGTCTCCCCGATTTGTTTATAGTAACCGGAGTATCGGCGCTTCTCTTAACACGCCGCGACACGTACGTCGACGTTCTACGAAGAGCTATCTTTTCGCAGGCTCTTCCTAGAAAAAATTTGAACGTCATCGCGCTCCTTTGCGAACATGTCGCTACATGTTTGATTGCAACAATGAAATTCCTAGAAAAAAAGGGGGAGGAAGGAGGGGGGATTAACGGTTTGCCATGTCACAAAATTTACGCGATCAGTCCTCCTCCATCGAACGATCTGCACAACAGAAACGGTACTCCGCTCCTCCATCGTTCGAACAACACGCAATGTATTCCGCCAAAGGAAGCAGCGCACCGTACAATGGCGAAAAACAAAAGAAGGAATGTAACGCGTAAGTTTCAACTGCTTTTTTTTTTCTCTTTTTTTCCAATATTGTGCAGTATTATATATTTAATTTCCACAGTATTTCGGTGGAGCGTCGCGCGGTGCGCTTACTGAGCAGACGTTACACTCTGACGGCCACGGGTTACAAATTTCTGGAAATTGGAATCAACGTTGGTCCACCGAGCTACGTGGAGATCGCTCTGGGAGATCATCGGGGACAGGAATTGATACTGTCTCTCGAAACGTGGAAGGGACTCTACGAGCAGCGATGGAATATCTATAAAATGCTGCTAAACGATTACAAAGATAATTTTATAAGCGTTGGACCGTTAACCGTCAGAGTTTACCAGATGAACGACGTTACACTCGTACGTCTTGAATCTTTGAACGTACGCATAACGATGATCGAATCGACCCTGCGCCGTATGTTTCATCTGGACGAATGTATCGATGTGACGTTCGATCGACTCGTCAGATTCGTCGATACGATCGATACCAAATATACGCGATTCTCCAACATCGCGTCTGTTGTAACAGATCCCGAGGAAGTGCCGAACGCGATACGCGATTGCGATATTTTCGATAGATATCAACTCGTCGATTGCGAGCTGTTAGCTTTAGTTTTTAGTGTATAAGAAACAAAACATGTGAATAAAACAATTTTCACACTTAAAAATGTATTCAATTTGTTTAAAAATATAAACATATATAATATGCAAAAAAATATGTATTTCTTTCATTTCTTTTTTCCCCACCATAAAAATAATTAGAAAAATAACATTCGCCATAAGAGAGAGAGCCGCAACGGAAGAGATAATACGAGAGAGATATATTTATTTTTTTTACTCGGCGGCGGCGGCGGCGGCGGCGGCGGCGGCGGCGGTGGACGCGGTGCCCCCCCCTCTGATGTCATGTCCACGCGCAATTTTTTATATCATCTTCGCCGCCCATCTTGTTTATATCGCCTTGCTATCTTATCCTATTTGTTTATCTCACCTCGTCTTTCTTCACTACCCCCCCCCCGTGACGTCATGTCCTTCGAGTCGCAATTTTCTATTTGTTTATCTATATATTTATCTTCTTGTTTATCTATTTGTTTATCTATTTGTTTATCTTTTTGTTTATATCATCTTCACCGAATCCTACTATCCCCCCCCCCCGTAACGTCATGTCCTTCGAGTCGCAATTTTCTATTTGTTTATCTATATATTTATCTTCTTGTTTATCTATTTGTTTATCTATTTGTTTATCTATTTGTTTATATCATCTTCACCGAATCCTACTATCCCCCCCGCGGCTCAGTTCAAAGGACTGCCGCCCCTGACTTCCCCTCCCCTCTTCCCCGCACCATCCGTTCCCCCCGCACACCCGCACCCCCTCGGAGGACCTGAGTTAGAACCCGCCTATACATACTACTTTTAATAAATGCTGAAATGAGAAGTTCGAGAGATTGTAATAAAAACAGTAAAACTTGTCTGTAACAATTATGAAGAAGTATCTTCTTTCTTCTCTCGTCCATTCTCTTTTCTTTATTTCATTTTCAATTAATCTTTTAAACCTCTTCAATGTACGAAGCTGTAAAATCTCTTTAATGACAGCCACTCATAAAACTCACGAAATTAGCGCAACAAGAGACCCAATCGACATCGCGGAAAAGCGAGATCTTCTTCCAAACGATTCTTTTCTTTTCAATCATTAAAAATATTTTCAACCTTTTTTCTATATGCTTTTTTAACATTTTTTCTTATACGCTCTCCCACGTCATGACACGAACTGTCACCGACTATCATCGTCGCGAAATTGAAGCGATCTTAATCGTCAACATCGACCGGCCAATCAGCATCGCAGAAAAGAAACAACAATGCCTTCGATACATTCGATCGCGAACGCGCACTTCTCACGTCTACACGGATGTTTTTATTAGGGAATCCTTAAAAATATTAATAAAGTGATTCTCGGTGTTAAATATAATGTGGAAATTAAAGCAAATGAGAATCAGCGCTGTTCACAGTGCGTAATTAATATCATCATATGCCTCAGTAGTCGAAAGATGCCTGCTCGGTAAGCAGCAGATCCAGGTTCGATTCCTGGCTGAGGTGATATTTTTTCGCAAAATAATTACGAGTTTTCATGACTGGTTCGTGGTCGGACTCCGCCATGACGCACATCTTCCCTTCTTATTAATTAACACTCTTTATTACAAATTTAATATATAATACAGACATTTTGACTCAAGTTTGAATCTTGAATTTCTCTCTCTATCTTCAGTGAATATAAAAGTAAAAATAAGATCCTGTGTTTATCCGATGCGCTCATCGATGTTAAAATCGTTAATTAAAATTATTATGACCGTACATATATGTTATCCTAAAAGAAATGAAAGAATGATCATTAAGGATTTGTCATTATCAAATGAACACAGTTCACACTTTACAGGAGAAAGCATGCGCGGGAGTGTGGCACAGTTCGCATCGAGCAGCACACCGCACAGGCTTTGAAGAGTCATTGCGTCCGCACGCCCTGAGCTTAACGCAATGACTCTTCAAGTCGACTCGTCAAGTCGACAACTCGCAATCAAAACAAAACCGAGGTTACAGTTTGCTCAAGACGGAAACGTATGTATGATACAAGAATTCAGTATCAGTGAATTCAGGCTAGTATTCTGTCTTTTAATGAAAAGCATTTCTGAAATCAGTCGCTTCTGCAAATTACGTTCACAGTCTAATACCTTCACATCGTTCCAGTCAAATTCATGATCTAATCCGTGCTCGGTAATGACTGAATGTGTAATCGTGTTTCTCCGTATATGATTTTGGTGTTCATGCAGTCTCGTTTTTAATTGTCTCATAGTTTGTTCGACATAGTTCGCATCGCAATGTGTTGCAGCAGATTTTGTACACTACATTCCTTTGGAATGTGCTGGCAGAGCGTTTATGAACCCTAATCATGTCTCTCAACTTATTCATACTAAAGAACGCGGGTTTTGCGTTGAAATCAATGGCAACTTTAAGTTTTTAACTTTGGCTTTTTTAAGTTTAGTCGCAATTCCCGGAATAAAAGGTAAAGTGAACCATTTTGTTCCTTGTGATTACATTTGGCATGATTAATCTATCTCGTTTGAATAGAATTTTTAATCTCAATTGAATATTATCAAAGATAAAGTTGAGAGAATAATCGTTCATTAACAAAATCGTGATCACCAAATTCAAGTTCTTTTGATGATATTTCGGGTGAGATAGTAAGAACGGTCTATCGATGAGTCCAGCAATAGTGCCTCTGGCGAGAGGATGCTGAGAGTGAAAATTGAAGTACCTCCCTGAGAATGTTTGGGTTTATGAAACCAATTAATTTCAACGTTCTTATTAACAACTTTTAAGGTCAAATTGAGAAAATTCAACTCGTTTCCCTCCACCTCAGCAGTAAATTATAATCTAGGGTGATACGAGTTGAACCTTCCAAGAATCTCATCAATCAATTTGGAAGGAATGGTCATTGCAATATCATCGACGTATCTATAAAAAAACAGTAAACGGACCTCAACAATCTCGAGCACGCTCTCCTCCAAATCTCTTAATACTAAATCAGCTATGATCGGAGATAATGGGAAACCCATAGATGTTCTAAAGGTTTGCTTGTAAATTATATTATTACGACCGAATGGTGTTCCACTCGACGCTACCCTCATACATTTCCAACTTGAAGATCATCCCTTGCCGACGCGGTCGTTAAGTGATCGTCAAGCGGTTGTCAAGTGTTTGTTTTGGCGAGAGAGTCGTCGGCGCGGCGCACGAGTTTGAGCTGTGTCGCGGCGAATTATTATTTAACTGCGTAAAGCTCTTGATATCGCTCCTGTGCTTAGTGTTTAATAAAGTGTGTTTCCTTTTTAATCATCTCTTCCTTTCCTTGCGCGAGAGTGACGCGAGCGAACCCGCCGCAAGTGCGACATTTTTGGGGGCTCGTCCGATATGAAAAATATGGCGGAGCGTCAGGCGGAACAGAAAGGAAAGGAAACAGTCACGGAGGAGGGACAGGAAGGAGAGTAGTAGTAAGTGGGGCACTATGGCGCGTCAAAACAAACCCCCACCACCTTCCCACTAGCGCCAGGGGCTTGGCCCCCGACAGTCAAAAACTGGCAGCCACATGGAAATGGAGCGTTCTGATTGGTCGGTGGGGAAGGTGATAATTAGGTAATTAGTGGGAGCGTTCTGATTGGGTGGCTCCGTAGCTGCCCGGTGCATGATTGGCTCTACCCATAGTGCCCCATGTGTGCGATTGGTTGTCGAAATGCTAGACGAAAAAGTAGGGGAAGGGGAGAAAGTGTCTGGGACCGTTCGGAGTCCGAAAACAAAATGGCGTTTGCGAAAAGAAATATGGCGGGTCTGTAAAAGGAATATACTTGTTGAGAATGGAATGCGATTTTTTGTGACACGGGATGGAACGATGAGAAGAAAACCAATTTTTTTGTGGGATTTTATTGGCTGTATATGAAGAATCACGTTTTTCTTAGAGCGAAAAGTTTCTCGGCGCCTCATAGTCGGTGAATTTAGATAAATTTCTCGACTCGTTTGACATTTTTTGTATGGAGGAAATGCAGGTTACAAGTGGATATAGGTTTTGAAGACGTGAGGTTTGTCGGAGTGTAATAACCGTTAGAATTATTCAGCGTGTCGTACGGTATTTGGGGGTGGAAAACAGGAACGGACAGGTTCACACTAGAGATTTCTGACGACGACGACGACGACGACGAACTTGGAGTTGTACGAGGATTTTATCCTATCCACAAACACGTGGGCTGAAAAAATTTTCTTTCGACGTGACGATAACTATGCAAGCATACTGAAGGGAGAGAGAGAGAGAGAGAGAGAGAGAGAGAGAGAGAGAGAGAGAGAGAGAGAGAGAGAAATGTGTGAGTCAGGAAAGCATAGAAGTAGTAGAAGACAATAGGAAAACACGCTAGCACAGACCCGCGTAAATGACTTTCAAAAAAGAGGAGTTGTGAAAAATTTAGGATAAAGGGAGAGATAAAGAAATGACGTAAATTTGAATGTATGTTGTCAAGTATAAGTTGAATTTATTTTTCGCATATATATAAATATGTTTGTTACAGAGTTATTCTTCTTGTTACAAAATTAAACACGATTCGGTTATTATATAAAAATTATAACTCACGATTCAATAAAATTATAGTAGTAATTTCTTTAAATTTCAATGTAATTAATTCTAAAAATACAATATCAAAATATGTATCCAAAAATGGTAAATTATTTATTTGCGTTCTCACAGCAAGTTCGATATCCTTTTCGTTGCCTCGGACAGCGAGCTTGATGATATCGGCGTCGATGTAATTGTTAGGTAGACTTAGTTCTATCTCCCTGATCAAATAACATGCACACTCGTTAACAGTATCGACGACGGATGCTAGCTGGTTTATACGAGCATCGACACATTTGACGATATTCTCCATTCCTTGAAAAGTAGCTTGTTGCATTACAACTGTGACGGAATAAGTTTTCCTTTTTTTCGACGGAGGTTGTTCCTTTGTTTTCGAGTCTGCTTGTGTATTTCCAGTACTGTTTTCTTTAGGAAAATTTTCATTTTCCTTATACGTCACCAATACAGCGTTCGCTCCGTAGAGGTGAAGTTGATGAATATGTTTGCAAACGCAATGGGACTTTGCTTTTGCTGTTTCCGTTAAAGTATGCGCTCATGTACCGAATACTGTCTTGAAATTGCTGCCACGTGTCCGGATCAAAGCTGATTCCTTCTGCAGAATTACCACTCAATTTAACGACAGGCTTGAAGACCTTTTCTTTAGATAATTGTAATCCCACGTGTAATTTCTTTGTATGAGAGGTATTGAGAGGGTACGTCGTAGAAAGCAGCAAATTTTGTTTCACATTTTGCACAGAGTTCTTGAATATCTTGCGAATATTTTCTATTTTAGCGGGATTCGCAGCTTCTTGTCCGGCCATATTATTCGATGAGAGAATTTTGAACAAAATGTCCACTTTTAACAAACGAAAACTCGGAGGGATATTTTCGAAGTAGACGCTTCGAATGTCGATACTCGAGTGAAGCAGTGTAGCACTACAACATTACCTACTTATTTCGCATCTTCCCCTCCCTTTGAAATAAACAAAAAAAGTACGTTTATTATAAATAATATACAGTTAAACCGTAAATTCTAGAAGAAACGCGTCTTTTCGCTTTGTCTCTGCTTTTTTTCAAGGAAAAACTTTTCTCGAATAACAGAATTATTACAGATTCGATCATGTTCGAACACGCGTGAGTCTTGGATGTTAGGTGAGAAAAATTTTAAATAAATAAATTATTGAACATTCGAGTAAACTATAATTTTACGTTGCTCTTTTTCAACAAGGAAAGAATTTTCTCGAATAAAGCGAATATTACAGATTCGATCACGTTCGAACGTGTCAGGGTATTAGATGAGAAAATAAAAAAAAAATCATCGTAAAATCATGCGGAAACTATTTCAAGAAGAAGAAGAAAGTAACAAAATATACAATAGAAGTAAGAAATATTTTATAAATGTTTAAAATTTGTTAATGTTTAATTTGTTAAATGTTTAAAAATTTGAAGAAGCGAGAACTTTCTCCAAATTTAAATAATTATTTATTTGGACGTGTTATATATCTGGCGCCGTTTATACGCCGTTAGTAAACAAAAAAAAAGTGAAATCGAAAAAGGGTCAAGCTACAAGTAATATAAATTTTTCAAGAAAAAATGATTTATTATTTGGGCTGAGATAGCATTCTTATTCTCACGCTCTCGAAACTACAAGATAATTCTATAATTTTTTATAAATCTCTTTTGAAAAAGATTTTCCCTATAAATAGTGCGTCTTGCGCTATTGGAAATCTATTCCCGAGTTGAACTCTGCTGTGTTTCACCTTGGTTTTGTCGTGCAGAATTTAAAAGTTTGTGTTCGCGATATTTTGTGCGAAAAATGGCTAGTGTAGTTATTAGAAAAATCATAAAGCTAGCATCGAGGTTGGATATCCGCATAAACGAGGACAAATTTTTGTCTAAAATATTCAATGTTTCGCTCGATGATAATTATCTAGTTTTTACGCGTTTTTCGTGCGAGTGTTCAGATATAATATTAGGGGTGCTGTATCAATTGGGATATTTCGCTGGCGACGAGCGTTTATTCCGGATTGTCGGAGAAATAATTGAAACGCGACGTGCGGTTGGACGAGGAAGAGGATGTGGGTGGACACATCCAAAATCTCTTCTCTCATCTCCATAATGGTAAGTGGCTCTCTATTATTTCCATAAAAGTAACTCGTATATTGAACTCGTGGTTTAGCTAATTTTTAATAATAAATTGTAGCAAGAAATGCGCGTCAAAGAGCTACAGCGATAGTATATCCACTCACGCAGATTCGGAGGCGACGCGCGGAGGACGAGCCAGAAGCAGGACCAGCACGTAAGTAATTTTGTTAAAAACTAGCTAGGAAGAATGTTAAAATGTAATTTTTACAATTTTCTAAGATTAAAATATTAAATGCTTTTAGGAAGGGCTCGTATTTTACCTACACAGGAATTGGAGGAGGAGGAGGAGGAGGAGGAAGAGGCACCTCCGGAAATTATCCAACTATCATCTGGTAGGTTTACATTTTTAATAAATAATCTTAAAAACAAATGGTAAAAGCTAGAAAATCTTAATACAACTCTGTTTTTAGATATGGCGGTAAGTACTTCCGATCAGCGTGTGTTTTCACTTGGTAAGTTGATAGAGAAAAAATATTAATTAAAGTACATAATATCTTTATTAATCAAAGGACATAATATTAATATCAAAAATAAAAATTTACGATATATTTTTTCTTAGAATACGATCATATGTACTCCCCCATAATCCCAAAGGAAAGAATTTGGAGCGAGGAAGAAGGGGAAGAAGAAGAAGTGCAGGAAGAAGAAGAGGAGCAGGAAGAAGAAGAGGAAGAGAAGAGGGAGGAAGAGGAGGGAGAGGAAGAGGAGATGGAGGAACGCGAGGAAGAACCCGAAGAAGGCGAAGAGGAAATTAGAGAAACACCGACTGGTATATAATCTTTTATCTTAATTTCTCGATTTATGTTCGTATTTAATTTTAAATTATCGAATTTTTTAATAGGAATTCCTCCCAGTCCTATTCTCTACGCGAGAAGGAGCCGGCGATAAAAGGCGTTACCTCAGAAAAATATGTATGTTTATCAAATTAAATACGAACATAATATTCTAAGCAATCTCGAAGTATTTTCTATAAAATTCTAATTTTTTGTAACTTTTGTACAGAAGCGAACATCGAAGAGCCGCAGCGTGGAGGAGGACTTGTTGCTCAGGAAAATTTGGAGGAGGAGGAGGTGGAGGAGGAGTAGGAAACAACAGACGAAGAAAGGGAAGAGGAGGAGAAGGAGGAGGTGGCGGTGGAAGAGGAGGAGGAAGGAGGACAAGTGGAAGAGGAGGAGGAAAGAGAACAAGCACGTGGCGGCGAGGTTAGAAATTTTAACAATTTAATATTGATCGGGGAAAATTCGCGCTGGTTTAGAAATTTTGCAATATTAAGAAGAGAGGCGATATTCCGTTTGCGTCCGCTACCCGAAGGAGTCGATGTTTATAACTGGCTTGAAAACGCATTCGCCGAAATTTACGCTTACGCGTTACATATCTCCGAACCGCGTGATTACATGGGATTTTCATTCGATTTGGAGGATTTAACGCACGGTCCGGCGAGATTATCGTTTCGACCGGCACGCGACTTAACTCATGAGGACATTTGGCATCTCGTGAGTTCGGTAACGCAAAGCTCCGGAGGTTACGATGTCGCGCAGAATTTTAACGTACACGTTTTCAATGTCGGGGCGCCCAGAGGTCGCGGACGCGTTTCGAATAAACTTACACGGGAAGACGTTGCGAAACGTTCGATTTTAACAATCTCCAATTCGGATAATTTATGTTTTCCTTGCTCTCTCGTGACCGCACAAATTTATCACGCGCGGAACGTTGCGTGCGGGGGAACTTCACGAGCGGTGGAATGTGGTAAGACATCAGAATTTCTCATTACAATGCGAGCTCGCGTTGGATTTGACGAGGAGAGCTGGTGTCACCATTCCACCGGAGGGTTGCGGGAAATAGAATGTTTCCAACGCTTTCTCGCCGCATCCGATATCGTCATTATTGTTTATAATTCTGCTACTTTTGGACGCGGCGAGAGACCTTTATTCGATGGAAGTACGATACTCGTACTTCCTCTCTAGAACGCGAACCTTTATATCGGTTAAATATTATATATCACGAGCAACAACGACATTATAGCCCTATTTTAAATTTAAAAGCAGCTGCGGGGAGTAGAGGGGATTATATACCATGTAATATCGGGTATCGTGAGGAAAGGGGTCACCGTTGTTCAAATAAATGTTCTCGTTGTAACAATGTGCCACCGTGTGATCAACGCGAAATCGTAGAACTCGTTAGGTGTGAGACTTGCAAACGTTCGTTTTTCAGAAACGCATGCTTCGAACATCATCGTGCGACAAAGTCGTATGACGATAAAACTCCGACGAGCGTTTGTAACACCATTCGGCTCTGCGAAGGATGCGGGCGGGTTGTAAAAACGACAAAAAAACACGAATGCGGCGTTTCTTTTTGTAAAATTTGCAGTTTGCAAAAACCGGTAAACCATCTTTGCTACATGCAACTTCTCTCTCGCGAAGACAGATCCTCCGTTGTTGAGTCCGGCGAAGATTCTTCTGTAATCGCGAGAGAGTGCGAGCAGAATAACTCGGGTGAGCGAGAATGCAAAAAGGGGCGAGCGGCATTCGTGTTTTATGATTTTGAGACACGTCAAGATCAATCGCTTGAGGGAACCGATATAAAAATTCACGTCCCGACTCTGTGCGTCGCGCAACAGATTTGCGATTCGTGCGCGGAGATAGATAATTTGTCGGTGCGATGCGAGTGGTGCGGAGTACGTGAATTTGTTTTTCGGCAGGATCCAGTAAAACAATTTATCGAATTCGCAACACGTCCTACAAAACATTTTACACGTATTATTTATAGCCCATAACGCGAAATCGTTCGACGCACAGTTTATCCTTCGGCACATTGTAGAAAATTATTCCGGATTAGAACCTCGTATAATTTTGAACGGTACAAAAATTATGGTCTTAACAGTAAATCGCACGAAATTTATCGACAGTATTAACTATATGCCTGTACGCTTATCGGAATTACCGAAAGCCTTCGGATTATCGGATAATTGTGACAAAGGTATCTTTCCGCACTTATTTAATACTGCCGATAATCAAACATATGTTGGTCCACTACCCGATGTGCGTTATTACGCGCCCGAAACAATGCGAACAGAGGAACGCAAGCGTTTTCTCGCGTGGCACGCAGAAATGTCGGGAAAAAATGTAGTATTTGATTTCCAACGCGAAATACTGGAGTATTGTCGCACCGATGTTAATATCCTTCGCCGAGCATGTTTTCAGAAAAATATTCTTACAGCGGGGAAACGTGTGCCCATTCGAGGAATGTACAACTATCGCTTCAACGTGCATGAGAGTTTTTCGAAAAAACTTTTTGTGCGAAGGAGAAATAGGAATCATTCGTTCGGGTGGATACAGGTTTAAAGATAACCAGTCGCGCAAAGCCGTGCAATGGTTAATTTTGAAGGAACGTAAGATCGGTCATCGGATAATTCACGCGGGACGCGGACGCGAGTATCGTTTAGCGGAAGGCATGCTCGTTGACGGGTATAACGAATGCGAGAATGGGGGTGAGACACGGCGTCATGTCTTGCAATTTCAAGTTGCTTTTTTCACGGATGTCCGTCTTGCTACCCATTATATCGTGATAAAACGCTCGAAAATTTTAACGATACGTTTGACGCGCGTTACGAACGAACGGTTGCAGCGTCTTGGCGATTACGTCGTCAAGGATATATCCTAACGGAAAAATGGGAGTGCGTTTTCGAGAAAGAAATGCGCGGGAATCGAGAGATGCGAGAATTTCTTGAAAATCACCCCATGGTGCAAATCCCACCTCTCGATGCATTTTTCGGCGGACGCACCGGCAATATCGCGACTCGATACGAGGTTACGGGCACCGAGAAGATACGGTACGTAGATGTATGTTCTCTGTACCCGTACGTACTCAAGACCGGAGTTTTCCCAATTGGTCATCTGGATATTTATGTGGGCGAGGAATGCGCCGGTTTAATTGGAATCGCGCCAAATTTTAATTTTACTCCGGTCGAGGGTCTCGTACGTTGCCGAGTACTCCCCTCGCGTGATCTCTTCCACCCGGTACTACCGTATCGCGTACCCGGCAAATTATTATTTGCTCTTTGCGATACATGTTGTGAATCATTTTCTCGCGACGCGTGCACTCACGACGATCCTGCGGAGCGTGAATTCGAGGACACGTGGGTGTCCTGCAAATTACGCAAAGCAGTCGAAAAAGGATATCTCGTGACGCGGGTAGACGAAATTTGGCAGTACAAATCCACGCGATATAACCCCGAAACGCGTCAGAGAGGATTGTTTACTGAATATATCAACACTTTTTTGCAACTGAAACAAGAGGCGAGTGGATGGCCGAGCGAATGCAACTACGACGTTGCTAAAGAACGCTACCTGTGGGAGTATGAAGCAACCGAGGGTATCATTCTCGATAAAAACAACATCGTACGTAATCCCGGCTTACGCTCCGTCGCCAAACTCTGTCTTAATTCGTTTTGGGGGAAATTAGGCCAGCGGAGTAACCTGCCGAATACGGAAATAATAAGATCCCCTCAGCGTTTCGCCGAATTGCTGTCGAATCCTGAACACGAGATAGTCGGTGTACTGCCCGTCAACGAGGATGCGATATACGTTTCATGGCAGTTAAAGAGCGAAGCGGTGGTACCTTCGCCGATAACTAACGTGATGATAGCGGCATACACGACGGTACAGGCGCATATAATTAAAATTATATGAATATTTAGATAAATTAGATCGTCGCGTATTATATTACGATACAGTTTCTTATATATATACGAGCAGCGGTGATCCCGAGGAGTACGAACCGCGTACAGGTAATTTTTTTGGTGACATGACCGACGAACTCGAGAGTTACGGGCATGGTAGCTTCATCGAGGTGTTTGTATTTGGCGGGCCGAAGTTTTACGCGTACGTGGACGCACGAAAATATGAAATATGCAAGATAAAAGGGATTAAATTAAATTTTGAAAACTCGAGGCTGCTTAATTTTAAGAGTATTTATAATTTATTATTAAATAGGGAAAAAGAGGAGGAGGAAGAGATAAATCTGCGATTTAAGACAATTCGCCGCACCGCGTTTCACGAAGTAATAACGCGAAACGAGGTAAAAACGTGTGCTCCTGTTTTATTAAAGCGCAGATTCATCGACAATCGTCTTTCTTATCCCTATGGTTTTACGATATAATATTTTACTTAAAATTAAGTTAGGTTAAGGCTCGGATTTTCCCCGTCCTCCCGCAAGTGTAAATATGTATACAGGATAAATATGCATGTAAAAATTAAGATTATTTTTTATTTTAGTCATAGTTTATTTTAGTATTAAATTTAAGAAAAAATGTAATTTGAAAAATGTATATTATACGCAGATTAGAAAATGTAAAATTACAAATGTAAATTTGCGTTTAGTTATTAAGAAAAAATGTAATAAAAATATTTATTTCTCTAATTGTAAGAAAAAGTATAATAAAAAAATTTTGTAAAATTAAATTTTTAAATCCAATTTTTTCCCACTTTTTTATAATTTTCCTATAACTTTCTTTTATCACTAATTTTTTATACAGAAAATATTTTGAATTTATAATAGAGAATCTTTAAAATACTTTGTAAAATATCTTTTAAATTATAATCCTAAATTATAATCGCATAAGTTACGATCTTTTAAATTACTTTGTAAAAGAAAAAGTTATAAATTTTTACGTCCGCAATAATAAGTATTCAATTATTTTTTCCGCGAGTAAGTTTCTCCGGCTTGAATTAGCTTTCGAGAAGCACCGCGTACAAGCTCGTAAGCGACGGTGCTCTCGCGGTGGACGCTCGCACGAGCGTACGAGCGAAGCTTGTCGTGGACGAGTACGAGCTTGTTACGCAAAGATGCTGGCGCGAGCACACCTCCGCCGCGGTGAGGCCCTTCCGCGAGTAAGCTAATCTCAAAAATCTCAAAAATCTCTCTGAGAAAAAAATCAAGAACCTCAAGTGTCCCATCCCTTTGTTTATTAATCTAAGTACGACGCGCAAGACGTTCATTTCGCGAAATGGATGTACACTGGAAACATCCGTGGATCGTGTGCGGACCGACGGGATGTGGAAAAACAATCTTTGTAAAGAGATTTCTTCGTCATTTATCCGTTACGGCAGATGTCTACTTTGAGAGAATTTTGTTTTATTACGCCGAATAGCAGGATGCTTATCAGCAACTTCAATACGAAACCCGAGATTCCTCAATCGAATTTCACGAGGGATTACCACGTCCGGAAGATTATTCTAACAATCCATCCCGCGCGAAATTGATAATAATTGACGATCTTATGAGGGAATCGTCCTCGAACGAGGCGATCGTGGATCTGTTTACCAAGGGAAGTCATCATAAGAATCTCAGCGTAATTCTCATCACGCAAAATCTCTTTCATCAGGGCCGCGGACAACGCGATATATCTCTCAACGCGAATTACTTTGTGGTTTTCAAAAATTCACGAGATCGCGCGCAAATTCGCCATCTCGCCATCTCGACAAATCTATCCCAACGATCCAAAGTTCCTCGAGGAAGCGTATTACGACGCCACGTCTCAACTTCACGGATATTTATTGCTCGATCTGAAACAATCGACTCCCGACGAGTATCGTTTTCGCACGTGCATATTTCCCGATGATACGCTGAACTACGTTTACGTATCGCGCAGATCCTTTTCCGGAAGTTTCGTATAAAAGTATCGCACTCGCATTCTCACGCGATAGTCGCGCAACTTCCTCGCAATGAAGAAGAGAACATCTTTGGTTAATGCGAGAAAAATCGCAGAACGGTCGATCGGTAAGAAAAATATCTGTCTTCTCAAAGCGCTGTGTTATTTGAACAAAAATCAACGCGTTTCTTTCTTACGTCAGTCGGATGAAAAATTCATTCATTGTATCTGCGAGTGTGTTTTCAATACTCTCAAGGGTAACGTCCTGCTCGAACGTTCTGAAAAAAATCGTCTCGGCAAATATAAAGCATCTTTGCGTCGCATAGCGAAAAAAGACGGTAATTGGAAAAGTAAGAAAAGGCTATTACTACAGCGAGGTGGATTTTTACCGTATCTCATAGGGCCTATACTTTTGTTCCTATTTTCGAAAATTATCAGAGAATAGTCAGAGAGAGAGAGAGAGAGAGAGAGAGAGAGAGAGAGAGAGAGAAATCGAGTAAACCTAATTGTGGAAAGGACAAAGAAGATGGTCTTGATTTCCACGGAAAATCTCGAAAGAATGCAGCAACGTCTCCAACAACATCAGCGATCGGAAATAGGCATCAGGGAAGACTCCATGCGACAGAATTCGGAGACGATACACGGAGAAAATTTAAATTCCGTACAAACACCCGGAACGATTTTGTCACGGCTCAATTCCGATATGAGCAGAATTCTTAATTCTCCCACCCCGCGCGATGTAGGTGAGAAATGGAAATTGTATAAAGAAGTACTTTGGCGATATCTCCATTTTGATAAAGCGCAAAAGGAAGATTCGACGCGTAACGCCGCCGATGAGAACAATTCAGATGCGCAGGAGGAGGTCATGGTGGAACCAGCGCGCGAATCACAACCATTGAGCAAACTTTCTCATCTTGATGAACAAGTAAGTAATATACTACGTGCTGAGTAAGCGTAAGCGCGAACGGCAAAGCGTTGAAAAAATATTAGAAAAGGTGCCGAAAAGTTTTCGCGCCAAGGCGCGTTTACTTTTGAAACATTTGATCGATGAAGCAGTACCCGCGAGAATTACTTGGGACGAGGAAGGAATCGTGACTATCGATGGTGACGTTATAAAAGATTCGAATATCACGGAACTGATAAACGACGCGATGCGCGAGAGAAAAACTGTGAAAGCAATAGGAAGAGGTCAGTTTGCGCGATTACTACGTACGACAAACACTCCGGCTGTACTCGTAGGAAATAAGAAATTGTTAGCAATCACATTTGTCAAGATATTATCATCACCACGAGCGAGTTCCACACCGAAAATACCGAGAAAACTTTCAACGTCAACGACGACGACGCCGACGACGACGAGAAAAAGGTTACGACGCACGAGAAAGGGACAAAAACGCAAGACCGAAAAAGAAGAGCGAGCGAAGTGCGCATTGTTTCTTTCGCTGCGTTTTCGTAAAGACGATATCCCTATAACTTTCGTGAAAGATTCTCGACAGGCAAGAAAGAGACGCTTACTCGATTGGAGTGAATTGAAATGACCAGGCTTGAAAATTTGTATTACGATCCAGCGCACTATGCGGGGTATTCGGCAACGGATAACTTGTCGCGTGTCGCTAAACCGAATTTCTCTCGTAAAGAAGTAGCTCGCTGGCTCGAATCGCAAGACACGTACACGTTGCACCGTCCGACGAGACGAAAATTTCCGTGATTACGTTACAACGTGACGAATATCGACGATCTGTGGGAGGCTGATTTGATCGAACTCCGTAATCTCAAAAGTTACAACGACGGATTTTCTTATCTTCTCGTGATTATCGACGTACTTAGTAAATTTATCTGGATAGAACGAGTTGCGAGATAAAATGAGCAATTGCGTGACAAGGAGCTTCCAAAATATTTTTTCGAGAAGCGATGGTCGAGTACCCGTGTACTTACAAACCGAGGGTAAAGAATTTATCGCGCGACCGATGCAAGATTTTTTAAAAGAAAGAGGCATACGTTATCGAGTAACTCGTAATCCGGACGTCAAAGCCGCCGTCGTTGAACGCTTCAATAGAACGTTGAAGGAGCGAATATGACGCTATTTTACGTAAAAATACGCAGCGTTACATCGAAGTGCTGCAAGATATCGTGCGCGCTTACAATCACACTCGTCATTCGTCCATCAAAATACAACCGGCGACCGTTACGAGAGAAAATGCGCACATCGCACGCGAAAATATGGAGCGGCGTAGAGGGGAGAGAGAGAAGGAGGCGTCGAAAGTAGTAGAACAAAAGACTAAATTCGATGTTAACGATCTCGTTCGTGTCAGTGGAGCAAAAGCCACTTTCGAAAAAGGATACGAAGCGCGGTGGAGCGAGGAAATATTTCGAGTTTGCCGCGTTCTTCATTGGCGAAGACCCTGCGTGTACGAATTGTGTGATTTATCGGGGGTGTGAACACATCGATGGGATTTTTTATGAACAAGAATTAGCATAGGTCAGTAAAAATTTGGGGGAGGAAGAGTTTATCGTCGAGCGCGTGATAAAAAGCAGAGGACGCGGTACTAATAAACAGCTGCTAGTTAGCTGGCAAGGATATCCCAGTAAATTCGACAGTTGGATTCCCGCTTCGAGTTTAACTTATCTCCAGAATGGAGGAGGAGCAATTTTTTATGGTTCTTCCGAGCGATAGCAGTAAAGAGTATTTCCCGGGAAATACATGCTCTTCTTTCACCACGCAATTACCTCACGGCGTACATTTATTTGGGGAATAGGAAGTCGCGCTTAGCGAGATTCAATTTCCCTCCAGTCTTTTTCACGTACGTCGAAACGATAATAAGATTAGATTTGTTGATTTGAAGAGCGTAAAGGATGAGAAGAATGCTGAGTTTACGATGAAAGAATTGCACTTATAGGCAGGGGTTTATGAAAATACAGAGGAACTTATCTACGCGATTAATAAAGAGTGCAGACGCATCGATTCGCATTTTACTTTCGAATTATAAAAGGGCTCAGATGGTAATGTCCGTATAAGCATCGATTGTGACGACAACTGTACTCTCGTTCATTATATAAATCTGCCAGCTAATATTTTTCAAATATTGAGGATCAACATCGATGATACCGGCACAATTTACCGTCACAAGTTATCTAATTCCAACGAATTAACGCCGTTTTTGAAACTCGGTTATGCCATCGGTAGTAGACGCGCTGTATCTTTCTGGACTGCAGGACTGTAGCATGTGGCACGGAATCCCTGATAAAATGTACGTTTATTGCGACATTTGCGAGCCTTACATAACCGGCGATACGCGGAGTCCGCTTCTTCGAATCATTCCAACCGAAATACCCAGATGTAATTACACGTACGGGATGAATTTAGTAAAATATTTCTCCACTTTGCAATATACTCCATAGTGTCAAACGAAATTCCATAAAATTGAAATAGATATAAAAGATCAGCGTGGAGAAAAAATACCATTCGTATCCGGAACGTTGATAGTAACATTACACTTTAGACGTGTCCGTTAATTACCATTCGCAGTGGAAAGTCTACGAAGCTTTGAGAAAAAACTAAACTTCCATGGAATACGACGAGTATTACGAAATACAAAACGGTGGAGGTAAGGGAGGTGGAATTCCACGAATTTTCGTCAGCCTATCAGCGCGGTCATGGGATTGGTAGTTTCCTCGGAGGATTATTTAGAAGAGTACTTCCTTATCTAAGCAGGGAAATACGCGCAGTCGGGAAATAAGCTTTACACGCCGGAATTGGTGTGATAGAGGATGTTGAAAACAACACTCCGTTCAAGGAAGCAATCAAAACGCGGCTCAAGGAATCGGGCGGAAATCTTAAGAGAAAAGCCAAAGAAAATATAAGTAACTTGATGAAGGGCTCGGGATATAAAACATCCGCGAAAATACGAGCGGGTCAGTTTCCCTTCGGAGGGTACGACGCACGCACCGGTAAATCCGGGAGAAGCACGGTTCGTAAATGCAGACAAGTCGGTAAAAAAAAAGAAATCATCGAAAATCGGCGTGAAAAAAACGTTAAAAAAAAATATCGAACAGAAAAGCGGGCAAAATTAAAAAGGCAACGAAACATCGACGAAATAGTGGGAAAAAGCGCACCGTATCCGATATATTCGCTTAATTGACGCACTTCGTAAATTTGAGAGATATGTCTTTTCTTCATACCCACTCGAGTGTTTAAAGAGCGAGCTCGATCTTTTCAGTTTACCTCCTACTCAAACTAGTATCGAGAGTTCGCAATGGGTTTATTACAAACCGGTAACCTCGCTCGCGGACGACGCACTTATAGAATTCGTCGTACCCGGACACGGAAAAGATTATTTAGATCTCACGCATACCATGCTAAGCCTTCGCGTACGAGTGGAAAGTTTACCCGGTCCTGGAATGTCGACAGGAGGAGGAGGAGGAGGAGGAAGAAACAAAGTAGGCCCTGTGAATCATCTACTACATTCGATGTTCAACCAGATCGACGTGTACTTCAATCAAAAACTCGTATCACCCCCAATCAACGCCTACGCGTACCGCGCGTACATCGAAGCATTGTTAAATTATTCTTCACCGGCAAAAACTTCCCATCTGACTTCCTATCTATGGGACACGGACGAACCCGGTTATATGGACGCGCTATTAGAATCGGACAACCCTAATCAAGCTCTCGTGAGACGCGCCCGATACATCCAAGGAGAACGTTCGGTAGATCTAATAGGTCATCTTCATTGCGACGTCTTTAATCAGGATAAATTTTTAATTAACGGAGTGGAGGTTAGAATGAGACTCGTTCGCTCGAGAGACGCGTTGCCTCATGGAAGGCAACTCAACGTCGAAAATATACATTCTAGATGCTAGTTTACTCATAAGAAGAGCAAAAATAAGCCCTGCAATGTTACTCGAACATGCGAGAATGCTGAGTAAAACAACCGCCAAGTATCCTCTGATGCGAGTCGAAGTTAAAACATTTACGATTCACACCGGCGTGGTAGAAGAATCGATTGATAAAGCAATACTCGGGCAACTTCTGAAGCGAGTAATAGTCAGATTCGTCCATAACAAAGCGTTTAACGGCGACAGAAAGTTAAATCTATTTAATTTCAAAAATTACGGCATAAATTTCTTCTCGCTATATGCCGATGGCGTGCAAATTCCGAGCAGACCGTTGCAACCGAATTTCTCAAAAGACCATCTGCTCTACGTCGAGGCTTATAACACCCTCTTCTCAGGAACAGGCATCCATTTTCTAAACGAGGAGAATTCTATAAACAGAGAAGATTATGCCAAAGGTTTCACGCTTTCGATCTCACTCCCGATCTATCGGCAAATTGCGTTAGACATTGGAATCTTGTCAGACATGGAAGTTTACGATTAGAGATGCGATTTGAAAAAGCTATTACCTCAACGATTAATTGTATTCCGTTTACGCGGAATTCGATAACGTGTTAGAGATCGATTCCTCGCATCAAATTATCGTTGATTTTAGCGGATAAGACATACTCAAATTTCTCCTCTCCCACCGTTATCTATTTTTCATTTCTATTTCTTCGAAAGCTTAACAAAAAGTAGCCGCAGTTTTGCTTTAGACGCGAACGTCGTCACTTCGTGCAAAATAAATTGAAAGTATATTCTACGCATCATGGATATAGTTATCGATATACAAGGTTTCCGCGACGTTGAGGGGAAGTTTATGCCGAAGGAAGTAGCGGTTGTCGCCATTAACGAAGCATTCATAAGTCACTGCATTATGATGCCTCCATATCCATTTGTCGAATTACCCGAAAAATACAGACGAGAAAACAACTGGCTCTCTCGAAACTTCCACGGGATCAAGTGGTTTGACGGAATAGTCAATTCCAAACATTTCATGGCGGAACTACGTGAAATTGCACGGCAAGCGCGTTACATATACACCCGAGATCGAGAGAATATACATTATTTGGAAAACACACTCGCAAGAAACGTATATAACCTAGAAGGAATCTCTCCTGCTTTCAAAAACCTGTCGGAAGGCGAAGAGCATGAATTGTGCTGCGGTCATCACGGGTTTCATCGAAATTCCGACAAATTTCATTGCGCGTTACGCAATGCATGCAAATTGAGATACTGGATGAGATCTCAAGAAGGGAACTGCGACATAAGCAGCGCTAATTCTTTTACCAATGAAAGTTCCGATGACAGTGATACAGAGAGCGAGGTTTTTACAATAAAACGAAATTTTGCGAATCTCGTTACGTGAAGAAATAAGAGATTGGAAACAGAACAAGCGAGGAGTATGTTCACGTATTGCGAACAAATAAAAGCGGAGAAAGAAGATCTATCGAAACTCAAGCATGAAAAAAAGGAAGCTTCTACCGTATAATCCTCGCAAGAGGATAAAAATATAACGACACCGACGAGCCAAGAAACAACTCAAACATCATTTCTCTCTGCAAAAGATGAATTCGCTCGAAATCTGATGAGGGTTGCATCATCTCAGTGTCGGACATGTGGGTGTGTATCCTGCCGACAGAATCCCGAAGGTGTGGACGAAGTCGACGGCCATCGTCGCGAACACAGATAATCACGATCGTCCTGGACAACACTGAGTTGCTTTCTACTTAGACAAGCACGGAGAAGGCACGTATTTCGATAGCTACGGACTACCACCCCTGGATTCTAGATGCAATCTACGACTTCGACAAAACTTTACTACTCATAAATGGAACATCGTGCGATTACAAGACACATTTTCTCAGACCTGTGGACAATATTGCTGCGTATTTCTTTATTATTTGTCTCGCGGTTATAAGCTTAAACAATTTCTAAAATATTCAGCGAAGATTACGAAGATAATGATAAGCTAATCGTACAATTATTTCGTAAAATCTTTCTTCACGGAAAAAAGAAATGTAAAAAATCTCATGTAACGTGCTGTCATATACAAACTTGTACTTTTAAGAATAATTAAATAATAAAGAAACACTATTATGAATCGATATAATATGTATAATGATATAACAATAAACTTAATTTTTTATAACATAAATTTCAGTCTTTGTCTGACTTACTCTCCTTTCCCGCCAGCCTAAAATCAATCTTAGCTACATAACTCCAAGCTAAAAATATCCAATCATTTTTCAGATATTTTCGCTTGCTTACCATAGAATTAAGGAAAATAACCTCGCTAGTGTATAAATCCCAATGTTAGAAAAATCTGGAGTTTTATATCTAGAAAATCTTTTCAACTAGCATGTTTGTCATAGGATAAAAGCCTCGTATAAGCCTCCAAGCTTCTAGTGCGAACCTGATCGTTCCTGTTTTTCTCCCCTAAATATCATACGATTCGGTAAATAACTCTAACAAATATTACACTCCACCAAACCTCGCGTTTTCAAAATGTGTATACATTTATATGTTTATACATTTCCTCCACACAAAAAATGTCAATCAACTCGAGAAATTTATTTAAATTCGCTAGGCGCCGAGAAATCTTTCGTCCTAAGAAAACTCGATTTATCATATTCCATATACACGCGATAAAAACTCGCAAAAAATTAGTTTTCTTCTCTTCGCTCCATCCCACGTGTCACAAAAAATCGCATTCCATTCTCGACAAGTATATTTCTTTTCGCAGACGCCATTTTGTTTTTGGACCCCGATCGGCTCTAGACACTTTCTCCTACTTTTCCTTCCCCTACTTTTTCGTCTAGCATTTCGACAACTAATCGTACACATGGGGCACTATGGATAGAGCCAATCACGCGCCGGGCAGCTACGGAGCCAGCCAATCAGAACGCTCTAATTACACTAATTACCTAATTATCACCTCCCACCCGCACCGACCAATCAGAACGCTCCATTTCCACGTGGCTGCCAGTTTTTGACTGTCGGGAGCCACGCCCCTGGCGCCAGTGGGAAGGTGGTGGGGGTTTGTTTTGACGCCCCATAGTGCCCCACTTACTACTAAGGAGCGTCGGGGAGATGGGTTGTATTGGCTAGGAAGAGAACTTGCGTGCGAACGGAGGAACCGGAAACGACTCCGAGCCTGGAGATGGTTCTCCGAATGACTATCGAGAAGCTTCGCCTTCTTAAAGAGGAGCGAGCGGAACGGCGACGCGAAGCGGAAGAACAGGGAAGATCAGTGCGGCAGTCCGAGGAGTATGAACCACCTATATCAGGCCAGTCAAATTCAATTTTAAGTCTCGGTCTCGGTTTAAAATTAAAGCCCGATATATATAACGGGAGTGTTTCTTTGCGAGAATTTTTATCTCAATTCGAATTGATCGCTCGGGCAAACAGATGGGGAAATTCGGAGAAAGTGGTTATATTGGCTTCCTGTTTGAGAGGGAAGGCGCATTCAGTTTTAGAAGGGGGAAACAGAATTGGAAAATTCGCAATATAGCGAATTAGTTTCTAGATTAGAGTTACGTTTTGGGGAAAAACTTTCGGCGCAAAATTATTATATGCAGTTTATAAATCGGAAGCAGAAATTTGGGGAGGAATTGGCTGCCCTCGGCTTGGACTTTGACGATTGTCTCGTTTGGCCTATCCGGAGTGCTTTCCTGGCATACAGGATAAAATTGCGTGCTCGCAATTTATTGTCGCATTGACAGACGGTTTTATTAAGCAGATCCTTCAAATGGAGGGGCATATATCTTTAAGAGTCGCTGTGGAAAGAGCCATAGCGGTAAAAGTTATTAAAGAAAATAGTTTTCCCAAATTTCAGGAGAGAGATTGTAAGGGTAAAATTAATTTTGAGGTCGGACATGAACGGAATTATTTGAACAAAGGAGAAATTTTCGCACGTGATTATAAGCAAAATCATGGGAAATTTAGTCATTTTAATAGAAAACAAAAAGAGACATCCTAAAAGAGCAGCCAACGAATGCTGGCAATGCGGAGCAAAGGGACACTTCCGAACGGAGTGCCCTTCATTAGTTAATTCAGGGAAGGGAAACTCGGGCTTGCCAAACTTTGCAGCGGTGTAATGCAGGGCTCGGCGCGGAAATGTAATACCGCAGGGGAAAGGAATTTTTTTTTGGAAATTTAAGTAAAAAGTCAGGAAATTTTTGTTTTCAAGGAAGGTTAAATGATCAAAATTGTGTTTTTAAAATTGACACGGGCTCAGATGTTTCGATTCTTAATAAAAGGTTGATTAGGCTGGGAAGGCAACAATTTTGGGTAGGAAAAAGAAAATTGAGATATCCAACTGGGCAAGAAGTTCCCATTGATTTTCAAACAAATGTAAAAGTCGAGTTAGGGAAGTTTTCCTTAGAATTTTCGATGTATGTAGCGGAAATTGAGGATGAGTGCATCTTGGGAGCAGATTTTCTTGTTAAAGTCGGGCAGAATAGGATCTTTAATTCACTTTTTAGTAATGACGATTATAGAAAAGAGGGGAACCTATTTTGTACTCGTATTAGTTTCCCAGAAAGGAAAATTCCTGAATTTTTATTAAATTTCTTCGATAGGAATTTGGAAGTGTTAAATGATTTGTAAAAGGAAAGTTTTTTTTTAATTTCTCGAGGAGTTTCAGGATATCTTTTCAGAAAATATTGTAGCGGGAATGTTGCTCGGTAATAGAGCATTCAATTTCTGTAGGAAAATCAAATCCTATTAAGCAGACTCCTAGACGAATTTCCTTACAGATGCGAGATGAGGTAGAGAAAATTCTTGAAGAGATGAAACAGCAAGGGGTGATTGAAGAATTCCACAGTCCTTGGGTTTCACCTGCGGTTATGAAGAAGAAAGATGGGACGTTGAGATTCTGTGTGGATTACAGAAAGCTCAATGCAATTATTGAGAAGAATTGTTACCCATTGCCAAGAATTGATGATTTTCTTGATCGATTGTCAGGAAATTCTTGGTTTTCCACGTTAGATTTGAAAAGGATACTGGCAAGTGAAGCTTCGTCCAGAAGATAAGGAAAAACGGCATTCTCAATAGGTAACAGTTTGTGGCAATTTACTGTGATGCCATTTGAATTATGTAATGCCCCGGCGACTTTTGAGAGGTTAATGGAAAGGGTTCTTCATCAGATATTAAATAAAATCTGTTTGGTTTATTTAGATGATGCTATGATTTTCAGTAAAACCTTTGAAGAAATGTTGACTAATTTACAGAAAGTTTTTCTTCGTCTCAGGACAACAAATTTAAAAATAAATCCAAAGAAATGTTTCCTGTTTGGAAGGAAAGTTAAATATTTAGGACATGAAGTCTCGGAAGTAGGAAAGTCTCTACTGACTTTGAAAAGATAGCTTCCGTACAGGAATGGCCTGTTCCGCGGAATAAGAAGCAAGTTCATAATCTTAGGGTTATGCTCCTATTATATAGAAAATTTGTTAAAGGATTTTCGCAAATTGCAAAACCCCTATTTTCCTTGACAGAGAAACAGTGTAGGTTTGTTTGGGATGAACATTGTCAGGAAGCATTTGTAAAGCTTAAGCGATGTTTGATTTCTTCCCCTATCTTATCCTTTCCAATTGAGACAGGAAAATTTTAGATACTGACGCCTCGAATCATGGCATTGGTGCTGTTTTATCCCAGATTCAAGAAGGAAAGGAGAGAGTAATTGCTTATTTTAGTAGGATTTTAAGTAAAACCGAAAGAAATTATTGTGTAACTCGAAGAGAGTTGTTAGCTATAGTTGACTCTTTGAAAAGTTTTCATCATTATTTATATGGACGAGAATTCTTAATAAGAACTGACCATGTTTCTCTCCGTTGGTTGATGTCTTTTAGAGAACTGGAAGGTCAGTTGGCCCGCTGGTTGGAACGTCTTCAGCAATATAATTTTGAAATTTCTCATCGAGCAGAGAAATCGCATGGGAACGCTGATAGATTGTCAAGACGCCCCTATGCGGAAGGTGACTGCAATTATTGCGCCAGAGGATTGGCGGTCAGCGCAGTTAGAAGATCCTTCGATTGTTGAAATTCTTCGGAGTAAGGAAATAAGTAGACGCCCTCTTCAACATGAGATTATTTTCGGGAATGCTTCTTCGAAAATTTATTGGTCTCAATGGGATTCTTTGGTTATTAAGAATGGAGTTCTTTGTAGGAAATGGGAATCTCCTGATTTAAAAACTGTTATTCTTCAAATTGTTGTTCCTCATAAAATGATGCAACAGGTTTTGGAAGAGGCTCATGATTCTCCTACAGGGGGACATTTTGGAGTAAATAAAACTCTTGAAAAGATTCGGAAGCGTTTCTTTTGGGCGACTTGCAAGCAAGATGTGGAACATTGGATCAGGACCTGCAAAGTTTGTGTAGCTAAAAAAAATCCCGCTGGAAAGGGAAAATCTGCTTTTCAGATTTATAATGTAGGTGCTCCTTTTGAGAGCGTGCAGATGGATGTATTAGAACCCCTTACCGGTTTCTTTTTCCGGTAATAAATATTTATTAGTAGTTACTTATTGTTTTTCAAAATGGGTGGAAGCTTTTCCACTGAAAAATATCAAAGCCTGTACGGTAGCGGAAATCTTTATAAGTCAAATAGTATCCAGGCATGGAGTGCCATTGGAGATACATACGGATCAAGGAAGGAATTTCGAATCGCGAATGTTTCAGGAGTTATGTCGAATTTTAGGAATAAAGAAAACTCGCACTACTCCTCTTCATCCACAATCTAATGGTCAGGTGGAACGATAACATCAGACTTTGTTAAATTATTTGTTTAAATTTGTTTCAGAAAACCAGAGAGATTAGGATTGTTAGGTCCCTTTAGGATTATTAGCTTCAGATCTTCTAAGCATGAGGTCACAGGTTTTACTCCTGCAGAGTTGAATTTGGGTAGAGAATTAAGATTGTCGTTAGATCTTCTTCGTGCTTGTCCTCCTGAAATCGATGTTCCCCAAGAAGGAGGATATTCATTTAGATTAAGGGAGAGAATGATTAATATCCATAATATTGCGAGTCAACGTGAATGAATTTAAGGTCGCAAAGAATAAAAATGAATTATGATTGGAAGGATAGGCGACTGGATTTTGTGCCTGACCAGAAAATTTGGTTTTATAATCCTCAAAGAATGCGAGGTAGGGCTCCCAAGTTGCAAAATAGTTGGAAAGGACCTTATGAGATGGTTAGGAAAATGAACGATGTAGTTTATTGCATTCGAAAAACGAAAAGGCATAAAAATAAGATAGTTTAAATAGATTAGCTCCATTTGAGGAAAGGAAAAGAATCGAAACTGGGCCTGTAAGTGTGTAAAAAAATATGTACAGAGATATGTAAAGAGATAAGTTTTAAAAAAAAAGTTCTTTAGTAAAAACTAGATACTGTTTATGTTTGTGTTTCTTGTTTGAGGTTAGTTGGCTTAAGAGGAAGATCTTTTACTATCTGCTCGAACATCCGGCTAAGGAAATCTTTTTTTTAAAAAGTCCGCCTCGCCCTCGGTTTTTTTTTAACCGTGATTTTTCCGAGGGACTTAGGGCAAATATCGAGGCGGGGACTTGGGATGTCCGTAAGGATGAAAGGATCCACGGAAGCTTTCCTCCCCCCTTGTCCGAAGATTCAAGAGAGAAGTGCGCAAGACACAAATACAAGTTAAAGAAGCATCAAGAAGAAAGAAGGGAAGAGGAAAGTTGACCTCGCAGCACCGAACTTCTAGGAAGGGTGAAGACCCTTTGGGACTGGTTCGGCGCTCGGTAACCCGCAGCAGCAGCTCGGGGTAGAACAGAAAGCCGACAGATTCCCTAAGAGTTTCACTATGGAAGAAGAAGTCGATTTTTCTGCGAGGGAGTTCCCTGGAATTGTCGGGACGACAATTTCAAAGAGGAAGGGGATAGTGTTACGACCGAGCGGTGTTCCGCTCGACGATACCTTCATACATTTCCAACTTGAAGATCATTCCTTGCCGACGCGATCGTCAAGCGATCGTCAAGCGGTTGTCAAGTGTTTGTTTTGGCAAGAGAGTCGTCGGCGCGGCGCGCGAGTTTGAGCTGTGTCGCGGCGAATTATTATTTAACTGCGTAATTAGTTAAAGCTCTTGTTATCGCTCCTGTGCTTAATATTTAATAAAGTATATTTCCTTTTTCTACCGGCTCTTCCTTTCCTTGTGCGAGAATGACGCGAGCGAACCCATCGCGAGTGCAACAATATTATCAAAGGTAAAGAAGGTAGACGTTATGTATGGTCATAATAATTTTAATTAACGATTTTAACATCGGATGAACACAGGATCTTATCTTTATTTTTATATTCACTGAAAATGACTCACACTTGAGTCGAAACATCTGTATTAAATATTAAGTTTATAATAAAGAGTGTTAATCGCGCACAATGTGAACAGCGCTGATTCTCATTTGCCTTAATTTCTACATCCTTAAAAATTCTAAGTTAAAATTAGCATTTTTCAACACGAATAAACTCCAAGACATTGTCAAAGTACAAAAAAATTCTTTGTCAAATTCATAAAAAAGAAATATTGTTTAAAAATCAATTGTCTGAATTGCGATGCACCTTATCTCGGTCAGACAAGACGATTACTAAAGTGTCCGAACGTCGTAACCACATTACACGTAATTCTTCCATTTGTTCCATGATCACAGAACATAGATTGTTATCGGGACATGAATTTGATTGGGATAGTATTAAGGTTCTGGATGCAGAAAAACTGTATAATAAGCGGATAATATTAGAGATAATACACATAAAAAGACAAAAGAACGGTCTAAATTTGAAAACAGACATCAAATTGTTGGATCATGCATATTTTGTTTTTCTAAACAATCAATAACAACATTACATTATTATTCTTCTTGTTTTGTTTATTGTTATTTTATTTTCCACTGTAAACTTCATTCCACTTCTGGCTGCTGATCTGACAGTTACTTTTATTCTCTTATATTTCTTTCTTTTTATTTTATTAAATACATGTTTCTTCTTATACATGTTTTAAAGTTGGACCATCTTTTAACCATATAGTTATTTACATGACTTTCACATGGACATTTTATATTTCAACCATCGTGCATTTATATATTATTGACATCTCGATTTTTCTCTGTATTGTAATGTGGTTCTGTGATAAGTTCCCGTATTTTCCTGCTTAACATCTTTATTACGCGTCTTGTTTTAAAATATTTATCAAAATTTCGCAGATCTATTGCATATTCAACAAAGCTCCGTCTGGTCATGCAACTGGGTTTATAGACAAGGATTCGTTCGGAAATATATTGAGTATTGCCTAGGAACCACAATTTGACTAATTGATTGCCATTAACATTTAGTTTTTTGTCTGTTTTCTTATGACTTTCGTAAGATCCAATTTCCATTCCTGACTGAGGTGGTATTTTTTCGCAAAATAATTACGAGTTTTCACAACTAGTTCGTGGTCGGGTCCCGCCGTGACGCACACCCTCCCTGCTTATTTGAATTTGCGTTGAAGATGGCTCAAAAAATGAGCCGAAACGTTCGTTAATTGTTATATGAGTAACATAGCGTTACTTATTATAAAATGTTACTTATTATAAATTATGTTACTTATTATAAAATATTACAATATATCTTTCAATTCTATTAAAAACTCAAAGTTTCCTATGCATAATTAGTTACAAATTCTACAAATTTCTACAAATTTATTATATACTCATTTTGTAGGATATATTTTCATTTGCATCAAATAATAAAAGAGAGGAGAAAAAATAAGACGTAAAATTGATTATTTTACTAATTGTGCAACAAATTTGTAGAATTTATAATTAATTACTAAGAACATAGCAAACTTTACAGCTAGTAAAGATAATCTCATTAAAAATAACTATTGAGAGGGCAAAGATGATAAAGGTATTTCATAAGGACGGTTTTGGGGAGAGAAAGATTGGACGCGAGAGCGAGCTAGGGGAAGGGAGGTCTGAACGCGAAGACATTTTCGGAGAAAGAAAGTTTGGAACAGAAAATTTTTGTGTGCGGAAATTTTGACGTAACAACGGAAGAAAGAAGTACAATAAATCCGGGTCGAAAAAATGTTGGTAATGCAGAAAATGAAGACACTTTCGGAGTGTCCATCTCTTACGGAGACGAAAAAGAAAGATTAGGACTCGTTTGTTTTCTTCAAATAATTTAGTTTTTCTTTTAATTTGTATTTGCGCGGATTCAAGTTTAAGAAAAAAAATTTTTTTACAATGATTTCTTCTTTTGATTCAGAATGTTTTGTCGGAGGGTCGTGTAAATGTTTTTTGAGTTTGGCATAGACTTCGATGTCTCGAATTTAATTAGGAGGGAAATTGAGTAATTTGGGGAATCTAATATTCTTCGAAGTTTCATCAGAGTGTCCGGAAGGTGTCTATTAAATGGGTCTCGTTTAAATGGATGAATTCCGTTTCGGGAAGGCGATTTAGATTATGTCGTGGTTTTCATCGGAGTCTGTGGGAAGGTTGAAGGAGGTTGTAGGAGGTTGTTCTTTCCGTCCAAAGAAGGGGAAATGTAGAATTAAAAAAAATGTGTGCTTTTTCTATTAAGAATTACTGTTTCCGTTTTTTTGTTCTTTTAAGTTTACTTCAAGTTGAGTGCAAGGACGTCGTAGGGAAAAGGATCCTCTTGTTTTGTCCGATCATCAGACAGAAAATTTATTTTAAAAAAAAGACTGCTTCACCCCCGGTTTTTTCGAGCCATGGTTTTTCCGTGGCGAATGCCGGGGCTTGGTGAGTCTTTTATAAGACGTTAGGTCTACGGTGAATATCCCTATCTTGCCCGAGAATTGAAGAATTAAAAACAAGAAAGAAGCGCACAAGTCTCAAGGATGAAATTCAAGAAAGAAGAAAAGACGGATCTCCGTGACTAGTTCCTACAGCGCGGAAGATTGAGATCGGGAACGGCGCTCGGTGTTCGTAGCAGTAGCTCGGAGAGTACAGAAAGCCGTACAATATGGAGTCTCTGCCGAGGAAGAGGAGGTCTTTTGAGTGAAGATCCGTACAGTTGTCAGGAAGACAACAAGAAGAATAGGGGGGCAGTGTTACCGAGTGGTGATCCGCTCGTCGTTGCCCTGAAAAATCAATATTAGGAAAATCGATATTTTCAAGCGGAGGGTCGTTCTCTGATGACGTGTCGTAGATTTTTTTTGAATAACGCGCTGTTTTATATTGTTGTTTTACACGGGGATTGGAGTTGTGCGGATGTCCGCGGCGTTTTAATTGTTCATTTGCCTTAATAAAGTTCCGATACTTCATAAAGAAGTATTATTATTTCGCGCGCGGCTTTCGGACGAATAGGAAGCGCAGTTTTACTTGAAAAAGAAGTCTTACTGTTAACGGTTAAGCAGACGATCGGAGGTGATTGGGGAAGGCTTAACGACAAAGAGGCGGAGATTCGGCGATCGTTATTTCCGCTCCGCTGGACCCTCCGCCGTGAGCGGCTATTATCCTTTCCCTCGCCGCGCGCGATTCGCCGAGCGCCGGATGGCGTCATCACGCTGGGCTGTCATATGGTCAGGCGGGCGAGCGCTTTCTTCCCGCGCTCTTATTTGTGCAACTTTAATATTTCATAACTCGAAAATTATTGCGAATATCGCAAAATGGTATAAGACATTTTCATTTATCTCACTCCCGTCTACCTTCTCACGAGCGGTGTTACACATGCTGCTGGACATCCTATATATATTAGGTGTACAAAAAAGTTCTGAGCTTTAGATTTCATACAACCGAAATAACAATTTAAATTTTATATATCTTCCAGCCCTTTTGTGGTTTCAAAGCGTTGACATTTGGCCTTCTAAAATGCCATACGGTTTGGCGTTTGATGCACATAACCTCAAAAATCAATAGTGTTCACGATGGCAATAACAAAAGAGCATATTCGATTTTCCATCCATTTCGCGTTTCATCTGAAGAAAAATGCTGCTGAAGCCACTGCAATGATTTGTGCTGCATATGGAGAGAACGCTGTAAGTCATATGTAAAAGATGGTATCAAAAATTTCGCCAAGGAAATTTTAGTCTTGAAGATGAACCGCGTGCTGGACGCCCTCAAAAGATTGAAACGGACGAATTGCAAGCACTGCTGGATATAAACTCTGCGCAAACTGAAAAGGAGCTTGCAGAACAGCTTGGCGTTACGCAGCAAACCATTTTCGTTTACATACGATGGGAAAGGTTCAGAAGGAAGGCAGATGGTTCCGCATGAATTATCCGAAGACAACAAAAATCGTCGGCGTGACACTGCACTCACTTTGCTTTCAAAGTTCCGGAAAAAAGATTTTCTGCACAAAATCATTACAGGCGATGAAAAGTGGATTCTTTATGATAACCCTAAACGTAGAAAATCATGGATTGACCTTGGTCAACCTTCGACATCGACGCCAAAGCCCAATATCCACGCCAAGAAGGTTTTGCTCTGTATCTGGTGGGATTGGAAAGGTGTGTTGTATTACGAGTTGTTACAACCTGGTGAAACAATCACGGCAGACCGCTACCAACAGCAATTGACCAATTTGAGCGATGCATTAGAAGAAAAAAGGCCATTTACTGGCCAAGGACGTCGTAAAGTGATCTTGCTTCATGACAATGCTCGATCACATGTTGCGAAAGCGACTCAGGATCATATCTTTGCGTTAGGCTGGGAACTTCTCCCGCACGCATATAGCCCAGACATGGCGCCTTCCGATTACTACCTATTCCGGTCGCTGCAGCATCATTTGGCTGATACACATTTTGTGAGATTTGAAGAGATACGAAAATGCATTGATGACTTTATCGCTTCGAAGCCGGTGAACTTCTATCGTCAAGAAATTCGCAAGCTACCCGAAAGATGGCAAAAGGTCGTTGATGCAAACGGGGAATATTTCGCTGATTAATATTTTTTTGTTTGTTTTTGAATAAAGATTGAATTTTACAAAAAAAAGCTCAGAACTTTTTGTACACCTAATATATATATATATATATATATATATATATATATATATTGTATATGTATATATATATATATATATATATATATATATATATATATATATACATATACAAATTTGGAATACTATTTATATGCAATATAATATCTAGTAGTACGTGCGTGAAAAAAAATTTAATTTATTATATTAAATGGATGATATTTTAGTAATTGTATATAAAAAATAATTTAAGTAATTTTTTTATCTGTTTGATTATATGTAGTTGTAATTTTACACATAACTTTTTATAAAATGTGTAATAGAAGAATTATTACGCAATCATAATTAAATAATCAAATCAATAATTAGATAATCATTAAATAATCAATAATTAATTTAATTATTGATTTAATTTATTATTTAATTATGATTGCGTAGTAATTTTTCTATTATATATTTTAAAAAGAAGTTACGTGTAAAATTACAACTATCGTTGCAGATAATTTGGAGACCCATGTAACAGCTTTACGCGTATTTTTAAATTTGCAAATAAACTTTTGTTATTAGATTTACAATTAAATGTAAGTATATAGAAATGATATGATGTAACGTGAAATAATACTTTTACGTATAGAAATAATACTTTATAATTTTAAATACTTTATAATTAATTACATTATTGCAAATTCAAATTTTAAATTTACAACATAATATTCATTTCAAAAATACTTATTTTGATTTTCACATTTTTATTTATTAATAATTTTTTATTATTATTCAATATAATCTTTCTTATTTTTGAATACAGTTTCGCGAGTTCATTATTTTTTAAAGTAATTTTTAATATCGGCTGCTTGAGATAGCTGCAAGATATTCAATATCCAAAACCGCAATGATAGTTATAATTTTACACGTAGCTTTTTTTAAAATATATAATAAAAGAATTATTACACGATAATTAAATAATTAATAATCATATTTAAATAATCAATTAAATAAATAAATAATCATTGAATAATCAATAATTAATCAGAATGAGAGGGAAAGAAAGAAAAGTGCGACGTATAGAGACACCGCACTAGCGTCGAATGTGTGAGACAGCAAAGGGACATCGAAATCGGTATGTTGTGCAGGTCATTTCGGGGATCGACCAAGGAGTTGGCGGGAAGGAGGCGCTCACCACTTTGTTTACCACTTAATAAACTTTATTAAAATTGATACAGGTTATCCTTCTTAATTCGGACCGCGACAGACGTGACGGCAAGACGGATCTCGATGAGTCCTCTCCTAGTACCGGTCTCCCGTTTTTATCCTGTTCCAGGCGGCCGGTCTTTGCCGTGTCATCAAAATGTTCGTCAGCGTTCGCGGTATATTTCTGGGTCGCGCGGCGGCTTTCCGCGTAAGGCCGCGCAACCCACAAGGATTAGCAGTTGCTTCACCGTGGAGCGGTTACACAATAAATGCGCGATTAGCACGGTAGCGTTGGTAATCGCTATCGCTTAACAAAATAATAATTCGTCGGGTAAAGTATCGCTTGCCGCAATCCGCTTTGTCAGCGATGGGCATGATTGCGTTCTCGGCGCTCGCGACATCCCTCCCCCTTTGATAGAAGGGAACCACAGAGGGTTTCGAATTCCATGTGTCCTTTACTTGGCGTTAGCGACATCCCTCCCCCTTGGGGAGGATGGAAGGTGATTTTACTTGCTAGTTTACATATGTTGTCGCGTAATTGTAATATAATCGTATGCTTATGACTAATACAACATAGCAGCGTCTCTGTGCGGTTATCTCGCTTTTCTTTTGCTTTTTATTTTTGTTTTTGTTTGTGCGCCATGTTATTAATCCTATTATAGTTATTATCACTACGCAGATGCCTGTTCCCATAAAGTATACAGTGTATTTATTTTTGAATAAGTTATAATCGCTATCTTCTAGAGTTTTCTCTTATTTCTTTTAGACTTACGCTTAACTTGGTTAAATCTACAGGGTTCTTAATTATTTGTCGTTACGTGTCGGTTTTCGCTAGCTTATTCCTATCGGTGTCTCTATTTTTTATTTCTAATGTTATATTGTACTCGGGGAGGTAGTTTTGGATATATTTTATTAACTCAATTTTTTGCGCTTATTACGTTTGGTGTGATTAGTTTGTAATTATCTTTTAGTTTTATTTTTCTTCTAATATAATTTTTTCTTCTATTTGCTTTTCGCACTTAATGCTAATTTCCTGTCTATATGCTGTGGAGTAGAGCCACGCTTGCTCCTCCGTCAATGCTATCCACAACGGTGTGTTAGATATAATATGATTCTTTTCGCAGTAATTGAGCTGTCCTGGTGTGTGTGTATCTATTTGCACCTCGCATGGTGCTGTTGTTTCCGCATAATATGTCGTGAAGTTCTGTTCGCATGTGTATGTGTTTGTTTCTCGTATGCAGCGTTCTACTTCCTCTAGTAATTTGTAGTGGTGATTCTTTTTATCTATAGGTAACAAAGGATGGTTTATGTTTATGTAGGCGAATACATTCGCATGATCGTGTACCTTTAACGATATTGCCTTAACTAGTTTAAATGTAGGGTATGCTACTACCGGAAATCGCAAGATTGTGTATATGTATGGACCATCTGAATACACACTAAAAGTAATGTATGTGTATTGTCTGCCAGTGCTCAGTCTGGATTTTAAAGGGAAAGTGTAATCCCATCGTTAATTGTGTAGCCGCTTCTCTGAGGGCTGTTATTATGTATATGATGGGTAATAGTCGTGTCGGTATCATTCCGTTTTTCCCGTATGTCAGGTAATCTATTACATTTTCCGTGTCTTTCGTTATATCATTCATTATTGTTGTCAGGATTAATAAATGTTCGTCTACGTCTGCCTGTAGTGTGGACTTGGTCAACCATTGCTCTAGTCGTTTTGTCGCACTCATTATCAGATTTTCGTTATAGTTTAGCGTATTTTCTAATTTGTCCAAGTGCGCTATTGTGGCGTTGATTACTCTTATTTGATTTGTTACTGCGTGCTACAATACCTTGCCGTTTGTTCGTAACGTTTGCATTTGCTTGTCTATTAGTTTCTGATCGTCGACGTCCATCATTCCGAACAATATTTTGCTGACCGACCCGACCGCATCTAGCAGTCCTCGTCGTTTGTCAGTCGTTTTGTATAGCATTTCTACTTGTGTCAACAGCGTGATCAGTTTGGTATTTTCTTTTTCTATTATCCTCATAATGTTTCGGCAAACTAACTGAGCGTTACCTATTATTTTTCGGCACTATATTGCGGTTTCCTCAATATAGTCTTGTAATTGCTGATCTCTAATTCTTTTGCGCTCAGTTTTATCACTAGTTTCCATGCCGATTCAGCCTGTCTCAGCTGACCGATTTCTTTGTAGTAGATTCCTGGCTGGTGCGAGAACAATTCCCAGTCAAGAGCATGTCGAGAATCAGGTGTCGCTTGTACTGCTCTTTTCCACACAAGGAGCATCCTGCAAGTTTAGGGCTCAGGTTACTTTTCCGTGAATCCTAGTCGTGCATTTTTTTGTGTGATACGTTTAATATTATAAATTATTTTGTTCAGTCTGCCGTCGACCGTGGTCTGTTGCGTATCGTGGAAGACTTTTAGTTTGTTTTAGTGTTTTTGAGTTGTTTTCAATCATGCGGTACACTGATCGGGTGTGGTCGGGAGTCTGTTCCCATCATGTGTGGCGAGTGCGTGCGGCGGTCATACCGCCTGGCGGCCCAACGTGTGGCGGTGAGGGTGTCGTCCAGGTGGCCGTCCACGGTCGTCTGGACGGAGGAATATCGTCCCCGTGCTCCACGAGCGATCAGCTGTGTCGAGAGGTCTCCTGCGCCCCCTCCGCCCGTCTGCGAGGAGCTCTACCCCCGCGACTCTTTGCGGGTGCAAATTTGTGTTGCCACCAGCCAACGTTTCGTCTCCGTCCTGCGTGACTGGTAAGTTCCCCCCTTTTTTTTTTGATTTTCGCGGGTAATTGTTTGCGATTGTTTCCTAATCCTCAATAAATAGTTTAAGTCGGTTTGCGTGTACCGTTGTAATTTTTCGTTTCTGTTTGATTTTGTAATTCACATTGGAGATTTTCTCGGTTATTTGATATGGTCCTATCCAAGGTGCTTCCAATTTCTTCGATTGTCCTCTGCGCACTGCTTCGTCATGCAGGAGGACCTTATCTCCTACTTTGAAGGTTTTAGTGTTTTTATCGTATTTTTATCTGTATAGTTTTTTGCCTTTTGTTTTGCTTCGCGAATATGTTCCTTTGCTACTTTCTGTGTGGCTCTGAGTCGTTCTCTTAGTTCTTGCGCGTAGTTATCATATGTATAGTATGGTTTCGGCGGCGCTGTCAGGGTAGTGTTGCGTAGGTAGTGTTGCTCAGTGCCCGTACATCAATTCGAACGGTATATAGCCCGTTGCTGTATGCGGTGTCGTATTGTACGTGAACATCGCGTATAGGATCCATTCATCCCAGTTGGTTTGATCCTCGTTTATATAGTGCCTTAAGTATTCGATCAGAGTCCTGTGCGATCTCTCCAGGGCTCCGTTACTTTCAGGATGGTACGCGGTTGTTTGGATTTTTGTTATTTTTAAGAGGGTGCATACATCCCTGAACATTTCACTGACGAAGTTCGTTCCTTGATCTGTCAGTACTTTCTCCGGTATTCCGAATTCGCATATTATTTTTGTGGTGAACTCTTTGGCAATCGTGCTTGCTTCCTGGTCTGATATTGGTATTGCTTTACTGTTAAGTCGTCTTGGAATGTTAGTAGGTATTTATTTCTTTTCATGGTGACCGTGAGTGATCCTACGGCGCACGTCCAGGGCGCATTTTTGAAACGGTCTTTCTGCCGTGTCGGTCAATACTAGAGGCATTTTGGTTTTTCTACTCAGTTTGTTTTTCTGGCAATATTCACATTTGGCGATGTATTCTTCCACATCTCGTATTAGTCCGTGTCAATTGTGCATTAGTCGTATTCGATTTACGATACGTGTTACGCCTTGATGTCCTCTGAGGGGGGCATTATGATATTCGTACATTATTTGCTCCTTGTCTTCTTTGTTATATTCGCGCTCTTCCTTGTCGCGCTCGATGTTGTTTATCTGTGTATCGGGCGCGATCGGATTTCTGCTGAGCGCGTGAGCATTTGTATTGCCTTTACCGGCCTTGTGTACCACCTCATAGTCGTACTCTTCTAATTTGAGCCTCCATCTGATTAATCGTGAACCAAGATCTGTTATACTAAATAGCCAGATCAATGGCTTGTGATCTGTAATTATTTGAAATTTTGTTCCATAGAGGTACGGTCGAAAGTGTTTGACGGCCCATACTAGCAATTCTTTCTCTGTTGTATTATAGTTTTGTTCCGCTTTATTCAGAATTCTGCTTGCATATGCAATTGGTCGGTCTTGGCCTACTGGCCCTTGCGACAATACTGCTCCGATGGCGTATCCGGATGCGTCTATCGTTACTATAAATTGTTTAATGAAGTCCGAGTAAGCTAGAACTGGTGTGGTCGTTAACTTTTCTTTTAATGTTTCGAATGCGTTCTGTTGTTCTGCTGTCCAAGCGAATTTTTCATCCCTTTTTGTTAGTTTCGTCAGTGGTTTCGCTATCTTTGAAAAATTCTCGATGAATCTTCTATAATAACCGGCTAATCCTATGAAGGATTGCACATCTTTTACCCGTTTTGGTATTGGAAAGTTTGCTACGGCCGTTATTTTTGCAGGATCCGGTATTATACCGTTTTCGGAGATAATGTGTCCTAAGTATGTCACCTCCTTTCTTAAAAACTCACATTTATTTGGTTGTAGTTTCAGATTGTAATCTCTTAGTTTTTTGAATACTTCAATTAGTCTTTTGTTATGCTCTTTCAAATTTGGTCCATATATTACGATGTCATCTAGATAGACTAGGCATTTGAGGCCTAATCCGATTAGTACGGAATTCATAAGTCTCTGGAATGTTGCAGGCGCATTTTTTAATCCAAAAGGCATTTTTAAATTCGTAGTGTCCGTAAGGTGTGGAAAATGCTGTTTTTTGTTTGTGTTCCTCATGCATGGGGATTTGATGGTATCCCGATGCTAAATCCAACGTTGTAAAGTATTTCGCGTTTTCCTAGTTGGTCTAGTATGTCAATGATATTCGGGAGCGGGAAAGAATCGCCAATTGTTAAGTCATTCAATTTCCGAAAATCCACAACTATTCGTAATTTTCGCTCTCCAGATGCGTCTAATTTCTTCGGTACTACTAGTAAGGGTGCGTTCCACTGACTCGTGCTGGGGTGGATTATCTCGTCGTCCAGCATTTTCGCTATCTGTTTATTTACTTCTGCCTTGTGCTTCTCCAGTAATCTATACGTCGGACATTTACCGGCGCGCTATCTGCTCGCGTATTTATTTCATGTGCTACTGCGTTAGTGTACGATAGGCGGTCGTTTTCTAGGTGGAAGATATCACGGAAATCTTCGCAAATCTGGTGCAAGGTTTTCTTTTCCTCTTTATTTAAATGCTCGGTTCGCATTTGTCTGTGCAATTTTTCTTTACGAGCTTGAATGGGCTTGTCGCTCGTTTCGTTATTTGACATCTCCATGGTATACATGTGTGCGGCGCCTCTTGTCTTTATCTCGTCCACCGTGACTAGCGGCGTTGTTATCTCCACGGATTCTCCCGTGGTATTTATCACGTTTATTGGACATACGTTTTCTTCTGGTATAACCAAACAATTTCCTATGAAAACTCCGGGTTTGGTTTTTTTCGACTGCATTTACTATTCCAATGCTATTTCGATCGGTTACCGCCTGAATTATGGTTTCACTGCGAGGCGTTAGCATGGTTTTCTTGTACAGATAGAGTTTGAAAGTTGTGTTGCCAATACGGACTTGTTTTTTCCCGTGATCGCATTTCGCTTGCTGTTTATTCAAAAAATCTAGTCCCAGTATCCCCTCATAACTTATTGGGAAGTCATCTCTTACCACATACATAGTGTGCCGTATCTCTCGGTCTCCTAGCGTTATCATTGCTCTTATCTTTCCGAGTGTGTATATCTTGTGGCCCGTAACTCCGGTTAGGGCTAAACGCTCTTCGCGCATTAGTGTGTTTCCCTTTAGATTCCCTACTTTTATTAATGTCAGAGTGGCGCCTGTATCGAGGAGGAAACTTGTTTTTCCCTTTTTTGCCTCTCGCATCGGCAGGATAATCAAGTCTAACGTAGCGTTTGTGTGAGGCGTATTCACCTGTCACTTGATGCTCACGTACGGTTCGCGTTATCTTTGTTCTCGGTTTCTCTTCTTCTTCGTCGTCGCCACTGCTTGTGAACGATAGGTCATCGCTCCCCCTTTGCTGCTTATTCTTTTTCATTATTACAGCGGTATTTATTTGCCTTTTTTCATTATCCTGTCTCGTGCGTCTCGGCTGCCCCTTTCTCGGGCGGCCGTTCAGTGACCAGCATTCGTCGCGCTTATGGCCTGCTTTTTTGCAGTACGAGCAGTATTTCTCGATATTATTTACGTTCGCCTATCGTTCGGCTCGTAGTAGCGGATATTTGCTTGTGTATCGGCTTGAACGACAGTCGCGCGCCAAATGTCCTAGCCTACCGCATTTGTGACACTCCAATTTTTGATTGCGGTTTCTATACTGTTCTTGGTTTCTCATTATGAGAAAGCGAATTTTGTTACATTATTGTACAAAAATATACAATAATGTACGAAATGTACATTATTGTATTTTTGTAGGTTGGCTACCTTTTAATTTTTCCTCGGCTGTCGCGCCTAGCATCGCGGCTGTTAAATTCGTATAATTCCTGGATCGTACTATTGTTTGTATCTCGTCACGTAATCCTAGTTGGAAATTTTCTAGGGCTAATTCCTGTATCGTATCTAGGATTGCCTTTCGTTGCTCCACGGTGTGCTCATACCCTTCTATCATAGATTGATAGAGTTTTATTGCTAGTTTGTCAACGCGGAGGCCGTATTCTCACGCGCTTTCTCCGGGTTTTTGGCGGATTATATTAAACTCTCGCTGAATGTGCGTGGTGCTACGCTTTGCCAAATAACACTTCTCGATCTCGCGCTTCAGTTGCATGAACGTGCGTATATCCCTCGTTTGGAAATCGTGCATGGCTTTCCCTGTTAGTTTCGTGCACAAGATCGCTTTTAATAATGATTTTTCGTCGGCAGGATTTATTTCGCTCATCGCGTACGTGCTTGCGTTTAAAAATTTTTGAACTTGATTCCGCGATGATCCGTCTATCTCCGGAATCATGTCGCGTGCTTCTTTTAGTTTCATAAACGTACGTGCGGGGTCTCGCGAATTTCGGACATCGTCCCGTGTACGCCCGTATGTCATTTCTATCGGTTCGTCATTTTCTGCACTCCGATCGTAATTAACGACTTCTAGTTGGCTTATGCGGCCCTGTAGTGCTCGCATGCCTTCTACCAACTCGATCAACATTGCATCTCGCACGTCGTGCGAAGCTTCTGCCGGATCAGATTTCCAGTGTGCCTGGCTTAAAGTGGCTCTCATCCTTCTTACTTCGACGTCCAATTCTCTGTTTACTGCTTGTTGTTCTTCCGCGATCGGTTTTAACGGTGTGCCCGAGGGTTGATTTGCTATTTCCGCTGGATTTAGTGAAACGGTGTAAAATTCGGTTGGATCGAACACGCTACTATCGTAAGACGTCAATGAAAATTCTTCGCGGCTAGAGAAGTTACTTGCGTTCGTGCCGTCACTATGGTCAGATCTCGCGTCTGTTGGTTGTAATAGAGCGTCGTCGCGTCTCTCACTATTCGGTAGTAGGCTATTGTCTATGTCGCTAAGCGAAAACACGCGTTCAATTACAATGTTCGGATGTAATTCCGGTTGACTCGTCAGACTATCGTCGGAATAATAATTACTGAAATCGCGGCGTACGTTATCGCGCGGATCGCGTGAATTTTCCGTCTGCTCAAGGCTCGAAGGGCTCGGGCTGAGCGCTCGGCTGGCTGACGCGCTATGCAGCCACGACGTGTTTCTTTGGGCGGAAGTTTGGCTAACTCCCTCGTTCGACATCTACCTACACGCTTCTCTCGCTATCTAATGCGCTCGCCTTAATTTTCTATAACTTACATTACGATCGCAATTCGCATGTTTGTGGCGTAGTGCTGGCTGTTGTGATAGGTCGTTGCTTCTCCGGTGTCATTGATATGCTCGGCGTTGTGGCTCTACCGGCTCTTTCTCGCCGCAGGGATGTTGGCTTCTTTTCCGGCCTTTTCCTTGAATTTCGATCGTTTGTTCCTTCCAGATGACTGGGTGTTGCTGCGAAACGATCCCACCGCTGCCACCAGAAATATTGTGCGGGTCGTTTCGGGGCTCGACCAAGGAGTCGGCGGGAAGGAGACGCTCACCACTTTGTTTACTACTTAATAAATTTTGTTAAAATTGATACAGATTGTCCTTCTTAATTCGGACCAGGACAGACGTGACGGCGAGGCGGATCTCGACGAGTCCTCTCCTAGTACCGGTCTCCCGTTTTTATCCTGTTCTAGGTGGCCGGTCCTTGCCGTGTCATCAAAATGTTCATCAGCGTTCGCAATATATTTCTGGATCGCGCGGCGGCTTTCTGCGTAAGGGCCGCGCAACCCTAGTTAGCAGTTGCTTCACGTGGAGCGATTACACAATAAATGCGCGATTAGCACGGTAGCGTTGGTAATCGCTATCGCAACTTGACAAAATAATAATTCGTCAGGTAAACTATCGCTTACCGCAATCCGCTTTGTCAGCGATGGGCGTTCTCGGCACTCGCGACATCCCTCCCCCTTTGATAGAAGGGAACCACGGAGAGTTTCGAATTCCATGTGTCCCTTACTTGGCGTTCGCGATAGGTATCACGTTCGATGCTTTCTCTCTCGATCGTGCATCTTGCGTTAAGGATGCAACATCGAATTGTCCCCACTATTTTTTCCCTCCGCTCCGCGATCTTCTTCGCGCTCCGCGGAGACACGGACATACGCGCTTCGTGTGTATGTAGCAGCCGCGCCCCGAGCGCACAGCACCGGCGGTGCGTGTACATTGGACAGTGGCGCCTCTGTGACAGAAATTGCAACCGTAGATGAGATCAGGGCGATGACGATAACAATGACGTTTCTTAAAGTAAAAATTTCCAAATCAAATTTTGTATCAATATCTCCGCTCATAGAATACGTAGCAGAAAAATAAAAATATTTTTATTATGCAAGTCGAACACAGCTATCGATCAAGCCTACTTAGAATTTGATCGGTTTAACTATTATTAAGATCCGATAATTTCGGATGCTCGCATCTCGCCGACTCGCGTAAAGTCACACGGCAGTGTTCTCGATTGACTCGACACCCGAGACACTACCATGTCTCCTGATTAAGTACCATTTAAAGTTCAAAATAACGTTGGTGTAGCCATCCCCGAACCTAAGACTTACAGAAAATTGCCTGGATTTCATTTTGATATTTGAAAGTTATTATAAGGTTATATTATATAATTTCCAATTAATGATTTAATTCTATTTAATTCTGAACTTCGTAAATTAAAACATTTAACAACATAAGTCAACACAATTGTTTTTTTATCTTTGACATTCAATGAGCAATAAGGATAAAGCAATACTTACACTGATTGTTGTCTCAAAATTTTTATTGCAATTATTATTAAAATTTTGTACTTTTTAAAAGATGCAATATAAAAATCAATTCTCAAAAAGAAAAATACAAAAATTTATATAAATACCTTTTTTTTAAGAGGTTATATGCAATTGCATAGCCCAAAAAGACGAAATTTTTGGAATTTTTTTTTAGAAACACTCAGATATTTTTTTCGCAGATAATATAATATTTAAAAGTACATATATTTTACCACTTATACAAATTTTTTCAAGATATAACATTGAAAGACGAATAACAGGCACTTTTGCGAAAGTTGTTTTTTTTTTTAAAGTGCTTTGCGGTGAGCATAATTTCTCAAAACTGGATTATATAAAATCAGAAATTCAAAAATATTTCGTTAGTATTAGCTCTAATATTGTCCTTGAACGATTGATTTTTTTTTTAAATTTTATTTTGAACAAAATGATAGCCGTTAAATAAAAAAGTACGATTTTCATATGACAAAATTTTTTGTTTTTTGTTAATTAAAAATAAAAATTTCATTAGAAAAAAAAATCAATTGTTAAAAGACAAGTATTTGATGAATAAAAGAAGCCTGCAAAATTTTAGCCCGATTGGTGTAGTGGTTCCCGAAATATCTTGCTCACTGATTCGTATATTAGAAAAAAATTTAATTTCGAAAAAAATGCAATTGAAGTTTCAGATTAAGTTCTTATATTAATAAAATTACTATTTTTCAATTTACACAGAATTATCTTTTCCAAACCCATAAAGTAAACCTGTTGCAGAATTTTTCCAAATATCAATTTACATTTCAGTTTTACACAGAAGGGACCGCCTTGCCTTAGCAATTACGGCGCGTTACTTGCGCTAAGTACTTTGTGCAGCGTACTCTTCAAACCTTGTGAAGCGTACTCTTCAAAGCGTATATCTCTGATAATTTTAATTCAAATCACTTCAAACTTTCAGAAAATGTTCTTTAAGTGATATAGTTTATGAAAATAAATATTTTCAAAATCGATTTTTTTCGACCTGTACAACTGTATATAATCCCTTAAAAATATTTTGTTAAAAAATGAGTTAAGCTCATCTTAACATGCTATTTCAACCATTCAGATAATCGTATCATATAAGTTTAAAAATAAGCAATGCAAATACGGTACGCTGATATGTTCATAAATTCTTCAATATATATCTAACACAATCAAAAGAGAACGAATTATAAATATTGATACTTGATTTATGATTTGTAAAAAAGTTCCGATCTACAATAAGTATAGATAATATAGCAAACTTTAAGCTATAAGAAATTGACCAATCACAATCAAATATAACGAAAATAATCGATTATGATTGGTTAATTTTGTACGACTTAAGGTTTATTACATCCGTTATTATTAGACTAGGGACTAGCACCATATATATGTGAAGAAAAGTAATGAAACTGGCAATACTGCGCACGAACCAGCTATGCTGCCGCCCTTCACTTGACCGTTAATTCCTTCTGCAGCGGCAATGCAAGTTTGAACGCTGCAGTTAGTACGCGAGCATATGAAGTGAAGTGTGTATGTTGAGAGCGTATGAAGTGAAGTTGTGTTTGTGCAATGTATTACGACAGTGTTACGACAGTGTCACTGCAATGGACTGGTATAAGTTGGAGCAATGTTGTGATATTAAATTTTATGTAAAGCTTTAAAACGGTCTCATTTCCGTGCACGGATAACTTCTTAAGTCGGATAGTCAGGTGAAGAAGTGAGAGCGACAGAGATTAGAGTAACAATAATTCTTTTATTGATGTTTGCGATGGAGTGCGACAATGATTATAATAAATATGTATAATGATCAAATCAACTATCTTGCGAGATTATCTATTTCTTACGGTCGCGGTGTATAGCGCGGGACGCCTTGCCTGACGCGGGACTGGTGACGTGCGGTTGATGCGTCGCCGGTGTGATCAGTTGGGCTTCGCGGTGTGCGCGTGGTGAATTCCGCAGCTATTTTCACGAACAGCTGATTCTGACAGGAAGGTTGTCTCTGAGGTGCCGTCACTCTGACGGAATCGAGAGCACCCGATTCGCCTGTTAACCCGTGGACTCAGGTGGAGGGGTGTCGGGTGATTCGACGAGACCAGGGAATACCCTGGTGCTCGACGCCACCGGGATGCACCCTGGTGTTTGGTCAGTTGTCAGGGAGCGTCCTGACAAATGTATCGAATGATTGTATCGAGTGTTCCTCGACACGTTCTCGCAAGATATTCGGAGATGGAATGGTAAATCGTGGTCGAGCGTACTCGGCTGTGCTGGGGTGCGCCCCAGTACTTCACGATTAACCTGCTCGATTTCGGATTCGGAAAGGCTTCTCATTTTCTCTTCACATGATGTTGTGCTCGAGAACGGGACAGGAACTCTCCGTGGAAAGCAAGTCCCTTTTATCCGAGATCGGCCGCGGTATTTCAGTACGGGACAGTTTCGGATTGGCCAATCTCGGGGTTGGGCTTCCCCTTCACGGCTAGGAGATTTTGGGGGAAAAATTGGAAACGAAGCTGGAATGATCCCCGTTCGGTGGTGCGGTATTCGGCATGGTACGGGGACCGCGCTAGCTCCTTGGCGCAGTAATCGGCGCGGCGCGGGGAACACGTTTGTTCCTAGGCGCGGCATTCGACGCGGTGCGGGCGGTGTGAACACGTGTTCGCCGAATGCCTGCGTGGATTCTCCGAGATACCTCGGAGAATCTTATGTTTATGCGATTAAAATTGGGCGCAATGCGCCGGTTTGCGACGATTGTCGTACTCCGCTCGGTGATCGGTCCTCGATGGGTGGTGGGTCGAGGGAAGTCAATAAAATGAAGTGAAGGGGATCGCTTCATTACAGCTTGGCAAATCTGCTACTGTGGCTTACGAAAAGGTACAAAGGACTTATGGAGAACATTCCCTATCCAGAACACAAGTGTTCAAATGACACAAGGCCTTTTCAGAGTACAGAGAAGAAGTGGGAGACAAATCTCGAGCGGAAGACTTGCAACGTCAAGAGCGGACGAAAATGTGGAAAGAGTGGAGACTCTTGTGAAGTCAGACTGTCAATTGACTCTGAGAATGATCAGTATGTTAAATTTGAATCGGTTTATTGCGTGCCATTTGAATACTTGTGCCCTGAATAGAGAATGTTCTCCATAAGTCCTTTGTACCCTTTCGTAAGTCACAGTAGCAAATTCGCCAAGCAAGTTTTATATAAAATTTAATGGCACAACGTTGCTCCAACTTTTACCAGTCCATTGTCGTAACCCTGTCATAACACACCGCACAAACATAATTTCACTTCAAACGTTCTCAACAATCGCGTACTATATGTTCAAATTTGCACTACCGCTGCGGGAGGAGCGGTAGTGCAAATTTGCTTTGCTTTAACTTAATGGCCAAGGGAAGATAGCAGCATAGCCGGTTCATGTGTACTTATCAATCTCATTACTTTTCTGCCAGACCACGTATGTTTATTGAAAGTTCCACTTGTATGCAATCTGATTCCACGTAAATCTTTTTCATGCTTTAGAACGTAATTATTAATAATAATTATATTATTATCTATATTATTTTTAAAACGTGAAACCATCTGTACTAAAGTTTTTTAAAGTGCAACAAAAGTAACAAAAAAGTACAAATCTCTGATAGTGATAATATAATACAATAGTGACACTATACAAATAACAGTGACAAAAAATCATAGAGGTGGCACTAGTTATATTTAACTTCCATTTATTTTAAAAATGGAAAGCCAGCGAGACGTAAGTAATAATCATTATTTTTTCTTAATATTAAAAATATTTCATACATTTCATTACTTCATTTTTCCTAATTTTAGACATCGAAAAAATATTGGACAAAATAGAGGACATTATGGATAGCGAGCTTCTTCCCGTTGCCTCCGCCGCCATCATCGTCACCACCGCTTCCGGCCCTGTTACCACCGTTGCCATGACGACTGCTACCCACAATAAGTGCCTTCTTGCTCTTGCTCTCCCTCTCTCCCCCCCTCTCTCATTCTCTCTCGCTCTTTCTTTTACTCTCTTTCACTCTTTCTCACAGGCACACACGCACGCACGCATGCACGCACGCACGTAATAAAATTGAAATATAAATTCTCCACGCAATAGAGAAATATTAGATTTTAAAAATAGAAATTAGAATATTAAAGTCAATTCCTTTAATAAACATTAAACGTAACGCAAAATGAATACAAGTATAACGTACAGCATAACTGTATCATACAAGAGATAACATAATTTATTACTTATCTATATGTTTATGGCGAAAACTGATTCAAAAATATTAATTCCTATTTCTAGTGTCTAATATTCGTCCATTGTGCGCAGGGTAATATAAATTATAAATGTAAAACGTTTTCTCTGTTCGTCGCGGCTCTTGGATTCGACGTATTTCGCAGGATAGCGTCGGTCAGATGTGGTCAGGATTATTCGGAGAGAAATAAAATATCGAGAGTCCCTTTACATTATATACAAAGATTTATATTTATCGCTAGCTTGAAGTATTTACAGTTTTACTGACGGGGTTTTTGTTAGGTACAATATTTACAATGTATTTGTCCCGAAATTTGGTCGTATGTTTCGGGAAAAGCGGAGCGAGTTCCGGGAATTGTTATAATAGATTTTGCTCGCGGTCTGTTTCGCGAATTCGGCGTGTTTACGGTAGACGCGGCACGAGCGCGACCGTGCGGGGTCTTCGGCGCGCGTATTATGACCGTATATTATGATCAGTTGTGCGTCTCGTATTGTCAAATTAAGGTTTTGTACTACGGCTTTGAGATGCTCCCTGCTTCTTGACCGTCAGTGAAAGATGGTGCGCACAAGGGCTTGCTTTCAGAGCTCAGATTGAGAAGCTCCTCAATCTGTGATAAAGCTTGTGCGCAGTGGATGAGAGGAGCGAACGGCCAGAAACTCCTGGCGCGTTAGGAAGCACCCTAATTCGCTTGCGTTGGATAGGAATGGAGATGTCGAGAGCAGGATACTTTACTGTCTCGCTGGTGATAGCTCTGATCATCCGCCGAAGTCACTTATATACCCAAGTCGGCCGTCGGTCGGGAGTAGTCGGGTACTGGTCGGTCGAACTCGGGTTAAGGTGATTCCGGGGGGATAATCTTGTCGGAATATTCGCGGTAATTTGCCGAACGTGCTCGATGATTCCGCGAAGATGCTCGGTGACACAATCGGTAGCGGAGCCGCCGGCAGTAGCCTAACCGGCGCGTCTATTGTTTATTCACGCGCTGTGCACGTGAAGCCGTGCGATTTTAGTTTGGCTACGTCTGGTATTCGACATGACTTTACGACGGTGGGATCGCGGAAGGATCGCCGTGTCGATACGACGGTTGATCGGTCGGGGCCCGTCAATGTTTAAACAATGGGGGTGAATCGGGTGTCGTTACATTACCCCCTTTTTTATGTGCCCGAATTTTAGGACATACTTAATATATTCTGCGCCACGTGCGCAGTTGACCCTCGTGATCAAACCGCAAAACGTACTTCTTGCTACCGCGACGGGTCCGATATTTGCGTCTGATGTACGCTGCGAAATACGGTATCGAGAACTTCAGTCCTGGCGCTAGCTTGACTTCCACGGGCGGTAGTCCGGCTGGTCCGACTGGCACTCCTAGGTTCTGGTCGTCGGTCGGTGTATGTCCGATGCTAGTGGCGGTTGTTGGCACAGGAGCGTTGTTATTAAGGTCCAGAACGGTCGCTGCTTTGCAGGCCTTGGCGGTTGGTTCTTGCGGGACGGCCACATTTCCTGGCCGACGGCGCACCGGAGGCGGTGGCGGTGGTGTCATCAGCGTTCCGACGCGGGGCACTGTTCGTAGCGGATGGCTAGTTTCCGCTGCGTCTCGCCCTGTCTGCTGCTGCCGGTTCCACTGGTCCTGCCGGGTGTGCAGGCTCTGGAGCGGTTGGTTCCGCGGGGTCTTCCCTGCGCGGTTTGTCCGGTGGATGATTTCGGACCGCTCTCTTCGGAGTCAGGAGTCGGTCCCACAGCTCGTCGAACCCCGGTCTCGCGGGATCGTATCCGGGCGGATCGGCGCACTCCAGTAGGCGATCGATATCTTCTAAGATGTCGTCCATGGTCGTCATCGATTTTTCGATTGCCTCGTCCCGCAGTTTTAGGCGATCGTCTGGATCCTCCCTCTCCTGTGCCGATTCCCCCGTCGTGCCGGTGCGTCATCGTGGCCGGGGGTGTCTTCGTTATTCTCCGGGACTGGCTCGTTAACGCTCGGCTCGGTCGGGGGCTCGCGTTTCTCGCGAGACGCAGATTTTAGGTCCTGCAGGTGCGTATGTCGGTACCATTTTCCCCGAGGATCTCGAAGATCGAAAATTACCGGGGAAATAGTTTTGCGCACCTCCAGGGGACCGATAAATTTCGGCGCTAACTTCGCATTAAACGCAGTACTTTTGGAGAGGGGATGGTCCCGCTTCCATACCCACTCTTCTACTTTCGGTTGCCAGGCACGGCGACGCACATCAAAATACTTCGCCTGCTTTTGAAATGCTCGCGCAAGGTTGATTTGCACGAGTTCGTACGCGTCTTCGCAAGCGGCGATATACGGTGCTAAGCTTGTCGAGTGCGGACGAGCGGCGGGCGTTGACGGTACGGGGAGGCTTGGTTTCGCGGCCATACATCAGGTATGCGGATGTGTAATTTGTCGTTTCGTGAACCGCCGAATTATATGCGAAGCGCAGTTCATTCAAATGCTCGTCACAGCGTTTATGCTCGCGTCCTACATATTGCAAGATCATTGTTTTGATCGTGCGGTTCGTCCGTTCCGTCGGATTACAATGCGGCGCGTAGGGGGATGTGAATCGCTGTTTAATGCCGAGAACTTGTAAAAGACGGGTGACGAGCACGGAATGAAATTGTGTCCCGTTGTCTGAAAGGATTTCGTCGGGACATCCGTGTCGGTAAATTATATTCTCGGCTAGACTTTGCGCGATCGCTTCGCCGGTGGTTTTCCGCAGCGGGCACATCTCTGTCCATTTTGAAAACCGATTCTGCATGTTTAATAGCCAAATATATCCGCGATTCGAACATGGTAGTGGTCCCACCAAGTCTATGAGTAACCTGCTGCCATGGTTGATTTACCGCGGTAGCATGCATCATCCCCGGGGGCTTGTTCTGTTTTACCTTGTAGGCTTGACAGCTTTCGCAATTCCGGACAAAGCGCGCGACGTCGCGATACATTCCGGGCCACTCTCGGGCGGTCCGTGCGATGGTCTTCGCGATCCCGAGATGTCCGACAGTGGGTTCTTCGTGTACTTGTTTACATACTCCGGTGCGTTCCTGGGGGGGAACGCATTGCTTCCATTGTTCCTGGGGCGGAGTCTCATGGAAGTTTAAGTCGTGAAGCACGTGATGGAACAGCCGTTTTTGCCGAATGCAATAATCTGGTAGTTCGTGCGGATTGCCACGAACCTTTTTTAATACCCGGTCGTACCAGGAGCACCGCGCCTTATTGATAGTGGCCGAGAAAGTGCGTCTGCCACGCGATTAAGAGCTCCCTTTCGATAACGAATATTAAATTGATATTGCTGTAATTCAAACGTCCAACGTCCCAGTCTCCCTGAGTCTAGGCCTTGTAACCATTTCAGCGACTGGTGGTCCGTTATCACCATGAATTGATATCCTTCGAGATATCCCCTCATCTTATTAATTCCTCAAACGACCGCGAGACACTCCAATTCTATGGCGCTATAGTTCTGTTCCGCGAGGTTTAACGTGAGACTGGCGTAGGCGATTACACGCTCCTTTTCCGTAAAAAATTGTGTGAGCACTGCACCCAACCCGGTCGCGCTGACATTGGTCTGTAGAAAAAATTGTCGGGAAAAATCCGGCCAAGCTAATACTGGCGCGGTTGTTAATTGGCCTTTTAGCATTTCGAAAGCTTGTTTCTGGGGTTCAGCGCCCCAGGTCCAGCGAGTGTTCTTCTTTGTCAGTGCGGTAAGCGAAGCGGCGACTGTCGCGAAATCCCGTATGAATCGATGATAAGCGATCCATACGCTTATCACGAAGCAACTCCCACGAACTGTCGGATTTGTTTGACGGTCGTCGGGGATGGCCAGTCTAGGATGGCATTCGTCTTTTCGGGATCTGTTCGGATACCCTCTCGACCCACGATGTGGCCGAGATATTTCAATTCTTCTACGCAGAACCGACATTTTTCCAGGTTAATCCGCACGCGGGCAGCGCGTAGTCGCTGGAAAACTTCGGCGAGGTGTTTGAGATGTTCGGGAAGTGTACAACTCGCCACGATAATGTCGTCTAGATAAGCGAATGCGTAAGGTTCTAACTCTGGGCGGATCACGTGGTCCAACAGTCGCTGGAACGTGGCCGGCGCTGCATGTAGTCCGAATGGCATCACTTTGAATTGCATTAATCCCCGATCCGGCACGGTGAATGTCATCAGCGGTCGGCTCTCGCGGGTCAGGGGTACCTGCCAGTAGCCATTCCGTAAATCTAATGTCGACAAAAATTGTGCCCCGCGTAATTTATCCAAAGTGGCCGTGATCTGTGAAAGTGGATATGCATCTCGTTCGGTGACCTCGTTTAGGCGTCGGAAGTCTATGCAGAACCGTGGTTTGCCGTCGCGTTTTCGGACAATTATCACCGGCGAACTCCACGCGCTTTCAGACGGTTCAATTACCCCTTCGCGAAGAACTGGTGTCCGCTTTGTCGATCACGCGCTGCATCGCCGGATTACGTGGCCGATATCTTTGATTGATTGGAAGTGTGCCCTTTTTCAAGCGGATATGGTGCCGCAGAAGTTCAGTCGGACCCCGAACCTCCTCGAATTCCGCATTTCATTTTTTAAGAAGTTATGGAGCTTGGTGCTCTCGATTTTGCCTTGTTGTCTAGCGGCGGAGACATGGGCCAGCGTGGTGTCCTTCCCCTTGTCGAACTGCAGTGGCACAAGTTTTATATTCGACTTTCCCCACAGGTCCACCCCGATGAGCATTTCGCTCTCTAATTCGGGCAAGATGTGGAAGCGATGCTTGATGGTTTGCCCTCCGATTCGCACCGGAAGTTTAACTGTGCCCGGTATTTCCATGGGTGAGCCGTCCGCGAGTCTGGCCTGGCTCGCGGTGTCGTCGGGTATGAAACGAAATTCCTGCATGCGGCGTGCAGTATTCCGATTAATGAACGAAATTTCGGACCCGGTATCTACTAGTGCGATTATCGATTGATCGCACATATTAATTTGGATGTGTGGTCGTAGCCTGAACGTTACTTGCGGGGCCGGGGTTCGTTAGCGTTCGTCCCGGCCTCAGCGGCTTTTCCCGCCGGTGGGTGACATTCTCGGGTGAATACTTCGTCACGTCCGCATTGCGAGCAGAATTTACGCGGAGGGCGTTGACAATTAAACCGCATATGGCCGCGTTGCTTGCAGCGCCAGCAATGTTCGGCTCGATTATACACGGCGGCTGCGATCGGTCTCATGGGCGCAGGGGAATCGTGGCTGCCGTTGCTGTTTTCCGTTGCCATATGATGTCTTCAAAATCCGCCGCCAGATCTTGGAGCATTTCGAGATCGGTAGCGTCTTGTCGGCGGATATACATTTTGTATTCGGGATGCATATTTTCGTAAATTTGTTCCGTGCGGCCATTGAAAACTCCCCGGCGTGGCGCATCATGGTTTCTACTTTACTAGCATATTTATGAAACTTTTCATCTGATTTTTGTGCGCGACCGGCGATATCTTTTATCAATTGATTGCGGTAACGGCGCGGACAATATTGCGTTCGAAAGGCATCGCAAAATTGTCCCCACGTACTCCACTTGTGTTGCCGATTTCGGTACCACGAGAGTGATTCCCCTTGTAGTAATTCTAGTAAACCGAGCATGAGACGCTGACCGTCGTATCCGCGAGACTTAGTTCTTCGACCCGCTCTAGAAAAGTCCACAGGTCCTTGCCATCGAAGTGCAGCCTCACTTTCTAATTTGATTAATGGTTGTCGCGATGGCTTGCCCTGAATCGTTCTCGGTCATTTTAAACGCGGTCGTAGGGACTGGTATGTCGACAAACTTAGCCGCGCTGGCCGTCTTTTTCCGCCTTTACATGTTCTCGTAATCATTGATGCAAAATTTCTACTGTCCCCTCGATTTCGGCGTGTCGGCATGCGATCTCAAGCTCTTTTTTTCCGACAATGCACCCAGTCAGTCGTTGGCATTTTTCAATATTTTATCTCTCTGTCACGTGTTCCTGTTCGGGCGCCATAAAACGTTTTCCCTGTTCGTCGCGGCTCCTGGATTCCACGTATTTCGCGGGATAGCGTCGATCGGATGTGGTCAGGATTATTCGGAAAGAGATAAAATATCGAGAGTCTGTTTACATTATATACAAAGATTTATATTTATCTAGTTTGAAGTATTTACAGTTTTACTAACGGAGTTTTTGTTAGGTACAATATTTACAATGTATTTGTCCCGGAATTTGGTCGTATGTTTCGGGAAAAGCGGAGCGAGTTCCGGGAATTATTATAATAGATTTCGCTCGCGGTCTGTTCCACGAATTCGGTGTGTTTACGGTAGACGCGGCGCGAGCGCGACCGTGAGGGATTTTCGGCGCGCGTGTTATGACCGATCAGTTGTGCGTCTCGTATTGTCAGACTGAGGTTTTGTGCTGCGGCTTTGAGATGCAGGAAGCTCCCTGCTTCTTGTCAGTGGAGAATGGTGCGCACAAGGGCTTGCTTCAGAGCTTTGAGAAGCTCCTCAATCTGTGACAAAGCTTGTGCGCAGTGGCTGAGAGGAGCGAACGACCAGAAGCTCCTGGCGCGATAGGAAGCACTTTAGTTCGCTTGCGTTGAATAGGAATAGAGATGTCGAGAACAGTATTGGATACCTTACTGTCTCGCTGATGATAGCCTTGATCATCCGCTGAAGTCACTTAATATACCCGAGTCGGCCGTCGGTCGGGAGTAGTCAGGTACTGATCGGCCGAACTCGGGTTGGGGTGATTCCGGGGAATGATCTCGTCGGAATATTCGCGGTAATTCGCCGAACGTGCTCGATGATTCCGCGAAGATGCTCGGTGGTGCGGTCGGTAGCGAGGCCGGCGGCGGTGGCCCAACCGGCGCGTCTATTGTTTATTCACGCGCTGTGCACGTGAAGCCGTGCGATTTTAGTTTGACTACGTCTGGTATTCGACTTTACGACGGTGGGATCGCGGAAGGATCGCCGTGTCGATACCCCGACGGTCGGGGGCCCGTCAATATTGTTTAAATGGGGGTGAGTCAGATGTCGTTACAAATGTTATCTATTATTTTATTCTTATAGAATGAAAGCCAATGGGACGACGAGGTGACGCTAGGCGGCAGCAAGAAAGATTTATGGCTGTCAAGTTTGTACGATAATTGGAGAAGGAAAGAATGTGGAAGAGGCGGAAGAGAAGGAAGAGGAGGAGGAAAAGGAAGAAGAGAAAGAGGAAGAAGAAGAGAAAGAGGAGAAAGAGGAAAAATAAGAAGAAGAAGATGATAATTATATATAATATATAAATTCTATATAATAATAAAATATAATAAATATGATTATTATATTGTAATTATTATATACTTAATATAATTATAATAATAAATAATAATAAAATATATTATCATAAATAAATAACTAATAAATATTAATTATAATATTATTTATAAATAAATAAATATAAATAAATATAAATAAATATTATTTATAAATAAATAAATATAAATAAATATAAATAAATATTATTTATAAATAAATAAATATAAATAAATAAATATATTAAAAATATATATTTAAAAAATTGAATGCTTTTTAATTTAATTAGTAATACTAATAATTTAATAAATATAAATAAATTGGATTAAATTAGATTTATATTTAGATAACATTTATATTTATTTATTTACATAAATAGTTACAAGAAATTCAGATTCATCTCATTTTATACAGCTGAAAAGATTATTTCCTTGAGAAAATATTGTCCTCCGCTCTCTTGCGTTTTTTCGCATTTTTATTTGTTCTTATACACTCTTTTGCTATTTTTTCTGCTCTCACTAATTTTTACGTTTTCTCATTCGCTTTTTCATTATCTCGTCCGCTTGCTCTTGTACATTCACTGTCTCGCTTGCTCTTGTACATTACTTCGAAAGCTCGACCGCTAGCGCCGCTGCCTCGCAATGATGAAAATTGCCATAATCCAGGGGTTGGCAAAACGCTGAAATTGGGCCCGTGAGCGCCCGCGAGTGCCCGCCTGTTGTGCACATCTCAGGAGCGTATCTAATATTTTTAGTATTGAGATAAAGTTCCGCATTTCCAAATGAAATTTAATTTATGGATCAATCAATTTCAATCTCGACAGTTGTTGCATTTTTCAAATTTATTATCTGTTGCCATGCACATTCAAGATAAGCAATATGATATATATAAATTCATTTCAATTATTACATAATGAATTCGATTGTCGGTTTAGGGAAATGCATGTTTTAGAAGAAGACTTACTTATTTTTATGACACCTTTTACTATTGATATTAATATTGTTTCCGCAGATATACAAATAGAATTAATAGATTTAAAATGTGACACTGCTCTTAAAAATCGTTTTTATACAATGACATCGTATAATTTTATTCATATATATCTCAAGAACGTTTTCCTCGACTACATGCTTGTGCTGCAAAAATAATGAGTATGTTTCGGTTCTACATATTTATGTGAACAATTATTTTCTATTATGAAATTAAATAAATCGCGATTACGCGAACAATTAACAGATTCATATTTGAATTTTGCAATAATTCGTTTAAGTTGCCCAAACGATAACAGCTGATATATCATATATAATATCGGAAAACTATGAATCAAATAAATACTAATTAAATGTTAAATAAGAGTTGTTTACTTAATATTATTGTAAGAATTTTATTTAAAATTCTTACAATATTTTTATTTAAAATATAAATAGTTATTAATTTATGCAAATTCTGGGTCTGAATTTGTGCAACACAATATTTTTTTACTCCTTGAACAGCACGTTCAATGAACAGAACGTTCCTGCTATCCCCTCTCCTCACTTTATTGCGCCTAGGCGCCTAACGCTAACCCCAGCGCGCTCGACTGTTGCCCGCGGGCATTGGGCGCCCGCGAGCAGTGCCCACTTGCCGACCCCTGCCGTATGGATGGCGACGATGATAATAATGACGACAATAATAATAATGACAATAATAATAACGACGACGTTTCTTAAAAGTAAATTTCTAGAATTCGGACTTTGAATTGCAATATCTCCGCTCACAGAACACATAGAAAAAAACTAAAAACGCTTTTATTATTTATTATATTATATAATTTAAACTCAAGCTATTGATTGCGCCTATTTGGAACTTGATCGGTTCAGCTATTATTCAAATCCGATAATTTTGTTAGCAACTCGCAGGCTCGTGTAAAGAGATACGGTCTCGCTTGTGAAGAGCTGACGCTTAGACTTGGCGACGACCCATGACTGTGTTTCTCTGTTGAATTTAGTGAAAAAAAATTGTTGAACCGAGGATAAAGAATGCGACTCGTGTGTTAAGAGTTAAACTATTATAATTGTACTTTAGCAGGAACAAATAATTTACAAATAACAACAAAGTAATTTTAGCTTTACACGCAATTAAAAAAATCCAGGATACAGATATCACTGATTGTGCAAGAAAAATGAAAAATTTTTATTTATCGCAAAATTGCTAATTTCTCGTTCGGTCTGCTCTATCGCTCTTTCTCATGCTCCTGCTTTCGTTCTCTCTTGCACCTGTCGACAGGATACTCGCTCAATGCTCACTCTCACACGGTCAGCACACAAAGAGAACGAGCACATTTCACTTTGCTGCTTGCTAGATGCCTGACGCTTCTGTCGCTTCCGATTCTAGCGATCCGCACACTAACGCGAGAAATTAGCGGCAATTTAAAACGCTTTACTTTTCAACACTCTCGATTTTTAAAACATAAAAACATTTTCAAAACAAAATTTACGGATAAATGTTATTAGATTTTATATTAAAATTTTTAACTTAATAAAAAATATAATAAACAATTATAGCATTAAAAATTTCTGTTACCAATTTAAATCTGATTCGGGTTTACTATTTAACATTTTGTAACACAAAACTAATTTATTTGTTACATTGATTCGTAACTTATTTGTTCGAGCTCGAGAGAAGTATTGCCGGTGAAAGAGGTTGAGTAAAAATTTTAAAATATAAAAATGATTTTGTTGCTTGGTGTTTCGTAATAAAGGAACATATTTTTATTATATACACACTCGCTTAACGGTTTAGATGTTAGTAGACATTGAAAAAGTGAAGTAAAACGAGGGAATCTTAGCCCCCTCTATAGTATCGGGAGAGAATAACAAGCGCGGCCGCTAGCACTATCAATAATATAACGCAATGGCCTTCGGAATTTGACGGTAATATAAGTAATGCTATCTACTAACACTATTACGAATTTTGTTTTGAATAAAACTGAAATTAGAAAATACACTTTCAATTGATGCTGAACTGGCCGAAAAGTTATGTAAGTGCACAAAAAAACTAATGAAATCTGCAGGGAAATCATTATTTTTAAGTAATGTTTCCACATGCCGAAAACACGCATTGCGAAGTTATACTACATATTATGTCGGCAAAGATCGAACAGCATGAGCTACTATAACAGATGTGACAGCAAAAATACAGAAAATATCGAGCAAGCTCTGTATCATAGCATGCTAGAAGAATGCTGCAGAAATTGAACAAAATTTGTCGTCATAAAGAAAACAGAATTGCAGCAGTCTCTGTGTTGGCACAACACACACACACACACACACACACGCGCGCGCGCGCGCACACGCACACACACATATCAACAAAAAATACTTTAGAATTAAGCTTAACATGCCACCAAAACAAGTTACAAAAATGTAAAAATCTGGCATATCTATTCGCACATTGCGAAAATAGAAATCCGATAAGAATACAGCATAATATATAACATCAATAGTTGACAACAGAAACGTAGCAGAAATCGAGCACAGTGTGCCATCATGACGTGACAATAAAATTGCAGTAGGTATAGGGCATGATCTGCTTTATGCTGTTGTAGACAAAAAAATAGTAAAAATCAAGCACAGTGTGTCGTCACAATGTGACGGCAAAAATGCAGTCGAAATCGAATAGGAACTGCTAACATAACTTGTGTCGTTGGAGGGTGTTACCACTGCAGTCCGACCTGCATTCATTGAGAGAATAGGACCATCATCTCTCTGGAATATCGGCCGTGGGGATTCAAGAATATACATGTACGAGGGTAGTCTGAAAAGTTTTGAGCCTAACATAGAAACAAGTCTTTTTTCGGTCAAATATAGTTTTATTTTTCAACATAATCTCCTTTTAAGTCGATACACTTTTTCCATCAATACTCTAACTCCTTTAATCCCTTCAAATAGTAGTTGGCATCTTGCTCCGCAAAATAAGCGTTTACGTATGCGATGACCTCCTCGTTCGATGAAAATCTCTGTCCTCCAAGCGAAACTTTAAGCTTAGGAAAAAGGCGCTGGGGGCCAGATCTGGTGAATACGGTGGGTGGTCAACCAATTCGAAGTGCAGTTCGTGAATTTTGGCCATGGCGACCGCCGAAGTGTGAGCAGGTGCGTTATCTTGATGGAACAGCACTTTCTTCTTTTTCAAATGCGGCCGTTTTTTGCAATTTCTGCCTTCAGCTTATCAAGTAATGATGCGTAATACGCTCCCCTTATTGTTTTACCTTTTTCAAGATAGTCGATACACACAATTCCGTGACTATCCCAAAAAACAGTCGCCATTACCTTCCCAGCTGATGGAATCGTCTTCACCTTTTTCGGAGCAGGTTCACCCTTTGCAGTCCACTGTTTTGACTGTTCTTTTGTCTCTGAAGTGTAGTGGTGGATTCAAGTTTCATCTACAGTTATGAATCAACGCAAAAAATCTGACTCGTTTCGCTTGAACCGCTCCAACAGGGCCTTGGAAATGTTCATTCAAATTCGTTTTTGGTCCAAAGTGAGCAAGCGCGGCACCCAACGCGCGGATAGCTTGCGCATATCCAATTCTTCAATCAATATATGACAAACGCGTTCTTTCAATAGGCCCATAGTCTCTGCTATCTCTCTAATCTTGATTTGACGGTCGTCCAATATCATTTGGTGAACATTTTCGATGTTATCAGCGGTAGTCGCAGTTTTTGGCCGTCCCGAACGCTCATCATCAGCCAAGCTGATACGACCACGTTTAATTCAGCTGCCTCTTTGTACGGTGGCAAATGATGGGGCAGAGTCCCCGTAAACAGTGTCCAACTCGATTTTAATTTGCGCAGGCATATTGCCTTTCAAATGTAAGAATTTAATCACGGCACGATATTCAATTTTTTCCATTTTTACAAAAACACTGACATCGACTGACACAAACGACTGTCAAACAACAACTGAGCGTCCAAAATGGCTGAAATTTTCACAAAAGTCTTTCAAAGCATATACTATTGTAGTACTAGAATGGTTTTGACGAGTAACGTCATCTTCATGTTAAGGCTCAAAACTTTTCAGACTACCCTCGTATATATGTATATTGTAATATATGTACATATGTGTATGTCATTGGATTGTTGACGTGTTGTTCTAAACACATTATTGTAATAAATATCATCACGTGCCTCTGTGATCGAAGGGATAAGATGCCTGCCCATTAAACACGAGATCCAGATTCGATTCCTGCTGGTGGTATTTTTCGCAAAAGTAATTACGAATTTTCACGATTGGTCAGATCCCGCCGTGACGCACATCCTCCCTTCTTATTTGGGCATATTGTCGGCATATTGCTAGCATTTTGCTACTTGGATTGTGTTATAATTTTAATGAGGATGTAAATAAGTATTTTATTATTTTTATCTGAAAATAATAACATATAATATATATGAAAGAAGCCAAAGACTATATATGTATAAACTTTTTCTAAACACGATATATGCATGTGTGAAATAAAAATAATAAAATTCCAAAATTGCATATTTATTAAAAAAATATAACATTTTTTTCTTATTTTTACCATGTCAAGTGCTATATGCATTATATTTACTATATGCATTAATTGGCTGTATAAAGATTTTACTTCTTTACAAGGTTATTAATAATACGGGCAATCTTGTCATCTATCTCTTTTCCATGTTCCTCAACTTTGAAGATAAAATTGTCGATTATGGATGAAAGTTTCCAAACATTTTAGTTGACTGTTACATCTTGTGTTCAAGTCTGAGGCTTGCATGATCCTTCACAATTTTTTAATCATGTCCATGCAATGGTGATTTCTGAAATACTTTTGGACTTCTAAAATATTTCTTGTCAAATCTCTGATGTTGTTTATTTTAAAAATTTCTCCGCCAACTAAATTCAAATAATGTGAAGCATAACCGTACGATATTGTAACGAAGAGGGACACTCCATTACTAAATCGCGCGCCACGGCAAATAACAGCAAGCCGCCCGAAATCCGCCCGAACAACACCGATATTAACCTAGCGAAGCGCACATGACGGCTTATCACGCACCATACGCGTGAACCGCCAAAAACAGATGATTTTGTTTAGCGAATAACATTTTGACACGCGAACAAAAATATCGGGTATATAAACCCAGCAATTTTTCGACTTAAGACCCCAGTCCCGTTCAATCATCCGATACTACCCGTATCGATCCGACTGACACGAGAATTCTCCATCCAGAATACCGAGCGTTCTTGCCATTCTCTCTTACGTACAACGAATATTTTCGTTTTCCTATCCAAATAATCTGAGCATTCTCAGATTTTCTCCTGGCACAAACGAGCGTTTTCGTTTCTCCAAACTCAATATTCGAGCGTTTTCGAATATTTCATCCAGACAACGAGTGTTCTCATTCTCCACCTTTGATATTCGAAGGTTCTCGAATCCTTATTCCACGCAACAAGTGTTCTCGTTGCGCCAGCCGAACATCGAGCGTTCTCGGTATTCTTTCTTCGACGAGCGTTCTTGTCAACGCGAAAACACATGTCGCGAAAGTGTCTTCGGTTGCCTAGCAACCAACCTATCCGACCCCTTGGCACACGCGGACTCGGTTGCCTAGCAACGCGCTGCATCGCTGACCCACGCGCTATCCCGCGAACACACATTTGGTTCGACTACTCATCCGACCACTGAAATTGTATCGTCCTTATGCAAATGAAAAAACGTCTCGCCGCTGACAGGCGAACTATTGACACGATTTGTAAATAAAATTAAAGAATATATTAATAGAAAGAATATATCTAAGAAGTATATATTAATAGGAAGAATATATTTAATTGATTACGGCATCTGCAATTCTTTACCGAACTCCGGCATCCGACGAGCACCTCTCGTTCCATGTCCTTGTTACTGATCCGGAATAATCTCACCACGCAAGGATGTACCGTTACAATATAAATTTCCCATCATTATATAGTTCTGATAATTTTTTCTCATCAGAATTATTTTCTTTTCATTATTAGAAACAAATTTCTACTTTACAATTAAACTTTGTAACAGCTTCTTTAATGGTTGCTTTTGCCACTATTAAACAATACTCTGCTTTTACATTATACCCAGAATCAATTGCTGATAGTGTGACGCGAAGAGTCCTATAACCCGCGCGCGGGCCGCCGCCTTGGGCCATCACTGAGGAGGAAGAGGGCGGAGGTTCCCAGCAGCAAGCGCTGCGAAAAAGAATAGAAGCTACGATCGATAAAAGTTCACTAGAATAGAAAAGCCACGGTCGATAAAAGTTCACTATTACTATTGTTTTACGAAAACGTGATTCATCCTGTCGAGCTCACTATTAAAAGAAAATAAAGATTACTCAGTTTTACAACTGGCGCCCAACTAAAATGGCAGAATAGTCGTGTAAGTCGCTGTATCGAATCAAAACGTCGTCTCTACATGGATCATCTCGACAAGGTCGCAAGTGCGGTCGCGCTCAATGACACCACAGGAAGTAAAAAAGACGATCAAAAAAACCTAGCGAAATCAAGCGAGTAAGATAGCGGAAAGTCAAAATACAGATAACGTAATTACGTTAACAAATGAACAGTTCGCCGCTCTCATACAACAAATACAAATATCTGCTGCAAACATATCTATCGCGAACGCCGCGCATCCGCAGAATAATTTTTCGCAACGTACTTGTCGATTTGACGGAGACAAGAAATCCGACATAGAAACTTTATTGACGCGATCGTCATGTACAAAGAATGCACTAATATATCCGACGAAAATGCACTGAAATATCTATCAATTTTACGTACGGATCTCGCTGCGACATGGTGGCAAGGTGTCCAATATACAATTAATACGTGGAACTCCGCGGAATATATGGGATACCGCTTTGAATCTGCTAAAGACATATGGATCCAAAAAACCGGCGTACCGGCGTACACAAAGTTTTTTTCACGTGAACAGGAGGAAAGCACACAGACGGACATATTTGTATGCAAAGCGCGTGCGCTACTCTCGAAATTTCCATACGAGATAGCGATACCAGAATACATTCAATTAGATATGATTTACGGATTACTGGCGTATAAAATCCGAAAGGAAATACCGCGCGAGAAAGTCGCATCATTCTCGGAATTATTAGATCTCGTGAGAGAAGTTGAAGAAACTAGAATGAAAGAAAATAACGAAATAGTCAAACAATCGGCATTAACGCGAAACAGCGAAACTCGACCGCGATGCAAGTACTGCAAAAATTTCGGACATACCGTAGACGAGTGTCGGAATACAAAAAAGAAAAACGACTGGCTTCACCAAACAGAAAGAACAAAATAGACACCGACGTGAACGAAATATCATTAAATAAACAATGTCCTCAACTTGATCTGATACGGAACCCCGGGTACTTTCGTAAAGACTGTCCGAAATGTAACAAAACTGACAAAAATAAGAATACAGAAAATAAGAATATGAAACCTGATTTCAAGCTCGTGGATGCATCCGAAATTCGCATGAAATATACAGATTGTCCGATTTTTAACGTAGAAATGTTAAGTGCGAGAGGTACAAGTTTGATCGATACTACAGCAAAAATGAACGTCACCGGACACAGTCTCTATAAAATTTTCGTCGAAAAGGGACAAAGATTCGAAGAGTTGAATCTACATATTGGTTTAGCAAATGGAACGCGCAGGGAAGAGCATATATTGATGACCGATGTAGACGTTTTAGTAGAAAACCGTAAGATAAGTACTACGTTCCTCGCGATGCCGCATGCAAGAAATAAGTATACGTTATTCGGCATGGACTTTATCGAAAGAGCGAAGATTATAATAAACGTACCTCAACGCATGTGGTATTTTGCAGATGACCATGAATCACACGAACTGAATTTCGAAAATGCCGACGAAGTGCTCGACGTGCTATAAGTGAACTGTGTCAACGCACTAAAGAGTGATGAAGCATAATCCTTTCTTACAATCAGCGGGAAGAACTCAACGAGATTCTAACAAAGAACGAAGATATCTTTGCACTAGGAGGAGAACCAACGCCGTACGCCGAACACGCCATCGATGCCGCCGATGCCAGTGCGTCCGTGGTTACGTCCTCTTACAAAATATCGAAAGTGAAAAGAGAAATTTTGGAAAAAGAGATTGACGCGATACTGAAAGCCGACGTCATCGAGGAATATGAATCTCCATGGGCTGTCCCATGGAGTGATGGTGCCCAAGAAAGATGGCACCATGCGAGTCTGCGTGGACTACCGCCGCTTAACACCTATAGGGTAAAAATTACCGGCTGTAAATGAGTCTATTTTCAGAAAAGTTTATAAATTTAATAAATCGCGCTATTAAAAAATGAATTTTATAACTTTATGATACATATAAAAAATTAAAAAAAAATTTTTTTAGAGTCTTAATTATTAAAATGGCGAATATATAGCAGCATGAAGGAGACAGTAGAATTGGCATGATGTTTCGCGGCTAGCAGCACAAGTGTTATAATTTTTGGTCTAAAAAAAAAGTTTGTTTTATTTTCTTTATTCAAATATCTACAGAAATACATAGCCGATTTTGAAAAAATTTTTGACAAAATGGCGGAAGTACAAACAAAAAATTCTATTTTCGTCACAAAAAAGTCAAGTAAAATCAACTAAAAAAATAACTAAAAAAATTTGTAATTTATCAAAAAAATCCTACGTATTTCTTTAGAAAATGTAATTTAAATACTGTCAAAATTTGAAATAAATCGGTTAAAAATTGTTTGAGTTCTACTGCTAGCCAATTTGAAAAATGCTATTTCGAGAAAAACGCATTTAAAGTTTTGAATGTGAATATTTTTAGGTTAATAATTTAACTTTTTTATTTTTTGTAAATTTATTTTTAGTCTGCAATCCTAGCACCATAAAATTGCCCTTCAATGGAGGATTTTTATCCTCTTCGTTTTTTCTCTCGGTTTTTATGCTTGAGCGAGCCTCTTTTACTGCATTGCTGAGTGAGCGATCGGAAAGCATGATGCGGTGTTCATTGGATTCGACGCAAAAATTATAACAATTGTGCCCGATAATAATGCCCAGACTTGTATTATGTGCATAATCCTGCATCCCATCATTAAATTGGCATACGGCAATGCTAGCACAAATATCTAAAACTTTTTTCCGCTCGATGTACTCTTTGGTGCCATCGATCTCACGGTGGCATTAAAACTTTCATTGCTATTTTGGGTAAATCCGCCCAAGCAGCGATTAAACAATTCGTTAGAGCTCAGTTCTATGTAAATAGGTTTTATTGCTTCGAAAACTTCTACTGACATTGCCGGTTTGTGCTTATAGTTTTTCAGTTTTTCTGTAGCTTTCGTTATCTACCACGTGCACCACGAGTTGGCATCACTCGAACATTTCTCGTGCTGAGGTCGATTGTTCGTTGAGATCTTACGATATAACGTTGCCCATATATCTTCTCTCATTTTTTCTATGGAATTCGAATTTCTTCTGATGATTAAACCGTAATAAATCGCTAGTTAATCTATCAATTTGCGCGTTAGCTGGTCTTTTCCTCTCAGACCTTTCACCGTTTTTTTTTTAAATTTCTCAGCCAAGTGCGTTTTTGCGATGCGTTTTTGAATGTGATCATAAAAATATTTGGACCTTACGAACCCTGAACGTTTCGACGTGTCGCGCGGTCGGTCCGTCCGGCCAGTAGCACTGTGGACGCTCGGCGTGGGAACCTATAATTTTCGAAAAAAATTATGTGTATTGCAATAAAATCACTTGCACTTCATTTTTGAAACCCTAAAATGTATTTTAAAAGAAAAAAAAATCAATTTTTTTTAAATTTTACATAGGTGTTACTCTTAAACGCCATCATAAAAAACGTTCATACCCTATTCCTAAGATCGAGATACTGCACCTCGCAAGTAAGAGTGAAACCGACGTTACCATTGAGATGGCTTATGAGTCTGAAATCGCCATCCGGACGATTAGTCCGATGGGCGCTGAGTTTGCAAGAGTACGACTTAAAAATAGTGTATTCACCAGGGAAACAAAATGTCGTTGCTGATACTTCTATTTCAAGGCCATCATGTACAAGCGAAAGTAAAAACGATTGTGGAATATGTTCCGTGTTCATCAACTTACCTTCGAACGGCGCTGCTGAACTGAGGAGCGAGCAGCTAGCCGATTCGAAAGTAAAAAAAATCATCATTATTGAAGCAGAAGATAACCTCGATATCACAAACTGGATCTCGCATGGATATTTGATGTCAAATAGGGTGCTATACCGACACAGGAGAAGAAAAAAAGGCCCAATGGATCGTATCAAAGTGTGCTATCGAACGTGTATTATACGAAAATCATGATGCTTCCACGACCGGACACTATGATATAAACAGAACATTGAAACGAATCACGAACAAATATTATTGGCCAGGGATGCGCAAAACAATCGAATAACATGTAAAGAAATGTATCAAGTGTGAACGATATAAACAATTCAACTTGACATTCTCAGGGCTATTGAGGACACTAGTAGCATCCAGAAGATTCGAGGTGCTGGCTATAGATTTATTCGATTCTTTACCAATTATTGTGGAAGGATATAAATGGATATTCATCATCGAAGATGTCGCAACGAAATAGGTCGAGTTATTTCCATTACGACGAGCTGCAGAAGTTTGCGCGAAGACTTTGGTCGACGAGATGATGCTCAGATATGATTTTCCACGTCGTGTGATTTCGGATAACGGACCTCAATTTTGAAGTAATGCAGCAAGTCTTGTACTGTTTGAGTTTCAGTCAGTCTCTGACTCTTGTGTACCATTCCGAAGTAAATCCCGTGGAGAGAAAAAAAAACAGGAATATGAAAGCTTTACATTCTCGTGGGCAACATGCATACTGAGTGGGTTAATAAATTACTCTCGATTAGATACGCTATGAGATACGCTAACTCCGCTACATGTCAAACAATTGAAAGTTCTCCAGCTTACCTCACGTTTGCGCGAGAAATGCGAAATCCTGGTGATGTTCAGCGAGATCTACGTGACATCGTTATCAGAGAAAATTTTATATTGAACTCCTTGTTTATTAAAAATCGCTAATACTGATGATGAAGGAGGTCGCCGAAACACATGAAATTCAGCAAGATAAATATAAGAAATATGCGAATAAAGCCAGAATGCTGGCCATTGTATTCCAGGAGAGTGATCGGGTCATGGTGAAGACACGTATGCTAAGTCATGCATCCCAAGGAATTACCTCCAAGTTTACGCCCCGGAGAGATGGGCCATACAAGATTGCCGAACATATATCGCCTACTAGTTATAGATTAACAAATGATACCCGTGAACTGCTTTCAATTCACCACGTTTCGGATCTGGTCCCGTGGAAGAGAGCCGAGGTGACTGATGTTTCGTGTAAGACCGTTAGGGTCATTAGGCAACGTGGGCGACCGAAGAAAAACAATGCTCCTCCGCTAAGTAAACGTATTAGATCTTCATCGGGAGCTTTGATCAGATCCAAAGGGGGGGAGTAATGTGAAGAGTCCTATAACTCGCGCACGGGCCGCCGCCTTGGGCCATCACTGAGAAGAAAGAGAGCAAGGGTTCCCAGGAAACGCTGCGAAAAAGAAAGAAACAGAAGTGCTACGACCACGATCGATAAAGGATCGCCATTACTATTGTTTTATGAAAATGTGATTCATCCTGTCGAGCCCGCTATTACAAGAAAATAAAAATTATTCAAAGTCTTACAATAGAAAATATGTAAAACGATTCACCAGACAAAATTAGCAATAATTGGAGTGTTATGTACGTCACTCCAACCATCTTGCATTAAGATGACTGTCTTTTCTTTCAATTTGATTTGCATTTTGTCCGTTATTTCATCATGAATTTTATTTAATAAATCAACAGATAACTATTTTCTATTTGGAGGTTCATAACCTGATTGAAGAACTTGGACAAAATCTTTAAAATATTTATTTTCAGAAATTCTGAAGAGTATTGCAAGCATAAAAAAATTTTGCTATTGTCTTGTCTAACTCATCTTTATGCGCAGTGGTAGGTTTAATTATATAATTTGATATGTTTGTTTGACGTAGGAGCATGAAAGTTATTCAGTATCAATTTGCTTTTTTTTACTCGATTCTTCGAAATCATTGTCTGATTTATCTTCATTTAATAAATTATTGTCTTCATCTTCTTTAACTTTACGTTGTATTACATTGTAGAAGATTCAGTCATGGAGTTTTTGCATAAGTTTTCCACAAGTAATTTCTGTTTATTGATATCAGAATAGATTTCAAAGCAAGTCCACACATTGTCTGTCTGCCTCTCTTCTGTATGTATTCTTTAAATTACTCATGTTAAATAACTATTTCATCAATAAACAATAAATGTGTAATTATTTTGTAATATTGTTGTATTGTTGTAATATTGTTGTTTGTATTATTGTTGTAATTATTTAACACAACTGCGTAAAAAGATTCATAGGAAATATGACCATATGATCGCGCGTTTTTCCTTTGTTTTTCATGCGCAGATTCTTATGTATAGAATCATAGCTGGGATTATGGGACACCTCTATAAGCAGCCTGTGAATTAGAATGTTGATAAAAAGATTTTCTACATATTTTATCACTTTTAGAAAAGATTAGTTCTTTCTGAATAATATCGGTAAAATCCAGTTTTTTTCCATTGGCATGAATTTTATTTAAAAAAATGTGGAATTTTGTCAACTCTGGTTTTTAAGGAAACAGTCAAAACAACAGACAGGACAAAATCAGAAGACACGGTAGTGTCGCGAGTGTACATAATCGTGATTTCGCGATTTAAGATTTCTATTCGAGATAAGATAGGAATTTTGTTATGGCAAACATATCAATAGGATCGGACGCAAAGTGTGGCGGAGAGTTAGGATGCGCTCTGGAGAAGCATTTAGCGGATACAAGATACGGAAGAGGGTCATTAGAGATATACATAGGTATGGCATGATGAGGTTGACATTTAAAGATTTCCTCTCAAAATTCGGGTGTAGGTTTAAACCGGCGTTTTACATAAAAGACTCCCGGCGGTATTGAGAGGGGATTGAGGGAATTGTCGGACAAGGTGTAGAATTTTTCCAAGTCAAAGTTTTCTGAAGTACACTGCTGCTCGAATTCTGCCGCGGAGCGGAGGGCGGTGGTATAGTCTTCTAATATTAGAGTTGCGAGCCTAGGTTCTATCTCTATTAGGTATTCCGTGATCTAGACGGCGTGTTCATTTTCGCGACGAGCCCGCTTGTTTTGGCTCCTGAAGGTGTCTTAACGCCCATTTTGTTCGATTCTTCGGAGTGTTAGCAGATATTACCGTTTGATCCACTATCAAAATGTAAAATAGAGTTAGAGAAAGGCTTTTCAACGAGGTAAGAGTATTGAGGAGCCGGGCAGGGCAGCTTCATCGAGTTAATCGGTGGCTTGTTAATTTTAATGGAACAGTAGTTGGAAAAATGAATTAAGAAATGAATTTTCACCGAAAATATCGGCGGCATGCGAATCCTATGGATTCGTAGCTGAAGTGTGGGGATGATTTAAGGAAGGAAAAAGGAAAAAATGCGGAACGGCTAACCAAACGCGGAAAGAAAAATGATTAAGACGAAACTTACTTTTGTTGTTGCGGAGCACAAATCGTGGGTTGTGAAACTGGCGGGATCCCGTGCTGAAGATTCACAACGATTTTTAGATCGCGCACAGACTCTAATACTGTTAGAAAGAAGTTTCGTCAACTGCTCCAGATGATGCCATCCTCGGGAAGGTAAGGAAGAGAAGAGAACGAGAATCTGCTCTGAATCGCGATTTATATAAAATTTTGGAAGGATGGGAACGATCTGAAGGCGTAATGGATCTGTTACATCCGTGTTCTGGACGAGAGATAATATCTCTCGTCAGGACAAGGAGAACTCGGGTGGACGCACGGAACCTCTCCTGTTCTCGCGGAACGACGTCGTGATGTCGATCCGCGAGTCGAACGCGCGTTAAGGGGGCAGGGATCGGGTCAGCGTCGGCGACGTTATTACCCTTGCCTGCGCCCGCGCTATCGGTGGTCCGTTTTTAGGTCAGAGAACCGAATCTCTTTGACCAGGGATGGACCTAGTGCGATCCTCAGGGAGCCGGGAACGGCGCGGGGTCAAGTTTAGGAGAGAAAAAAAACATTTAAGACCGAATTTTGATAAAATAATTTAATAATAAATGATAAAAATAACTTACAATTTTCAGTGGATGTACATTAAAAGGGGGTGAGGTATCATTACAAAAGAAAATTATACATAAAAAAAATTATAAGAAAATAATCGCGGACAAGAAAAATCTGGAATTATATGCCCAATTTTTCCAATTGGGGCAAAAAATTGGTTATCGCGAACATATCCTCGGGATCGGGTTGCAAGTGTGGAGGAGGATTAGGGTGTGCGGTGCGGAAAGCTTTGATTGGGACGAGGTAGGGAAGAGGAAATTGACGGACGAGGTTAAAGAACTTTTCTACGTCAAATTTTTCCGGAGTACATTGATTCTCAAATTCGGCCGCGGAGCGGAGGGCGGAGGCGTATTGATGGAGCGAGATGTTGGCAAGTCCCGGCTCTACTTCTATTAACCGCTCCGCGAGTTCTTCGGCGTGGCTGGTTTCGCGACGAATCCGCTTGTTCGATTTTTCTCGACGGTGTCGCAAGGCCCGTTTCGTTCGCCCGTTTCGGATGGCATTTGTTTGGTTCACTATATAAAAAATAGAGTCAGATAAAAGAGAAATTGAGGAATCGGGTGAGGCAGCTTCACCGAGTTAATCGGCGGCTTGCCAGCTTAGAAGGTTGTGGAATAGAATTTTGTGGAATCGGGTGAGGCAGCTTCACCGAGTTAATCGGCGGCTTGCCAGCTTAGAAGGTTGTGGAATATAATTTTGTGGAATCGGGTGAGGCAGCTTCACCGAGTTAATCGGCGGCTTGCCAAGTCGGAGTGTGGAAAAATTGCGGAAGGCAGCTTCACCGAGTTAATCGGCGGCTTGCCAATTTGGAATGTTGGAGTGTTTAGTAAAATAAATAGAAGTCGCGAACCAAACTGCCAGTTATCGCGGGGAAAAAATTGATAAACTGGGACTTACTTTTGTTGCAGCGGCCGTTGGTGACGGTCGAGGAATGCAATTGCCAGGCTGGATCTTGAGTCACTCGAAATAATAAAGTCGCGCACAAATTCTAACTGCAATAGTTTGGATAGTGCAGACCTGGAATGTATCGATGAGGCAGGAAGAAGAGAGCGATCCGCTCCAAGTCGCAGTTTTTAAAGGGTTCCGGAGGGGTGGGAATATCCGAGGGTATGATGGATTTTCGTGTTGGCTTATCGAATGATAGTTTAGGAAAATTGTGAATATAGAGGAAGGAGGGGAGCGGTGTTCTGTGAATCATTATTGTTTTTATGTTTCCTGCGAATAACAGAATTAGTTCATGAAAATTTCATCCGTCGTTCCACATCCTTAATTATTCATTGATATGTTCACCAACGGCTACCGATCACTTTCTCCTGATTGGCGTTTTCTTAATCTCCCCTCCAGTTTCGAGGGTGTCGGTCTTGAACAATCTCGGTGCTTTCTTATACATCAGGAATTTTGATTTTGTTAGTACTTTCAATTTTATTAGGATGCTATAAATCTTTTGGCGCCGGCGGGACTGTTGTCCACAAAAAATTGTTGTTTCCGGACGATTTGATGACGGGACGTATCTCGAGAGGAATTCTGTGCATTTTTTCAGAGACTCGCGTTTCTCTTTTATTAGATAATAAAAGAGAAAGTTTTTCTAGATCGTTCGAGGCATTTTTATTTGCCGATTAGCAGCCGTTATCTCTCTCCTTAAGAGAAGAATTCGTGAAATCCCCCGGACGTAACAAATAAATACGCATGCATCGAAACGGACACATTAACAATATATTTAATAAACACACTAATTCTTCTCATTTGTTTTATCTTTCTTCTCTCTTTCTCTAATTTAGAAAGAAATGCATAAATTATATTATATCTTCATCATTATATTGTTCGTTCATATTAATTTTTATATCTATATAAACATATATTTCGTAACCTCTAACTATAGTCTCTGCTCCTTATGTCACGATTCTGATTGACTAATTATCAATAAATACACATAACCAGAATAAGGAAGTAGAAAACAAAATATGCTTGTTGCTCTTTTTCCGCGCGTTCAATTGGCGATCAACGATGACGTTGAGTTTCGCGGCGAGTTTGATGATAATTTGTTTTGGAATGTAAGGCTCGATACTATCAGTCCTCTCTCGCTCCGCTAGGGCGACTGATGGGATAAATTTTAAAAATTTCATCCGTCGTTCTACACCCTGAATTTACTTATTTGTGTGTCCGCTAATGGCCGCTAATCGCAAACTTCTGATTGGCATTTTCTTAGTTATATACTTAGTTATATACTTAGTTAGTTATATATTAGTTATATGGTTTTGGGGATATTGGCCTCGAACGATCTCGGCGACCTCCGCGTTTCTCACGCGGCAAATTCGATTTTATTAGTAGGATGCTATAAAATTTTTGATCGCGCAGCGGAACTTTTATCTTTAAAGCATTTGTTGGTTTGAAATAGTTTGATTTTGAAATATATCTAAAAAGAAGTTCCGCTGTGTGTCTCGCGGTTTATTTTTGAAGATAGGCTCTTGAGAGTATCGCAATCCGGACTTTGTGTTGGTGAGAATTTAGTGATAAACAAGAAATTCTTTTCTAAATTGTTCGAGACATTATTGTTTACCGATGAGCAGCCGTTAGATCGCCGCAAAAGAGAAGAATCGTGGAGTCCGCCGGACGTAACATTACCTTGTTCTTTTTTTCGTTCTTGACTCGCTTATTCTCGTTATACGTATTGTAATTAGAAATACATTTCCCAATCTTTCACAAAATCACTGGATCGTACAGTGGCCCTGATTTATCCGACCTGACAATCTGCAGGATCGATAATCAGTAATAAATACGCACGCATCGAAAAGGACATATTAACAGTAATCTAGAACTTATAATTACATAATAAAAATAAATATAGTATATTTTAAACTGATAAATTCCTTTTTCTTATTGTCGCTTTTTCATAAGCATAAATTGATTGAGGAAATTTATTAATAATAGAAATGTAATTAAGAAATAAATAGACAAAATCACAACTCTTTTTATATAAGTATACATTTATATAAGTACTTTAAGTATTTAAAATAATTTATTAGGTTACAAAAAAGTTCTGAGCTTTAGATTTTATACAACCGAAATAACAATTTAAATTTTATATATCTTCCCGCCCTTTTGCAGTTTTAAAGCGTTGACATTTAGCCTTCTAAAATGTCATACGGTTTGGCATTTGATGCACATAACCTCAAAAATCAGTAGTGTTCACGATGGCAATAACAAAAGAGCATATTCGATTTTTCATCCACTTCGCGTTTCATCTGAAGAAAAATGCTGCTGAAGGCACTGCAATGATTTGTGCTGCATATAGAGAGAACGCTGTAAGTCATACTACATGTAAAAGATGGTATCAAAAATTTCGCCAAGGAGATTTCAGTCTTGAAGATGAACCGCGTGCTGGACGCCCTCAAAAGATTGAAACGGACGAATTGCAAGCACTGCTGGATATAAACTCTGTGCAAACTGAAAAGAAGCTTGCAGAACAGCTTGGCGTTACGCAGCAAACCATTTCCGTACGTTTACATACGATGGGAAATGTTCAGAAGGAAGGCAGATGAGTTCCGCATGAATTGTCCGAAGACAACAAAAATCGTCGGCGGGACACTGCACTCACTTTGCTTTCAAAGTTCCGGAAAAAAGATTTTCTGCACAAAATCATTACAGGCGATGAAAAGTGGATTCTTTATGATAACCCTAAACTAGAAAATCATGGGTTGACCCTGGTCAACCTTCAACATCGACGCCAAAGCCCAATATCCACGCCAAGAAAGTTTTGCTCTGTATCTGGTGGAATTGGAAAGGTGTGTTGTATTACGAGTTGTTACAACCGGGTGAAACAATCACGACAGATTGCTACCAACAACAATTGACCAATTTGAGCGATGCATTAGAAGAAAAGAGGCCATTTACTGGCCAAGGACGTCGTAAAGTGATCTTGCTTCATGACAATGCTCGACCACATGTTGCGAAAGCGACTCAGGATCATATCTTTGCGTTAGGCTGGGAACTTCTCCCGCACGCGGCGTATAGCCCAGACATGGCGCCTTCCGATTACTACCTATTCCGGTCGCTGCAGCATCATTTGGTTGATACACATTTCGTGAGATTTGAAGAGATACGAAAATGCATTGATGACTTTATCGCTTCGAAGCCGGTGAGCTTCTATCGTCAAGGAATTCGCAAGCTACTCGAAAGATGGCAAAAGGTCGTTGATGCAAACGGGGAATATTTCGCTGATTAATATTTTTTTGTTTGTTTTTTAATAAAGATTGAATTTTACAAAAAAAGCTCAGAACTTTTTTGTACACCTAATATATAAAGTTTCATGGCAATGCAAATATTAGTTATTTTGTATTCTGTAAATAAAACCTAAATTTTTATTAAAGACACAAACGAAAAGAATGATGGTATAAATAAAATAAAATTTTTTTTTACAGAACAACTAAAATAATTTCTTATTACATTGCAATAGAAAATTACATTAAATAATACTTGAATACTTAAATAAATACGATTCAAATAATTCTTTCTATACTTGTCATCCTTTATTTATCTTTTTGTAAAAAAGTAATTTTATAGTGATATCAGACATTTTGTAATATTAATCATCTTTCTGTATACGAAAAGCGCATTTTGACACTTTTCTACTTGACATTTTTTTTCTATAATGCGCACAACGAGAGTAAATAGGATAGAGAACAAGCGAGATGACATACTAGCTCTTTTTCCACGTATCTGATTGGCGGTCAACAATGTCGTTGTGTTTCGCGGTAAGTTTGACAATTACTGATAGTTCGTTTCAGAGTGTAAGTGATGTTTATGCGCCATAATCTCTTATCTTGTAGGTAAGTTCTAAGAAGCAATATGAGTACTGTCATTTTGAATGTATCTTTCATTGTATTGTACTTTTACGTATGTATATGTTTGTGCTTTTTAATATTTTTTCTTAATTTATTTAATATTTATTGAAGTATTTCAAGATGTTGAATTACAATTTTTTTCTTGAATACTCTGAAAATGTATGATAGATATGATTTTAGTACAAGTGCAATATGTCTTTTTTATATTTTTATTAATACAATTTCATTGAAAAGATAATTCAATTTTATTAATAATTATTAAATATATCTTTTTGATATATTGTTTAAATAAATATATAAAGAATCAGCCTAAATCAATATGATCAAGAGTTATACAATAATCTATACAGATCATATCTGAACACTTCTAGCTTTGATTTCTGGAAAAAAGCACAAACGCGTACGTAAAAAGACAATATTAAAATGACAGTATTTATATTGCTTCTTAAAACCTATCTGCAAAATAACAGATTATGGCGCACAAATATCAGTCACCTACACTTCGAAACAAATTATCAACGAATCAAATTATCAACTCGCTGCGAAACTCAACGACATCGTTGATCGCCAATCGGACGCGATTCTCTTTTGGAAAAAGAATAACAAGCACACTATCTCGCTCATCCTTTCGTTTTCTACTTTCTTATTCTCGTTATGCATATTTATTAATAAATCAATCCAAATCGTGACATAAGGAGCAGAGACTATAGTTAGAAATACAAATCAATTTTCACGAAATATATTGTATCTGCCCGCTAATGATTCGCTAAATCCTACAGTGACCCTGACTTACCAGTCTGATGATCCGCTGCATCGATAAGATTAATATTGATAAATATGTGTTTATCGAAAGGAACATATTAGTAGTCTAGAAACATTTCTACTAACTAGTAATCTAGAAACATTTAAAAGTGAATGAATTATGATTGCAAGTAATTGTATGAGAAGAATACCAATTATTTAGCATAATTTATAATTCGAAACACAACATGTTACGAAATATATTTATATAGATATAAAAATTGATACGAACAAACAATATAATGATGAAGATATAATATAATTTATGCATTTTTGTCTAAATTAGAGAAAAGGAAAAGAAAGATGAAACAAATAAGAAGAATTAGTGTGTTTATTAGATATATGCTGATGTGTCCGTTTCGATGCACGCGTATATATTACATTATCAGTCTTATTGACCCTGCGGATAAATTAGACCGATAAGTCAGGATCACTGCAGGATCCAGTGAACACTGATTCCTACAGTGACTCTGACTTATCAGTCTGATAATCCGCTAGGTCGATAAGATTAATAATGACATCTCGCGACAGAAATTGCAACCGTATATAAGTGATGATGATGACATTTTTTAAAATAACAATTTTCGAATCAGATTTTGCGTAGCAATATCTCCGTTCGTAATATATATATATATATATATATATATATATAGTATATAAATTATATTTAAGTTATATATATAAACTTTATTTTTCTATAACTTTTTAATACTTCAAATACTTTTATTTTCTATATATTCTTATTATTCGTCGTGTCCATGTTAAGATTAGATGTTAAATGTTTTATATTTGAATGACATATAAGAGCAGTATCAAACAAAAAAATAAAATAATTGTTTTTTTATTCATACTTCAGGTGTAACAACAATGCTCAACTTTTTCACCACGTCGAATGGCTTCCGGGGAACGCTGCCCGTTGTTTCAAATTTGACTGCCATGAACGTATGGGACGGCGTGTGCATGTGTTTCATCTATGCAAGTCTTCTCGAGTTTGTTTGCGTGAATTACGTCGGTCGCAAACGACCAATGCACAACGTTGTCTATCGTCCAGGCGAGAATCCTGTCACCCAGGTACTTTGCTAATTTGAAATATTTTTGATAATTTTATTTAACATGTAAACTATCAATGCAAAATCAGAAGTGCAAATTCGAATGGAACTGTACTGCCTTTTCCGCGTTAAATTATGATTTAATATAAATTAATGCAAATTGTTTTGTAGACATAGATGTAATATTTGGGATCGGTTTAAAAAGGAATCATTGTTGATTAGAAAAAATAATTTACTTAATTTATATGAATTTCTGTGTGAGCTTTTCAGGTTATTATATTCATGTAAACTTATAGCATGCATGCATATATATATATAGTTATAAATAATTATGTTTATAGTATATGTAGACATAGAGCATCAATATATTTTAGACCGGTCCTAATGAACCATTATTTGTTGCAAAACAAATAGATTAAGTTGCAGTTTATAATGGAATTATATTAATTATCGTTGTTTTTCAGCAATAAATATAAATATCTTATGTTTGTGCTTATAAATTGACTTATAAAGATATCTGACATTAGTTGGTATCTCTAACTAAATTATGATCGCACATGAAACTAAGTGAAGTATCATGCAATGTATCCATTTAACTGATGTTAAATGAGAATTGTTGATATTGACAGTATGATCTTGTCAAGAAGCAATATTATCTTCAATAGGCATGCAAATTGAAATTTTATAGTTGCCACAAGATCTTATGTTGAATATAACTTGTAAAACAATCGCTTGTAAAACGATCATCTTCTTGATATAGTAGGTATAATTCGCAAGAACATTGCGACGAAAAAAAATGATTTTATATCTTAAAAATGCAATAGGATAAATACTCAGGTAAACATATATAAAAAAATCGGAATCTTATTTATCGTATGATTTATCGTCTTTTATATTGACTTATGCATCGTTGACTTATGCAAGTTGCGATCAAAGATTATGAACGTAAAAAATAATGTAAACGCGATGAAATATTGTGGACTTCCAAATGTGTTATTTTTAAGATTAGATTAATAATTATGAACAAATTATTTGAAAAATAGATGTTTGCGCCATGATGCATCCTAAATCCTATTAAATTCTTAACACGTTCACTGTTCACTGATCCACATGTGATTCAGAACAAATCAAATTCACGTGTCCATTGATTTATATGTTGGTCAGGATAGATCGAATTCAGACTTTCGTTGACTTATGTGTGGTAGGACTTTTGATACAGAAGCAGATCTGTTTAAATTACTGTAAGTAATTTAATTAAGAATGCTATTTAAATGTAAGTAAACTATTTCAAAAAACATTGTATTGTTGCAAAATCTGACTCTTAAGAAAACATTACATGCATAACACGAATATTTCAGAACGAATGGTTAAGAGACATATAACTTATCTACGGATAGGAATATGTTTGTACGTTTTATTCGGACAGTGAACGAATTAAGGAAAAGATTTTTGTAATATTCGATGTTAATTTCACATGCCGTTAATTCTTTTATCGCGTTTACATGCTGCACACGAATTTGTGGCGTGACCTTGCACAAATATGAAATATGATTTGTTCACGTCTCTGCATCTTTTTTGAAATTTCTATGTTTATATAATTTTCATCTATTTGTATTTTTTTCTAGATAGTGTGAGCATATCTTTTTTGCCAAATTTCAATCACTATTCCTCGTAAACTACGAAAAACTTGCGTGATTTATGCCATATCTTTATTGTTAGTCATTAATCAACCTATTCTGAAATTTAATATAGCAACATGTACATATGATATTTATAACACATGTTTACGTTACTATAAAATGTAAATACTTTGTATTTAACATATAAACATCGATTTCAAAGACTAATTTAAAAGAAGAAAAAAAGAATATAATTTACTGCCATATATTAATTGAATAATTTAACATGTATATGATGGTGATTTACATGTATATGACAAATATGAAAACTGCTGGCATAAATAAGGCGCTATTCCTTCAAAAATGTTCATTCTTTCCAAAAAAGGCTGCGGTATGCTTATCTTTATCATTTAACTGCTTTATCATTTAACTTTCTCTTCTCTCTTCTGTCTGTTTTTCTTTTTACTCCTCCTTTGCTTTCGCTATCTTTTTTCTTCCTTTTCCTTTTTCTTTATCTTTTTTGATGAACATCTATTTTGTTGAAATTCTTTCCCAATAGACTGCATTTTCGTTTATTATTACTGCATTCGTTTATTATTCCATCAATATACGTAATTTTCAGTAAATTTTATGATATATAACGTTTCGAAAAATTCCAACAGTATTCCTTATCTTTTTTTACTTCTATACTTACTAATATTACCATTGAATTTTATAAGGATAAGTATGGAAGTATATTATAAATGAAATGTAAAATATTTCAAAGTAAATCATAATTTTTCTTATGAAATTTAATGCTGTGAAATATGAGAAAAATTAATGTATATTATTGAAAAGAGAAAAATTAATGTTATTAATGAAAAAATATTAAAATGAAAATAAAATAGAAATAATTGATAGAGAATTTCAACGCAAAATATTTTTATTAGGATTTTTCTTTTCTTTTTTCTTCTGTGTCTTTTCTTTTTTTCTTCTGTGTCTTTTTTTCTTTTTATTGCTCTTTTTTTATCTTTTATCTTTTTCCTCCTCTCTTTTCTTCTTTTTCCTCCTTTATCTATTTATTTCATACTCTCTTTTTTTCTTTATGTTTTTCTATTTTTATTATAAACACGATTAGAAATTTGGTTGGTAGAAATGTTGTTGAGTAAGTCTCTTTGTTTGGTGTCTGTGATGTTGCAGCGGCTTCCAGCGGTGCTCAGCAGGATAGGAATTATATTGGCCAGCCCCTTGGTAAGATCCCCCGTTAAATTAGGGTGTAGTCATGACTTCGTACGTTTTTAGCTCTTACAAAAATATACAAATTGCAAAATGTTTTCTTCCAGTTTGTTAGAGTTAAAATAGAATTAAAAAATGAAAATATCATTATTTGAAAATAATATATGTTATACCATGTGTATACGAATTTGTACACAATTATAACATCGTAAATAATTAAATATTATAAGAAAAGACAAGAAAAAGATCCAGTACACGTACAAAGTCTTAACTGCGTCCTAGAAACCTACAGATGCAGGACATAACATAACATAACAGTATAAACATTTATTTCATTATCTAGATATCATGCATTTTTTATATCTTCACATCTTATTAACAATGTATCATAAAGAAATACATAAATACCTTTGAAATTTAAATGAAGTCCGAATATTCCCATTAAATTTGATTTATATTTATATAATTCATAATTTCAAGTATAAATCAGTTGTTTCTTTTATAAGCCTTTACATCTTTTTGAGAGCTGTACTAAAAGAGTCATACTAAAATATGATTTAGAAAAATTCATTATAATTTTTATTAAATAGGAAGATTTCTGTACAAATATCTTACATTTTGAATTTTCTTATGTCTTGAATTTTATAATAAATGTTTATAACAAATGTCAAATATAAAGAGTTTTATAACTTAATTTTAAATTATTATATTGTTTATTTTAAATTACTAGTTATATTTGAAATAATCTTTATAATAAAAAATAATCAAATTATCTGAATGTCAATAATTATAAAATCTGATTAAACTGATTCAACAAAAATCAAATCATCAATGATATTAAAAAATTTTAATTATTAACTTTTAATATTGCAAACAGTACAAAGAAGAAATAGAATAGAAATTTTGGAAAACTAATTTTAAATTTTCAAACAAAAAATATCTATTTTAATATTCATTATACAGTATTTGTTTTATATTTTATGAAAAGATAGTTTTCAATGCTACTATAATTATCTGTCATTATAATTAAATAATTATATTCAATCTGTAATGAGTAATTGTAATATAATTATTTGATCATATAGAATCAATATTTTACATTTATATTATTTTACATTTATATTGAAAGTAGTGATCAAATTATTTTCATATATGTGGGAAATTAATTTTTAAAGTGCTGCAGAGTGTTCTTTTGAAATCATACAACTATCATATTAATAAGAGTGATTCATAGTGTTATAATAAAAAACAAGAGTAAATAAGAATCAGCGCTGTAAACACTTGCGCAATTAACACTTTTTACTACAAAACCACTTTTATTACAAAATTCCTTTTGACTCAAATTTGAGCGGTACAAGTTTCAGTACACAAAAGTATAAACATTGCGTCCATACGATGAGCTCAACCACAAGAATTAATGATATATCATATCATCACGTCAATCAACTGGATGAAATCGTTGATTATTCTTGTGACAGTATATATCATTTTTTCTGTTAAATAAAACGAAAAAGTGGTCACTGAATGGCTATCTCTCTCACCAAATGAACACAGTTGACACCCCCCCCACACACACACACACCACACACCACACACACATTGAAAATGGAAAAACACGCACACAAGAGCACAAGATAATTCGCACCAAGTAATATATTGTACAGCGCGTCCGCACGCCTTAAACTCAAGGCAGCAACTAAACACAGTGGTTCTGAAATTCCACAATGTGCAATCGAAACAAAACCAAGGCTAACTTGCTCAAGACGGAAACGTATGCGTGATGCAAAAATTCAATATCAGATTGCGAATTTAGGCTGTTATTCTGTCTTTTAATTTTATTAGCATCACTGAAATCTCTGAAATCAATCGCTTCTGTAAATTTCGCTCATTTCGCTCACAGTTCAATATCTTCACATCATTCCAAGCAAATTCGTGGTCGTAGTCTATTTTATGTTCAGTAATCAGTGAATATATTTTTGTATTTCTACGTATGTGATTTTGGTGTTCAGGCAGTCTCGTTTTTAATTATTTCATGGTTTGTTCAACATAGCATGCATCGAAATTACTAAAGAAGATCTTGTACATTACATTCCTTTTGGAATACTTTTGATACTAAATCCGCGTTTCTTAGCATGAATAAGTTGAGAGGCATGATTAGAGTTCATAAGGACGTTCTATTAGCACATTTCAAAAGGAACATAGTGTACAACATCTGTTGTAGTAATTGCGGTGCGTGCTCGGACAAACCATGGGACAGTTAAAAACGTGGTTGAACAGCAAAATCACATATGTAAAAACACAAAACACACAATCACACAAACACAAAAACACATTCAATGATTACCAAATATAGAATAGACTACGATCACGAATTTGCTTGGAATGATGTGAAGGTGTTGGACTGTGAGCGAAATTTACAGAAGCGATTGATTTCAGAGATTTCAGAAATGCTAATAAAATTAAAAGACAGAGTAACAGCCTAAATTTGCAGTCTGATACTGAATTTTTGCATCACGCATACATTTCCGTCTTGAACAAGTTATAGCCTTGGTTTTGTTTCGATTGCACATTATGGAATTTTATAATTTGTTCAGTTGCTACCTTGAGCTGAAGGCGTGCGGACGCACTGTGCATATACACTGTATATATTACTTAGCGCAAGTTATCCCATACTCTTGCATGTGTGTTTTTTCCGTTTTTAATGTGTGTGTGTGTGTGTGTGTGTGTGTGTGTGTGTGTGTGTGTGTGTGTGTGTGTGTGTGTGTGTGTGTCAACTGTTTATCTAGTGAGTGACAGCCATTCTGTGACCACTTTTTCATTTTATTTAACAGAAAAGATGATGGAGATACATACTGTCACAATAATAATTATTAATCAACGATTTCATCCAGTTGATTGATATGATATCATTAATTCTTGTGGCTGGGCTTATCGAATGGACACAGTGTTATTTTACTTTTTTGTACTGCTAAAAATGAGACTTAAATTTGAATCGAACCGTTTGGAGTTTTGTAATAAAAAGTTGCGATTTTTTGTAATAAAGTGTTAATTATGCAGCGTTTACAGCGTTGATTCTTATTTGTCCTATTGTTTCCCATTTATATAAATTTCGTTATAAAACATGTGTATCTTTAATATATATCTTGTCACAAAATATATTATCACACATATCATCTCAAAATTTTTGCATTTGGAATATAAGACGATTCTTTATACTAAAAGAAATAGCTTTTTCCTTTAACAAGATTGTGTCTGACAAATAGTTTTCGTAGAATTGATAAAATTAAGAAATAAGCATTCTTATCTATTTAGCGAGTCGACGTGCATTTCTTATTTGCTGATCTAGCGCATGATCTTTTTCCATATTGTTTTGCTTAAAATATAAAAAAGCAAAAATATAGAAAAACAAATAATAAATATTAGTTTTATTCCTAATATGATAAATAAATGAAACAGTTATCTGATATTATAATATTATTTTTGAAATTATTATTTAAAAAAGTTTAAAAGATGGTAAAAGATACTATTCATATTGAAGTTTTCAAGTATATTTATTTAAGTACAATTTTACATATTTTTATACATTATTGATACATTATAAATTCGAAGTCATTTTCAATATGACTAATAAATAAATAATTTTTGCATATTTACAGACTTTCAAAACGGTTATAATTATGAAACATAAATTAAAATTGGTAATAGATTAATTTGATAATAGATTAAAATATTGTAAACTTAAATCTTTTTATATACATAAAGTAAAAACGTAAAATTGATAAAATATTAGATGTGTTCTGAAATTTATTTTCTTGATTTTAGATTTCTATGATTACAGTCTATAATTATTAAATTTAACAAATATATGTATATACTCTATATACAAAGAATAACTATAACAATTTTTTTATTAATCTTAATTTATCATTCTATCAAATTGATTGTAACGATATGCCTCCCGCGCACCGTTCTAATTATAAGTGCGACCGGGCTCAGCGCCCGCTACTGAACACATCGACCAACGCGCGCGCCCGTAAAACCGAACGTTCTTTGCGCGCGCAACCGAACACGCACTCGACACGTGCGTATCAAATACCGCCGACGACTCGCGCTATTTTGTAAGTTGCAAAATAATAAAACGCGACGGGTATATAAACTCGGCCGATTCCCGATAAAAGAACCCAGACCGATCCGATCCTCCGACCTTCCATCTCTGACCGATACCGAAAACCGAAATCACCGAGGCATTCCTGATCTCCGCCAAGTATACTCGACACTAGGTATCATCCATCCGCATAAGTGAGAAACTCGGGACAGAGCATTCTCAGTCCCCGTCAAGCGTATTTGGCTCTCGCTCCTTCGAGACAGAACGCTCTCAACACTTCCTTGTTAATGATACGAACAAACCGGGACGAAGCATTCTCGATCCCCGAGCATACTTGTCACTCGTATCTCCTACCTCCCAACTCCGAGATGGAGCATTCTCGGTCTTATCACTCCTACTATCACACGAGCACACGAGACTGAGCATTCTCGGTCCCCGACATACTTGTCTACGGTGTGAAAATCCCAACGCAGGAGCGAGCATTCTCACTCCTGACATTCGAACGCGCATCAATCACGCGGCAACAACGAATAACGCGGCACGCACTGAGATCGCTATCGACAAACCATCGGCCAACCAATCACGCGCCTACGCGACCAATAGGCTCCGTCGCGAACCAATCACTCGTCTTGCCACGCGCACCACATACGCCGAATGCACACGCCTCGCGCGTATCGAAAAGATGCACGCCGAACGGGCCATCACGAGTATCACCAGCGCGCTGAGCGAATCTGGTGATACGGAATCAAAATATCGTTGTGTATCCACCAAAGAATTAAACAAACATATTTCCAACCAATATTTGAGTCTAATAGCCTTATTAACTTCCGAACCCGACAACCGACGAGTTTGTCCGCGCACCCGAACTCGCACGACATCGCCCGGCGAGGACGAACCGTTATATGATCAATGCAAAAAGTATGTTATAGATCGTGCCAAAGTTTGGAAGTAATCATATTTTTTAATAATCAAATGATTCTTTATTAATATGTTAAAAATAATTGTCTGTGAAAGAAGTTTATTGCATATTTTGAGTCGTTTGTAGAAAAAGTTTCTTCTTTAATCTTATTTTTTACAAATTCTTTATTTTGCGTATATGCATATTCTATTATTTCTTTTTCTTTTTTTAAGCAAGAGAAGTTTTTCGTGAATAGAATCATATTATACAGAGTATCTCTTACTTAGTATCAAAATTGATATAACGGCTTTAGCATATAAAAACAAGTCGAAAATGTTTAATAAACATATGTCCGAATCCGAACGGTTTTGGAGTTATGAGATATTGAAGTTACTTTCATAAGGAAACATGAATTGAAATGTTGTTTAATGTTCTTTATTTTGAACTTAAACTTTACAAAAAATACTCAAAAATTTCTCCGTCAATTTCGACACACTTTCTAGCACGAATTAATAAATTATTTTGAGCTTTTTGAAAAATATTTTGGCGTTTCGCAAATGACATCAGCAGCATTAAGTATCATTTGAAGCAATTTATTACTACATACAGTGTGGTCGAAATTTTTTTGAAGTTTTTACCATTTAATTATTTGGCAAAACAGAAACAGCTCACTGTGGAACAACGAAGATACTATTTATATTCTCCACAAGAAAGGGTATAGCAAAAGACAAATCGCGAGAAAACTCAGCATATCGTGTGAAAGTGTATATTATACCTTGTTAAAAAACCTGTAGCAACAGAGATAAAGGAAAAGGGATAATAAAAAGGATTAGTTGACCAAAGACGACTATAAAAGTCAAGAAGATAAGTATATTAAGTTGTCTAAATGAAACTGGCATTTAACTGCACCATAAGTTATGGCTAAATTAAATGAATCATTAAACGGAAATTTCAGCATTAAAAGACATTTACTATTAGCAGGCCTTAGAGGATGTGTAGCTGTCAAAAAATTCTAAATTAACGAATAAATAGGATAGATTCTAATGGGCAAAACGTACAAAATGCATTGGAGTATAGAATAATAAAACAAAATTCTTTGAATAAATGAGATATCAAATAGGAGAATATTTGTACTCAAAAGAAGAACGGACCTTGGAGGCATGTAACCGTTCTATTAATAAATACAATGAATCTTGTAATGGTGATAATAAATTTAATAAACTGATCAAAAGACACGATCGTGGCTCATCGCCAAGTGAACGCGCTAATGTTTTATGAACGCAAGATCAGCCGTGTCTCTTTACACAAGCCGGTGAGCTACGATCTGTAATTATCGAGTTCCAATAACGTCTGAACCAATCAAGGTCTAGATAGATGCAATCGATAGCTTGGGTTTGAATTGTAAAATAAAAGTATTTTTATTTTTTGTCTACGTGCGCTATGTGTAGAGATATTGCGATACAAAATTTGAATCTTAAAATTTACTTTTAAAAAACGTCGTCATTATTATTTCATAACCTTATTATAATTATTATCATCGTTGCTATTTGGTTGCAATGGCAGCGCTAGCAATCAAGTCTTCGGAATGCGCATAAATTCTACAGCTTCGGTAAACTTTCTTCTCCATAACTGTTCCACAACTTTACCGCATACTTCCACAACTCTTCAGCAATACTTTCACAATCTTCCCGCCACCTTTTCACATATGAATACTTCATATATACATAAATACTTCATACATACGGTCCGCAATCATTTTGTAAACTTCTTACAATCTTTCTGCGTACTTCCTGCCACATTCCCGTAACTTTCTCTTATATTTTTACAAGAATTCTGCAGTCATCTGCAAACTTTTTGCAACCTTCTACCTATTTTCATGGTTGCAGTTGTCTTCTTCAGATAGAATAATTGACAAAGATATAGTTATTATTCGTTTGACTATATTTTCATTAAAGAATAATGAATCAGTTAAATACTACAAAAATTTAATTTATCTACTATACTGACAACTAAAGTAATATTAATAACTCTACAGCAGTATAAAAAAGTTATAAGTGCAATATATAAAGTTATAAGTGCTATATTTCATCATGGCTCAATTATTGAGGAATTACAAATATGTAGAGAAGGTCATTACACAAGTATGTACCAGGTGTATGCATAAGTTTTTTCCGGTTTAACTAAGAGATGTCGTCAGCAAAAAGTACGCAGCGTATTAATTTGACACATACATCATTTTGTTCGTCTGACATTTAAAACTACAAACACACACAAGTTGAGTCCGCCAAAAACTAACGTCTTTGTTTTATCGTTCAGTGATCATGTCAAGTTTTGTGCCTGAAAAAGAACATTTGCGGCACGCATTGCTTTTTTTATTTAATCAAAAGAAAAAGGCTGTTGAAAGTCATCGTTTGCTAGTAGAAACATATGGTGAACACGCTCCATCGATTAGAACATGTGAGACATTGTTTCGACAATTTAAAAGTGGTGATTTCAATGTGTAAGACAGTGAGCGCTCTGGTAGACAACAAAAATGCGAAGACGAGTAATTGCAGGAATTATTGGATGATGACCCAACTCAAACTCAACGGCAATTAGCAGAAGCATTACATGTATCACAAGAAACAATCAGCAGACGTTTACGAGCAATGAGAAAGATCAATAAACTCGGTAAATGGGTCCCACACGATTTGAATGAACGTCAAATGGAAAATCGCAAAGTCACTTGTGAAATGCTGCTTCAATGTCACGAAAGGAAATCATTTTTGTATCGAATTGTGACAGGTGACGAAAAATGGATTTATTTTGAAAACCCGAAGCGAAAAAAATCATGGCTTTTACCTGGCGAAGCCGGTCCATCAACACCAAGGCCAAATCACTTCGGCAAGAAGACCATGCTCTGTGTCTGGTGGGACCAGAGCGGTATTGTGTATTATGAACTCTTGAAGCCCGGCGAAACCGTTAATACACAACGCTATCGCCAACAAATGATTAATTTAAACCACGCATTAATCGAAAGACGACCGGAATGGGCCAGAAGACATGGCAAAGTGATTTTGTTACACGACAATGCGCCGTCTCACACAGCAAAACCAGTGAAAGACACCTTGAAATCGCTTGGATGGGACATCCTTCCGCACCCGCCGAACTCCCCAGACCTGGCGCCATCTGACTATCACCTCTTCGCATCAATGGGGCATGCGCTCGCAGAGCAGCACTTCAGCAATTTCGAGGAAGTTGGAAAATGGCTCGACGAATGGTTTGCCGCAAAAGACAAGCAGTTTTTCTGGCATGGTATTCATAAATTACCTGAAAGATGGGCGAAATGTGTAGAAGCCGATGGCCAATATTTTGAATAAAAAAAAAATTAATTTCCCTTGAAAATTACGTGTCTTTTTTTACTAAAAAACCGGAAAAAACGTATGCATACACCTGGTATAGAGAAGGAAATGTTTGGATTGATAATGTGCAAGAAAAAGCAATGTGTAAAAGCAATTCCAGAGTTGCTAAAGATAATAATACTTGATACATGTCAGAGATTTCAAGGATAACAAGAGTGGTTTCTAGTAGATTTTTCAGCGCTCATTGCGAATCTGGCGATAAAAATTGTCTAGCACGTCAGGGTTTTGAGAAAATCGCAATTAAATACTACAAAAATTAAATATGCGAAAAATACGTGATGATTTGATGTTTTTGTATCAGTCACAGCTTTTAAAACAAAATTGTGATACAGAGTGCAGCGAGCGTACACTAGCAGTATATCCAGTTATATTGCATCTAAGTATTCATATACATCATGTTCGACAACGTTGCCTCGTGCCGCTTGTCGAAATGTTAAATGTTATTTAATGAAATATTAAATGTAAATACTTATCCGATTGATTATCTGTTTAATTAGCTAATATTATTTTTTTCTCGAGGAGTTGTCACTCTGATCGATTTTGATAAGCGGCACGATGCAACATTGTCGAACTTAACATGATGTATGAATATCTAGATATAACTGGGTATATTCTGCCTGAAACGCTACTAACTACGGAGGAAGGCATTTTTGGCCGTTAGTATACAAAAGAAAACTTTTAACTTACTAGTTGATGTAGCAAGTATGAAAAAATCCGAATCAACAAAGAAAAAGCTGCGTACAAAGGTGAAAATTTTTATTCTTCAGAAATTTTCTTGCTCACTTTACAAAGCATAGGATACATCATAGGGAAGTTTCCATTCTCTTTCAAAAAAAACTTTTGTATATCTGATATGAAACATTTGGGAGTTTTTGAGATCACAAAATACTAATTTTTGATAAGAATATTTATTTTCAAAATGGCGGATCAAAATTTCGATATATTACACGTTTGAACAAATCATCGCGTAACTTCGTATGTTAATGTTTTGAATTATTGAAAGATAAAGTCATGATCAAGTTTATAACTAAGAAGTTGAGTTTAGAATATCAAATTCCATTACGGAAATTCAAAATGACTGACTGAAATACTGCTATATTACATCTTCTAATAGATCACCTACATCAAATTCGACGGAAAAAAATTAAAATGTGAATGAAGGAAATGTATTTTTATAAATGTCGCAACCCTTGATATGCTGACAACATGTTTGATACAAACATTTTATAAGTTTTTCTTCATTTTTTCCCAAGAAAATTCTCAATTCACTGCTTCGAATTTGTCCGTGCAGCTTCTTATTTAGCGTTTAACTTTCTTTCAAACATCTGGTCTTTCATAATCTTTCAAATTTGAGATCCTACGAAGTTACCTTCTTTTACTTTTGCATCACTAAGTGATAAAAAGCTTTCTCTTAAATAAAGAAAACCTTGCGTATTTTATCAACAGCTTTAACAAGGTTTTTAAACCAACAAATTTGATGTATATATATATATATATATATATATATATATATATATATATATATATATATATATAGAAGAACTCACGTGCACTCACGTGTATATATATATATATATATATATATATATATATATATATATATATATATATATATATATATATGCAATAGTGATAAATACTCGACTTCGAGTTAATGACATATATATATATATATATATGCCATTAATTCGAAGTCGAGTATTTATCACTATTGCACGTGAGTTCTTCGGTGACTAAAGAGTCCTATTCTTGAGGATATGACTCGTCCACAATTAGGACAGGTGAAGCTGCCCTGAGGGGGAATGTGTCTCTTAACTTCCCTTGGCCCTGAATAACTTGCCACAATGCACTCTGGTCTGCTTTTTGCAGCTTCCTCCCACCTGTCAGCGACCTTGACACTTTTTAGCACCTCGCGGAGACTGTCTTTATAATGCCGTCTTGTCCACCCAGCTTTCGCGTACCAGTAAGAAGCTCATCGTAGAGGATGCTTTTCATGCGATTCGGTTATCATCCATTCTAAAGACAAGACCTGCCCATCTTAATTTGCTTCTGAAGATAAGGACTTCTATTGGAGGGCAATTCGCGCGACTTAATTAGAATTTGAGATAATACCGTAGAATTTGAGATGATACCATTGTATGCGCATAATTTGTCTTAAGTGCCTTTGTAGCGTCCGTTCTAGAGTTTTAATGTGTCGAGCGTAAGGGGATCTACGTTTCGCAACTGTACAAGAGCGATGGAATAACGATGACCTTGTAAACGCTTACTTTTATCGACAGAAAGATCGCGGTTTTGAAAGACTCTATCTCGTAGTTTCCAGAAGGCACCCGATGCTGCACTTATGCGATTTCGAACTTCCGTGTCTATGGTAGCATTGGTATTAAGAATATTGCCAAGATAGTTGAAGAAGTCCACATGCTTCAATTGCTGTTCGAGTATGTTGATGGTCATATCCTGTTCATTATTTTAATTACTCTGGGTGTGGAGAGGATCTTCGATTTTCCCACATTAATCCTAAAACCAAGAGCACCATAAGCCCATGTATAAGTGTCCAGTACATGCTGGAGTTGTTCTTGTGTATATGACACCAGAGCACAATCATCGACGTACATAATCGACGTACGTAAGTTCAGTAATGTATTGCACTCTTGTTTTGTATTTGGCGCGGAGATGGCTCAGATTGAATAGACCTCTATCATAACGAAATCTAATTTCCATGTTCCTCTCATTTAGCTTTCTATCAACTATGATAGAGAGAGCAGCCATAAATATATTGAAAAGAAGTGGAGAACGCATCCTTGATGAACGCCAGTGCGAGTTTGAAAATGGTCCGTCAGTTTACCGTTATGCAGTACTTGTGCCTAATTTTTTTCGTGCAGGCTTTCACACACTTTAATGAACCCATTGGGTATGCCGAACTTGGATATGATTTTCCACGAAAAGCTTTAATCTACAGAGTCAAACGCTTTAGTTAAGTCTATAAAGGCGACGAAGAGTGATTTCTGCTGTTCTATAGTTTTCTCTTGTAGTTGACATAGTGCAAAAATCATGTCTATTGTGGACTGGTTCTAAAGCCGTTTTAAGATTGTGGAAGAAGTTTATCTAAGTACGATAAGAGTCTGTTGGACATGACTCGGGCCAGCACCTTCCTTACCACTACCAAGAGAGATATTCCGCGATAATTTCCGCAGTCAGTGGGGTCACCCTTCTTCTTAAAAATATTCACTATCGGCGTCGCGAAAATCTTGCGGGACTTGTTGGTTAAGCTAAATTTTAGAAAAAAGAGTCTCTAGTAATGGAATGAGTTCGTCTTCAAGACATTTCAATATTTCCGCAGGAATTCCATCTTTTCCCTTGAGAAGCCTTGTTATTTTTTAGCTGACCAAGTGCGAGCGAGATTTCTTCGGTAGATGGAGTTTGATCCAGGGATGCACTGACATAATATTGGGGGATAAGAGTGAGAGCTTCTGGATCCATGATGCTTTCCTGATTAAGAATAGTTGCGTGTTCTTTCCAGCGATTATCGATTTCATTGGCGTCTTTTAGCAGTTGGTCAGTATTATCCCGAATGGTGTTTAAGTTCTTGCGGGTGGGGCCATATACTTTTTTAATCGAATCAAAAAAGGCACGCGTGTTGTGCTGATCCGCAAAAGATTGTATTTCGTTTGCCTTATCACATCACCATTTATTTTTTATTGCTTGAATCTCTTTTTGTGTTCTGGCTTTTTCGCTCTTAAATCTTTCCTGCAGAGCTGTGCTGTTGGGATTGTTTACTAGCGCCTGAAATGCACGATTTTTACTCTGAAGCAACTGCTCAATTCCGTTTTTGTTGTTATTGAATCAATCTTCGTTTTTCCTACCTTTGTCAAAGCCCAGGACTTCTGTGCAGCTGCGGGAAATTGCATCTCGGATTAGTGTTAGACTCCAGAGTTATCGCATAAGGTTCTGACGTTCCACAATTCGAATTTGAGTGAAATTTTGCGATAAACTGCTCGCGAAGGCACCCTTCCCCGGAGATCCGACTGGAAGGGTAGTTTATCTCCGGATGACGATTTTGTCCTTTGAGAGCAAACCATCTTTAGCTTAAATAACTATATAAATAAATAACAAATACGTATATTCATAAATGTGCACACAGAAAGTGATGGCTGCGTGTATTAGAGCTGACCACAGTTACGCTACTGAATCAGTTTTGATGCAACAACGGAAAAATTGTCCAATGGCACGGAGGATCCGCGACGACTGGGTCCTCTTCGTTATTTGGGCACCGAACCCTAGGAGTGCCATTTGCTGCATTTCTCCTCATAACCTGATGGAAATCGACTACGGCTAGAGTTATCCTGCTCATAATCAATAGTCAGAACCACGTTTGCAAAACCAGGGTAGACCACGTGGAGGTGAGGTTAACATTTGGGTAGGATAATCCTGATGGAAGGGCCATGAGTTACGCATGTCCATCCCATTACTATCCCAAATTTGATGTGGAGTAGTGGTAGTATAATATTTTTTAGGACAACAAGCATATTGCAGACATTTTTCTCACCTATTGTGAAGGATTGTATCTTGGGCCATTCTTTTATTTTGTAATACTTATCCCTTACTCGATTATCTCACTCGCAAAAGAAACAACAAAACTTTGTTGTTAATTTTGTTAATTGTTAGTTTTTAGTTTAGTTAGTAGTTGTTATTGTTAGTTTTGTTAACCTGCCCGACTAAAAGTTTTATCACTTTCACGTTAGCATAAATACGTCATTTATGTTTCAATACGCTCTAAAATAAATTGCATGTGTCGTAATTTTCCTTCATATTAGCAGCGTGCGCAATAGGACAAATGGATATTGATTCCCGTTATGCAAGAGAATATTTTTCGACTGCCTTTAGATGCATCAATGAGTAGGCGCAGTTGGCTTATGTTCTTGTCCTTCATTCATTACACCGTCAATATTATCAGGAGACACATAGTGTCTCGGGTGTCAAGTCAATCGAGAACACTGCTGTGTGACTTTACGCGAGTCGGCGAGATGCGAGCATCCGAAATTATCGGATCTCAATAACGGCTAAACCGATCAAGTTCTAAGTAGGCTTGGTCGATAGCTTGTGTTCGACTTGCATAATAAAAATATTTGTATTTTTCTGTTACGTGTCCCACAAGTGGAGATATTGCTATGCAAAGTCCGATTTGGAAATTTTTACTTTAAGAAACGTCGTCAATATCGTCACCCGGTTCTCATCTTGCAATTTCTGTCACGGAGGCGCCACTATCCAATGTACACGCACCGGCGGGAATGGTGTCTGTGCGCTCGGCATGCGGTCGCTACACATACACACGAAGGGCGTACGTCCCTGTCTCCACGGAGCGCGAAGAAGATCGTGGAGCGAAAGGAAAAAATAACGAGGGCAATTGATGTTGCATCCTTAACGTAAGACGATCGAGAGAAAAAGCATAGTCGGACGTGATACCGATTTCGATGTTCCTTCACTGTCTCACACACTCGATGCTAGTGCGAGTGAGAGACCGCGGTGTTACAATATACAAGATCACTTGTCATAGAGAAATAAGAAGCTAAATTTTTATTGCACTTTCTAACACAAGTTACTTTCTTAATTAAGTAACGTCATTTGATTAGTTAATTCCATCCCTGCAAACTAGAAACAAGCAACTCGCTTTGGGACTTCAAGAAATTGAGATCTTTAAAAAGATCATTCAATTCTTGTTTATTTATTAAGTGTTATTCTAAAGTCAATGATTCGGGAGATTAAAAATCATCATTAATGGTTTTATTCAGTTCATCGTATACTTCCTGAAATGTACCGCTCTTTTCCAATAAAATGGATACCTTTAGTAATTTGGACACTGGCAAAAGATTACTATGATTTTGGGAGTAAGTAACAAAAAACACAAGCGAGCGTGGCGTAGTAGGCAGCGCACTGGTCTAGTACGCTAGAGATCCCGGGTTCGATTCCCGGCAGAACCAAGAATATTTTTCATACGCTCGCGTCTCCTCTTCGGCAGTCTGGCAAACTGCCAAGAATATCTTTCCCACGGAAACCTCTCTCAATTAAACCGTTTAGATTCGGCATAAAATTGTAGATCTCATGCCTGTGTACAATCTGCGTACACCACAGATACATAAGCGAGAAAAGTTTAGGTCCAACTTGAACTGTAGCGCCATTAGAATGAATAAACAAAAGACACATCGAGGTATTTTATATTGTATATTTATTCTTACGTGAAAATCCAATTGTCGTTATTGCGCAAAAATAACCATTATTAAAATGATCTGTTGGTTTCTCTCCATAACATTGGAATGGCAAAGGGCATTGATGAATGCGTGCCTTTCAACTATTCAAGCATGATAAACAACAGGCATGGCAAGAAGTCAGTCCAATTTTTGTCAAGATCTTTGACTTTGAAATCAAAATAATATTCGTAACTGTTTTAAATGAATTATTAACGGTGCTATCTAATTTCATGTCACAAATCATCCACAAATGTAAGAAAACAAATCGAGATTATTTTTACAATTGCGAGGCATTGTAAATAAAACTTCATTGAACGCTTTGAAAATTTAAATTACATATATTTATCAAATTAGCGTGTGTAATGCTGTCAAATAAGTTTTTTAAGTTTCAAGGTATCAATATATAATAATCAATATATAATGACGAGATATGAAGTGTTACGCTCTTGTCTATAAAAATATATGAAAAATAACGTAATATTTAGTATTCCGATACCCATTTTTATGCCCGGATTCATAATTAGCGCTGAAAAATCTACTACTAATTAGAAGCCATTCGTGGTATTTCCAAACCTGAAAAAAGATCATATTTTATCGATCAATGTTATTTCACATTAAACATTGACTGATCGTAAGCATTGATGTTCTACTTCTTGTAATTATCTCGGATTTTTTTTTACTAATAATGCATATTATGCAGATTAACTTTCCAATTATTTGTAAAAGTATATTCATCAAAAAATAATACATAATGAAACGAATCCTTATTGATTTGTAATTGATCTCGGGCTCATTCACAAAATATCACTCCATTTTGAACGTCCGTAAAGTTCTTGGTGTAAAGTTACGTGATATGGATGACTTATGACGCTTCAAAATTTTCTGAATGTTCATTCCATATATTCCAGAAGCGCGAGAAATTGAACGAATATGATACTCACACTTGGATTGTGAGCCACTGCAGCTAATATAGCAACTTTATTATTTTGGTCTGTAGCTATTTTTCTTGGTCTGTAGTTGTATGTGTCTTTTCATTTGTACACTATACCTTGAGAAAAAGGTTTCATTACACAATAAAATGAACGACGTGATAGACATCTTCTTTCAGGATACCACAAAACATACATACAAACGAATTGCCTCATCAATATCTCGTCCTGATCACCATACATAAAAATTATTTAAATTTTTTTCTGTAATTGTTAAATATCTCACAACAAAATTACAAATAATAAGTCATTTTATTAAAAATCGCAATGTGTAAGTCATTTAATAAAATAATTCTATAATTTAATTATTATGTAAATTTCTGTGAAAATCAGAACAACGCATTTTTCGTTCTTGTCCTAGTCCGAGCAGATAAATATTGTCACGCTACGAAGCATTTAAGTAAACAAATATCATAGCAATCGTTCAATTTCTGTTAAACAATTTAATAGTTCTCTTATGGATATTGTGACGTTAGTTTGATAATAATTTATATTAAATTTTTATAGATCAATTTGATTTTAAGATTACTTTATATTTAAAATTTACAGTAGAATGCATGGCAGAATAGTACAATTATACATATTGTACAATACTAAAATTATTTTAGGAATTTAGTTCTTGTCTTGGAAAAGTAGATATTTCATTGTTGTTCTTCTTATTCTATGAAATTACAAAATGACGCCAATTTTTGATATTATATTTTTTGTGCTAATTAAACATTGATTTATGTACTAAAATTTAGAAATTTTTTTTATAAAATAGACTTTTTGTACATAGACATTTTTCTATAAATATTTTTTTTTACCCAAACCAAAAATAACAAGAGGTGCTTAAACTTGGCTCATTTTTTACTTTTTTTTCAAAGTTAATTTTGTTATGTCGGATACTACTCATTTTTTTATTAATATTAAGTATATTATTGAATAGTTAATATATCATTGAACATATATTTGGGATGCCCTTTTTTATTACGTTAAAGATATGGAGAAGTTACGGTTGCATGAATATAGTTACGATATAGTTAAGATATGCGGAAAACTGACAGTACGGTTGCAGTGCAATTGTGGTTGCGGAATGGTTTGTTGGCTTTGTGCGGAAAGAATGCAGAAATATTTCGATACAGTTGTAAGAAAGTTGTGGAAAGATACGAGAGATGTGGAGAGATATGCACAAAGATTGCAGAAGAATTACAGAATTTTAGTACGGTGCGGCTAAGTGAGGCTGCAGTGTAGGTATAAGGGAAGATTGTGGAAATGTTGCAGAAAAGTTGCAGAAAAAATGCAGAGAAAGTGTCAAAGGATTCCAGGACGATGTGTAAGAAGATTAGAGTTGCGGGACTGTTGCAAGAAAAACGTGAAAAGATTGCAGAAAGCTTGCGGAAAATTTACAAAAAGTATGCGGAAATATTGCGAGAAGATTGTGGAAAGTTCATGAAAAATATAAAACAGACCGCCTTTTCGCCGGTATGTAAATTATTAATTATTTTGGGTGCGAATACACTCATCGAGTAGGAGGTGCGGGTTCGGAGGTACGAAAGACGGCAAAGGCGAATATATTGGTCTTAAATATTAATTATTTATTTAAATATATCTTAGATACAATGAGTTGATTAAAGCGCGGATTATGCGGTCCGATTATTTACAGCGAGAATTATATAATGTAATTGCACGAGGCTTATTACAATCGGTAAGCGGCAATGCGGTTATTTACAATGAATAGTTTACAATATAAGTGTACAATATTAGTTGCAGCGCTTATTATAATCGATAAGCAGCAACGCACGAGTGCGCGATCGGTTTCGGTAGATTTCGATAGAAAGACGGTTTGGTAGATGCGGTCGGTTTCGGCGCGATCGCGGACGCGGATCGAATCGAATCTTTACGGCGGATGCGATCAATTTCGGCGTGGTTGCAATACGATTCGACGGCGGATTGGTTAGTCGCGGGTGCGGTCAATTGCGGACGCGGGTGCGGATCGCGGAAGATTCACGGAGGACAGGACAGTGGCGGCGGTTTGCAACAGCGAACGCATTATCGTGTTCGGCTATGAGGGTACAGCGGCCAGAAATACCTGGCATTGGCGATTACTGTTCGCTGGGTTATTCGGGTGGTGGATAAGGTGCTGACCGATGCCGGTAACGCCTGGCTGAGACAGCGAACACGCTACCTTGAGTCTTTCCCCGGTCGACAGATTCGGTGATTCGAAAAGAAGACGAAGAGTGATTTTTGATCAGTAACTCCTGGCTGGCACTGCATATTCACAACTTCTTCTTGGCTTTTCTTCGTCGGAATCGGAGTCAACTTATGCGAGCCCGGCGGATGATTTCGAGAATCTCTCTAAATTTCGGTCGGATCGGGCTTTTTATCCCCTGCGGATCGTTAGGGCCGTAGGTAGCGGTGCTTGGTGCCCGTAAACCAATTCGAACGGCGTGAAACCCGTAGCGGTGTGTGGTGTCATGTTATACGCAAACATCGCATACGGTATCCCAATTCATCCCAATCTGTCTGTTCGTCATTAATATAATGTCGTAAATATTCGGTTAATGTCCGGTGTGATCTTTCAAGTGCTCCGTTTGTTTCCGGATGGTAGGCCGTTGTTTGCAATTTTTGTATTTTTAATAGTTTGCATGTATTTTTAAATAATTCGCTAGTGAAGTTCGTTCCTTGGTCGGTCAGGATTTTATCTGGAATTCCATATTCTAATATGATTTTTGTCACGAAATCTTTTGCTATTGTTGTCGCTTGGTTTTGTATCGATATTCCTTTGCTAAATTTTGTTAGGCTGTCCTGAAATGTCAGTATATATTTGTTTCCCATCGTTGGTATAGGCAATGGTCCTACGATATCTAACGCGCATTTTTCAAATGATTTTGTTGGCGTATCTGTTAGCATTAACGGTGCTTATATCACAAAGATACTAGCATTTAGATTTTGTTTTTTAGTTTGATCACAACTAAAATTGAGTTAGATATAGCAATTTCGTAACATAATTTTGTTTAAAGAATTAAAACTACTACCACATGATACTACCATTTGGAGTAAAAAGATTCTTCAATGAAGATACAGAGATACGTATCACGTACCACGTACTTCGATTCTATTTCTTTAAAATAAAAAATATTGTCAATTAGATTCTATTTTTTAACTTGATACAATAGGTTTTTTTTCAAGCGTCCACTATACTTGAACCTTTTTTATCTTTTTTTAAAAGATAATTTTATAATGATATCAGACATTTTGTAGTATTAACCATCTTTCTGTGTTCAAAAAGCATGTCTATAATTGACACCTTTTATATGTGACATTTTTTTTTATAATACGCACAACGAGAGTAAATAGAATAGAGAACGAAAGAACGAACGAGGTAGCATATTTGCTCTTTTTCCACGTGTTCGATTGGCGGTCGACGATGTCGTTAAGTTTCGCGGCGAGTTTGATAATTGGTCATAGTTCGTTTCAGAGTGTAAGTGATGTTTATGCGTCATAATTTATCTTACTAAAGATAAATCTCTTTATCAAGATAAATATCTTAACACTCTTTATTTACCTTTTTATAAAAAAGTAATTTTATAGTGACATCAGACATTTTGTAATATTAATCATCTTTCTATTTGAAAAGCGCGTCTAGACATTTTTTTGACACTTTACTTGACATTTTTTTTTTAATGTATATACTAAACGTAGCGTAATTTTTTTATTATACTTTTTTATTTTTTAAAAAAGATAATTTTGTTCAGATACTATTCCTTTCCTTAATAACATTATAAATATTATTAGTAGTACAATATAATTCTTATCGCATGACTTGACATCTGTGTCTTCTGATTTTTCATATTTGTATTAAAACATTTTATTAAAAAGATTATTCTATTTCGTTAATAATTAAACATATCTTTTAGATAAAATTAATTAAATAAATTATCATAACTGTATTAAAAACGCGTAAGCAATGTTATTAAAAAAATTTTAACAAATATGTAAATGTAATGAATAAAATAATGTACATGAATATGTTTCTAGATAAAAATATATTAATTTTTACTAGTATATATACATAAATAAAAATCTAATTATTCCAAGGGAATTAAAAACGTTTGTATAAATAATGATGCCTTAAAAGGACTTAATATACCAAATTTAATGATATGATAATATGAGTTTGTAATACATGATTATTATAAATATCTAATAATGTGTTGTATAAATCCCGGATGGGCTACAATATTATTATTAGGAATAGTCGGGTTCGCCAAGCCTAAGTATTTGGAACTCCGAGCAAGATCATTGGGTGAAAGGGTTCTCCTTGAAATCACTGACACATACTTTCCTTTAATTTGATTGATTTGTTTTAACAATAGCACAAATGCTTAACAATTTCGCTTGCTATATTTCTCACACACGGTTGAATGTCGTTGGGCGGCTTGGCGCGTCTCGCGTTACTCTGACGACTGGGTATGACACTTGAGATACTGATATTACGGCTCGCGTGAACTTGGCGAGGGACTTCGATAATATCTCGCGCGACTTCGTATGACTTCGTACGACTTCGTATGACTAATTTTGATTCTAAACGACTTACAATTGCGACTCTGACTGACTCTACGCGTAACCGATTATATAGACAAACTCGATGCCTGATCAGCGTTCTGATCGGGTTCATCGATTGCGCAGTATTGGTCAATCAATATTGCATACGGGTGCGCAATAAGGAATTTGCTGATCGACTTTTTCGCAATGTTTACTCGTTTTATGACGCGTTCCTGTGATCTTTCGAAAGATTGATCGCAGCTTTTGCATTTTCGCAATCTTCCGAAAAACTTCTCTGTTGCCATGCGGATTGCTAAATAAGTCTAGTTGTAGATATGATATACTACAACAAATGATAAAAAGCTATTATTATATTTTTATGTGTTTATATATTATCATAAAAATGAAATAAAAATTAAACGACTACAAAGACAGTTACGAATAATAGAAAGCTAAGTTGAAATGTTATATGAAAAAAAACTTATATTTTTTTATATAAAGCGGTAATATTTATATATCTTTATACTCATCTTAAGCCATAATTTTAATTTCACCATTAATTTATAATTTCACTCATATAGAGTCATATAGAGTCATATAGCATCATTTAATGCATTTGGCAGGCTAAGAATTAGAAAAGTCTAATTGAGACAACAATATGACTCCAAATGATTATATCATTAAATTTGATATATTAAGTCCTTTCATGACACCATTTATGTCTCTTTTAAATATGTCTCTCCTAAATATTGATGAATTTTGCATAAATTTGTATAAGAGAAAAAGATATTAAAATATTTAAAGAAATCAAAATAAATGACGCACATCCTTCCTTCTTATTCGGGGGCTCGAGCCATGCTTGATGCAATCTCTCCTGCCGCCCTGCAGGGGGACCCATTATTCTTTCTTCGCCTGTTTGAAAAAATGCGGCTTCGCCGCGCTTCACTTAGAGGGAATAATTGGTTTTTCCGGCTCTTTTGCAACGAGAGAAACCGTGTAGCTTCGATGACGTTGGCGACTGAGAAGTGATGGGATCGAACAAGCGTAAGCGGTGGAGCACTGGCGCACCAGGAGGATTATTTGTATATTTGCCAATGGCGTTGGAGGGTGTCGCCGCTGCGGTCCGACCTGCATCCATCGAGTGAGAGACCAACATCGCTCTGGAGTGCCGGTCGTGGGGATTCGAGAAAGATATACATGTACATGTATATATATATATATGTATATATATATATATATATATATGTATATATATATATATATATATATATATATATGTATATATATATATATATATATATATATATATATATATATATGTGTATGTATCATTGTATTATTGACGTGTTACTCTAAATACGTTATTTGCGATAAATATCATCATATGTCTTCGTAGTCGAAAAGATAAGATGCCTGCCCGGTAAGCAGGAAACCCAGGTTCGATTCCTGGCTGAGGTGGTATTTTTTCGCAAAATGATTACGAGTTTTTCACGACTGGTTCGTGATCGGGCCCCGCCGTGACGCACACCCTTCCTTCTTATTTGGGATATAAATTAGGACATATATTATAACTTTTTTTACTTATTTCTTTTTTTGTAAGTAAATCTTTTTCAATCTCGTTCATTAAGTTTCAATCCATTAAGTCCATTCATTAAATTCAGTTTATTAACTTTTAATCAATATTTATTCTTTAATTTACTTAAGATTTGTTGAAATATTTCAGGATGCTTTACAATTCTTTTTCTGATAATCCTGAAAATGTATTACTAAATATGTCTCTCTTAAGTATTGATAAATTTTGCATAAACTTGTGAGAAAAAAAGATGTTAAAATATTTAAAGAAATCAAAGTAAATTTGTTTTTAAAGTTGGTTTATGGAAGCCTTAAGAGGACTGACGAGCGAACTCCAATAAAAACGTTCACACATATGCACATCTACATAGATACATTTATGTATACATACATACATTTTTGTACACATGATACACATATAAACAAATTTTTGTGATACTCTCTTGATTGTAATAAGTGTCTAAGCCTAATTCTCAACGTTGCTTCTTCATGTAATTTTCTAGTCTAGCAAGTCTAGTCTAGCTAGACTCTAGTCTAGTCTATCAGTTTTGTATGCACAGGCTGTAAAATTTTTATACAAAGTAAATATTTACCTGACTTGACAGCTTTGGACAATTTATGGTACCAAATGGTAAAAAAGATCTAAATTGAAAAATTTTTTTCGTTCTTGATACGAAATTCATATACTAAACACATATTAATGTATAAACTTTAATTTCTTGATACGTTCTTGATACGAAATTCATATGCTAAACACATATTAATGCATAAACATTAATTTCTTGATATGTTCTTGATACGAAATTCATATGCTAAACACATATAATGCATAAATTTTAATTTCTTGATACATTCTTGATACGAAATTCATATGCTAAACACATATTAATGCATAAACTTTAATTATGGAAAAGGATTTCCAGATCTATAAAGTTAATAAAAAATGAGAGCAATACAAAAATTACTGCGTTTTGTCGGTAATACAGACAAGTATAGCATCGCCTTAATCTGTTAACTTATGCCGTAACCATAAAAAATTGAAATCATAATCGTAAAAGAATTGTAGAAGAATAATCGACTGGTCAATGATTAGTCAATTTCTTATAGTCCCGGCATAAGTTAACAGATTACAGTCTCTATAAATCAGTCTTTATTCTTGTTATGCATATCTGGAGAAATATGGGAAAAAGCACAAACGCGTACGTAAAGGACAATAATATAAAAAATACATAAATTTAAAATGACACTATTTTTATTGTTTCTTATTTTAGAACTTACTTGCAAAATAATGAGTCACTTACACTCCAAATTATGACCAACTGTCAATAAAAACCGTCAAACTCGCCGTGAAACTCAATGACCGTTGACTGCCAATCGGATGCACAGAAAAAGAGCAACAAGCATACTATCTCGCTCACTCTTTCATTTTCTACTTTCTTACTCTCGTTATGTATATTTATTAATAATCAGTCAATCAAAATCGTGACATAAGGAGAGATTGTATTATAGTTAGAGGTTACAAAATATATGTTTATATAGATACAAAAATCGATACGAATGAACAATATACTGATGAAAATATAATATAATTTATGTATTTCTTTCTAAATTAAAGAAAGAGAAAAGAAAGATGAAAATAAAAAGAATTAGTGTGTTTATTAGACATATTGCTGTCTGTAATGTGTCCGTTTCGATGTGCACGCATATTTATTATATTATTAGACTTATCGACCCGGCCGGATAAATCAGGCCGATAAGTCAGAGTTACTGCAAAACCCAACGAACCCCAACGAATTGATTCGTTAGATCCTACAGTGACCCTGACTTATTAGTCTGATGATGCGCTGGATCGATAAATTTAATAATGACATCTCATGACAGCCGTGATTACAAAGACGACGATAATAATAATGACGACAACATTTCTTAAAGTAAAAATTTCCAAATCGGACTTTGCGTAGCAAATATCTCTGCTTGTAGGGAATGTAGCAGAAAAATAATAATACTTTTATTTAAAGTAACTCAAGCTATCGAACTCAAGCTATCGATCAAGCCTATTTAGAACTTGATCGGTTTAGTCGTTATTGAGATCCAGTAATTTCGGATACTCGCATCTCGCCGACTTGCGTAAAGTCACACAATAGTGTTCTCGGTTGATTTGACACCCGAGACACTGTTTCCTGATCTTATAGAGAATCTGGAGAGGAGAAGGTTTCCCAAATAACAAGAGAAAGAGAGTGATAGTTTGTATATATAAAAAAGGTGACAAAGATAAGCTAAGGAATTATCGTGGTATCCCGCTTCTCAATATGGCATGTAAAATATACGCCATGATTATAGAAGAAAGGCTTAAACAGGAGATAGAAAAGAATAAGATTCTTCCACATACACAAACAGAATTCAGGAAAAAACGTAACGCGATGAACAATATTTATATATAATATTAAATTAGAAAGAAATGGCTGGAAAAGGAAATAAATAAAAAAGGAGGGAAAGGAGGAAAAGTTACATTTTTTGTAGATTTGAAAGCTGTATTTGATATCATAAATAAAGAGAAAAATTATGGACAATTATGAAGAAAAAAGAATTAAATAAATATTTGATAAGGAGAATAGAAGAGATATACGAGGAAGCAGTTAATACCATGCTAAACAGAACATACTCTAAGGAGTTCTGCACAATTGCAAGAGTAAGACAAGGATGCCCTTTGAGTCCAACACACTGTTCGCAATATACACTATTCAATAAAAAAGGAAACACTTTCAAAATGCTCAAAATCGCACAATTTTGAAATGGTTGGAATTTGGTAAAAAATCGTCGCAGATAAAAAATTAAAAAAGTATTTTAAAGCTTGAAATTTATACTTCAACATACTTTCAGCCGTTTTTCAAAAACTTTTTATCTTTATAATTCTGCATCTGAAAAAGGATTTACATTGCTTTGTTCCGTAAAATTATGTACTTTCAATATTCTGTAACTTAAAAAAAATTTTTTTCAAGATATCTAAGATATTTGCAGAAGAGTAGAGAGTTTTACTTACAAAATACATTTTTTAAAACTTTTTCACAATTTTCTATTATCAAACTACACGATTTTGAAACTAAATCTGTATTTTTTACAATCGACGTTGAAAGTTGGCCAAGAAACATCGCAAACATAAAATAAAAAGAAACATTCTAAAGTTCGAAATTTATATATTAATATTTTTGAGATTATTATTAAAAATTTATTATTTTTATAGTTTTGTGTTCTGAAAAAGAGAACTTTATATTCTCTAAAATTATGGATAAAAATTCAAAAAAATTTTCTTCAACAAATTTAAAACAATTATCAAAAACTGTAACATTTTTCTTATAAAATGCTTTGTATATATTATACATATTTTTGTATGATATTTTTAGGCGTGATTTTGAAAATAATTCGATATTTTTTAAAAAATAACGTTAAAAAATGATCGCCGGTAGCGTTATCCAATGTGCACCACGTGGAGGTTGCCGATTGGATTTTGCACATCATTCGCGGGCGCGCGCGTGCGTGTGTGCGTGCGTGTGTGCGTGCGTGCGTGCGTGCGTGCGTGCGTGCGTGCGTGCGTGCGTGCGTGCGTGCGTGCGTGCGTGCGTGCGTGCGTGCGTGCGTGCGTGCGTGCGTGCGTGCGTGCGTGCGTGCGTTAATACAAAGTTTTGGGTATCAAGGGTAAGGTCGGAGATGTCATTCACACATCGAATGCTCGTCATTGCTGGTAGTGGCAGAATTACCAAATCAATTCGCCCTATCATCGAAATGCATCCTCATACCATCATGAAACCGCGTCGATCATTTTAGATATCTAGGTTACACGTTACAAAATAATAATGGCGCGGATAGACATCAAAGAGACAAATAAAAAAGCTATATATGCTATGAAGCAAGTTTGGGGAATAGGACAAAGGAAATTCGTCGGAGATTTTAAAAGAAAAATATGGATGTTTGACCATTTAGTGAAGAATATAATAATGTACAAGACGGAAATCTAGGGTTGAAAAGAATACCAAATAATAGAAAGGTGTCAGAATAAATTTATAAAATGGGCATTAGGACTAGATTGGAATACATACGTGATATAAAGTTAGAGAAAAAACGAAAAGACAGCTGTTAAGAATAGAATCAGGTAAAAGAGCGATTAAATTTGAAGAAAAAATTAAAAAGAAATCGGATAAAATATAGAGTGCTTTAAGAAAATAGAGAGAAACAGTAAAAATAAGAGGAGATGGGAGTCGGAAAGAGAAATATATTTTTGTAGGAACGGAATGTCGGAAAGAGAAGTTAAAAACTTTAGAGAGGAAAGAGGCGAAGTTGTAAACAACCTAATAGCAAGGGACCTAGAAATACAAAAACAAATGCAACATAATAGAATCCAGAATTCAAAATATGGGAAAAGATATAAAGAATTATGTCTGATAGGGATACCCGAATATTTAAGGAAAGATAGTCAAGAAGACTTTCAAAGAATTATTGCGGAAACGAAGAATTAAGTAATAGATATTGGCGCGAACAGGATAAGAATGTATGTAGGCTATGCCACACTGAGGTTGAAACATTAGAACATTTGACGACAACATGTATAATAGAGATAAGAGATAACACAAGAATAAATCAGTTGCTAGGAGAAAGGAGGAAGGAATAAGTTGGATGAAGAAAATCGTAAAAGCAAGGAAAGAGAACAAACCCAAAGAAAATATAGGAAAGTAGAAAGATAGGCATATAGTAAAGTCAGAAAGAGATTTAATCACAGTTACTTAGCTTAAGAAAATATTTATGTATCATGTTAATACGTCTTAGATTTATACATTATTATCAAATTAAGATCTATATAAAATCGATCTATGTAGAACCCTTTCAAAGCCGAAAGGCATGAAATAAATATATATCTATCTATCTATAATAAACAAAATCTTTATGTATACATCTTTATGTATGCATAAAGATTTCATTAATTATTAATATTAATATTAAAATGTACAGTTTAATATAAGAGATTATAATTATGAATATAAATATTTTAATATAATAAAAATCAACTTAAAATTGTAAATAACAAATTAATTTTTAATAAAGTATTTAAATTTAATTTATTTTAAAATAATCTCCATCATTATCGATTAATTTACTAATTTTATTATTCTAATGGAATTGACTAATCGCTTTTGTCATTAAATTTGTCGATAAATATGATTGATCAATTCCAATAAATTCATAAAATTACTAACAAAGAGAGGGCGCGGATTTGGGATCATTGATTTTGAAAAGGCTTATATATTGAAGTACTCTACTAGAAGAGTACTCGAGCAAACAGACAGGATGCTCAGCTGTTTTTGAGAAAAATCGATTTAAAGTTTATAACGTTCCTTATTTATCGGCCGCGTTATCGCCAAGATCGTGCTGCTTGGGCCCTGTACTACCAATCTGTCGACACGAATTCGATTCCTGCCTATTACACTTTTTTTTAAGAAAATATTTATTTATTATATTATTATGTTAAATATGTATTATATTATTATGTAAAATAAAATTAATTTAATTAACAATTGTTTTTATTTAAAATTTTCACTTTTAAATTCAATTAATAATTTACTGATTTTTATTCAATTAACAATCTTATTAGTTTACATGTTCTATCCAATATAAACCTAATAAAATGCCTTTAATATAGTTTTCTAATAATATAAAACACTTTTAACATAATTTAATATATTTAGTATATTTTAATTAGTTTTGATTAATAAAATGGTTAATTAATAAAATGGTTAATTTAATAATGAATTTAAAAATAAATGCGAAAGATGTTGTGTCAAAACTTTTATTCATCTTCATCACTATTATTAATAGTTGCGCTCACTGCCTTTGTTCAAGAACAGGATCAGATGGGATTTTGAATTCCTTTGTATAGAGATATACGTTACAGAAGTAGAGAAATAATCTGGAAGGGAGGCCAAAAACTGATGACATTAGGTATACAAATATACAAATATTAGGGTCAGTGAGTAACTAAACATTGAATGAAAAATTACCAAATAAAATTACAATGAATAAAATATCTTTTGTATTAAATAATAACTATAATAACTATTTCAAATTATTAATTGAAATTAAAAGTGAAAATTTTAATTACAAATAATTGTTAATTAAATTAATTTTATTTTATATAATAATATAATATATATTTAACATAATAATATAATAATAAATAAATATTTTCCAGATTTAAAAAAAAGTGTAATAGGCAGGAATCGAACTCGACAGATTGGTAGTACAGGGTGAGCGTCTGAGTACGCGATCTTGGCGACAAGGGCTTAATGCGGCCGGTATATAAGGAACGCTATAAACTTTAAATCGATCTTTCTTAAAAACAGCTGAGCATCCTATCCTTTTGCTCAAGTACTCTTCTAATAGAATATTTTAACATATATAAGTTCTTTCAAAATCGGTGATCCCAAGTCCGCGCTCTCCTGTTATTAGTAAATTTATGAATTTATTGAAATTGCTCAATCGCTTTATCGACAAATTTGACGATAAAGGTGATTGGTCAATTCTATTAGAATAATAAAAATAATAAGTTAATCGATGATAATGGGAATTATTTTAAAATAAACTATTTTATGTGTTTCATTAAAAATTTATCTCTTATTTATTAGTTTTAATTAAATTTGTTGATCGAAATGCTGATTAAAGCGTAAGTGTTTGTTGAGCGTATTATTTTATGACATGACATGCAGTCGCCGGTGCGCCCACTTTGTTCCTTTCTTATTTTTTATTCTTCCCGAGCGTCTGCACAGTCTTAAATGGATTTTCTACTTGTAGCAACACGCATCTCGCGATCAGTCACAATAATAAATTACCATCTTCATTCTGATAAATGTATTCATCATTCCGTGTAACCCTAACAAAATCTTTATAATATTAAAATTTAATAATATATATATATTATTAAATTTTAATATTATATATATATTATATATACATGTATGTATATATATATATATATATATATATATATATTATAATAAATTTAATAAATTTAATAAATTTATTAATAAAATATATATATACACACACATATATATATATATATATATATATATATATATATATATATATATATTGCGCTCGCGGCGGGTTCACTCGCATTACACTCACGCCAGGGAAAGAAGAGACAATTTTTAGAAAACGGAGGAACACACTTTATTGTTTACAATGACACATAAATTCATTCTTTAATAATATCGGAATTCACCGCGATTCGGTTCAAACTCGCGTGCCACGCCGTCGACTCTTTCCCAAAACAATGCTTGACGCAATTCGAAATTCCTTCCCTGATCCGTATGTATTTCTAATAACATTCCATGCCTAGATACTATCTGACTTACAAAAACTTCTACCACCGTACTAGCTTTGATATTTCTCACTGGAAAAGCTTTCACCCATTTTGAGAAACAATCAGTAACTAATCAGTACTAATAAACATTTATTCCCGGAACAAGAAAATGGTAAGGGGCCTAACATGTCCATCTGCACCCTGTCAAAGGAAACACCCACATTATAAATCTGAAAAGAAGATTTTCCCTTTCCAGCATCTTTTTTAGCTACACAAACTTTACAGGTCCTAATCCAATGTTCCATATCTTATTTGCATGTCGTCCAAAAGAAACACTTCCGAATCTTTTTAAGATCTTTTATTCACTCCAAAATTCCCTCCTGTAGGAGAATCATGAGTCTCCTCCAAAACCTGTTGCATCATTTTATAAGAACAACAATTTGAAAAATAACAGTTTTCAAATCAGGAGATTACCATCTCTTACAAAGAATTCCATCCTTAATAACCAGAGAATCCCATTGAGATCAATAAATTTTTAAAGAAATATTCCCGGAAATAATCTCATGTCGAAGAGGGCGTTACCTATTTCCTTACTCCGAAGAATTTCAACAATTGAAGGATCTTCTAACTGCGCTGCCCGCCAAATCTTTTGATTCTCTTCCCTCTAAAACTGTCCTTTCTAAATATTTCCCTTTATTTTCCTCCTCTTTTCTTTCCACTCTGGCACAATAATTGCAGTCACTTTCCGCACAGGGGCGTCTTGACAATCCATCAGCGTTCCCATGCGATTTCCCTGCATGAGAAATTTCGAAATTATATTGCTGAAGATGTTCCAACCAGCGGGCCAACTGTCCTTCCAGTTCCCTAAAAGACATCAACTATCGGAGAGAAACATAGTCAGTTCTTATTAAGAATTTCTGTCCATATAAATAGTGATGAAAACTTTTCAAAGAGTCAATTATTGCTAACAACTCTCTATGAGTAACACAATAATTTCTTTCGGTTTTACTTAACACTCTACTAAAATAAGCAATTACTCTCTCCTTTCCTTCTTGAATCTGGGATAAAACAGCACCAATGCCATGATTCGAGGCGTCAGTATCCAAAATGAATTTTTCTGTCTCAATTGAAAAAGACAAGACAGGGAAAGAAATCAAACACCGTTTTAGTTTTTCAAATGCCTCTTGACAATGTTCATCCCAAACAAACTTACACTGTTTCTTCGTCAAGGAAAATAGGGATTTTGCAATTTGCGAAAATCCTCTAACAAATTTCCTACAATTAGAGCAAAATCCCAAAAAGCTACGGACTTGCTTCTTATTCCGCGAAACAGGCCATTCCAGTACGGAAGCAATCTTTTCAGAGTCAGTAGAGATTCCTTCTTTCGAGACTTCATGACCTAAATATTTAACTTTCCTTCAAATAGGGAACATTTCTTTGGATTTATTTTTAAATTTGCTACCCTGAGACGAAGAAAAACTTCCCGAAGATTAGCTAACATCTCTTCGAAAATTTTACTGAAAATCACAACATCATCTAAATAAACCAAATAGATTTTATTTAATATATTTGATGAAAAACTTTTTCCATTAATCTCTCAAAAGTCGCTGCATTACATAATCCAAATGGCATCACAGTAAATTGCCACAAATCGATTCTTATTGAGAATGCTGTCTTTTCCTTATGTTCTGGATGAAGTTTCACCTGCCAGTACTCACTTTTTAAATCCAATATAAAAAACCAAGAATTTCCTGATTTCCCACTTAAATTCCCGAAAGAAAAATTCCTTCCCTTTGCGGTATTACATTTTCGCGCCGAGCTCTGCGTTACACCGCTACAAAGCTCGGCGAGTCCGAGTTTCTCTTTCTTGAATTAACCAATGAAGGACTCCAATCGGAAGTGCTCCTTAGTTCCACATTGCCAGCATTCGTTGGCTCCTCTTTTATTATAGAACCGAAAGTTTCCCTTTGTTTTCCCTTAAAATTATTAAATTTCCCGCAATTTTGCTTATAATCATGCGCGTTAATTTCTCCTTCGTTTAAAAAGTTTCGTTCACATCCGACTTAAAATTAATTTGCCCCTTTCAGTCCCTCTCCTGAAATTAAACTATTTTCCTTAGTAATTTTTACCGCCATGACTCTTTCCACGGCGACTCTTAAAGATGTATTGAAAGGTCTGTTTAATAAAACCGTCTGCCATCGCGACAATAAATTGCGAGCATGCAATCTTATCCTGAACAACAAGCTAGGCGAGCATTTCGGATAAGTCAAATGAGACACACGCTCCAAATCCGAGTCAAGCCAAACCTTCCCCAAATTTTTGTTTTCGATTTATAAACTGCATGTAGTAATTTTGTGTCGAAAGTTTTTCTCCAAAACGTAACTCTAATCTTGAAACTAATTCGCTATATTGCGAATTTTCCAATTCCGTTTCTCCCTTTAAAACCGAACGCGCCTTCCCTCTTAAACAGGAAGCCAATACGACGACTTTCTCTATTCATTTGCCCGAGCGATTAATTCAAACTGGGATAAAAATTCTCGCAAAGGAACACTTCCATTATATGTATCGGGCTTTAATTTTAAACCGAGACCGAGATTAAAAATTGGATTTGACTGGTATGGGTAGGTCCTGTTCCTCGGACTGCCGCACCGATCCTCCCTGCTCTTCCGCTCCGCGTCGTCGCTCTGCTCGCTCCTCTCTAAGAAGGTGAAGCTCCTCCATAGTTATACGAAGAACCATCTCCAGACTCGGAGTCGTTTTCGATTCCTCCGCACGCGTGCAAGCTTTCTTTTTAGCCGAGATAACCCGTCTCCCCGATACTCCTTCCTGTCGCACTTCCGTCGCTAATTCCTTTCCTGTCAACTCCGCTTGACGCTCCGCTATTTTCCAATCCCGGACAAGCCCCCAAAAATGTCACGCTCGCGGCGGACATTCACTCACGTTACACTCACGCCAGGGAAGAAAGAGACAGTTTTTAGAAAACGGAGGAACACACTTAATGTTACAATGACACAAGAATTCTTTTTTTAATAATATCGGAATTCACCGCGACTCGGATCAAACTCGCGCGCCGCGCCGTCGACTGTCTTCCAAAACAACGCTTAACAACCGCTTCACGACCGCGTCGGCAAGGAACGATCTTCAGATTAGAAATTAATATGAGGATAGCGTCGAGCGGAACACCGCTCGGTCGTAACAATATATATATATATATATATACAGAGTGTCCCAAAACTCCCGCATTTGGAGTACACTACGTGATTTTTTATGCTAAAAGAAACAACTTTTTCCTTTGTTACTGGTATTATATATTTTAAACAATACAGTACATGAAGTCGTCAAAGATTGAGTCCCAGGCCGCACCGGCCTGAGGAACGCGCGCCGGCTTTGACCGCTACGCACATACGCGTGCTCATTCGTCACTTTTAATTTGATTTACTGTAAAAACTACTCGTCGCACGCAATTTTGCTAAAGAAAAAAGTTGTTTCTTTTAGAATAAAGAATCAAGTAGTGTGCTCCAACTGCCAGAATTTTAGGACACCCTGTATATACAGGGTCTGTCCCAAAAATAATGAGAATGATTTTAGAAAAATACTTTTATTGAAATCAAGTTCAAATATACGAATAGTTTTCAAAGTAGTCCCCTTGAGAGTCTATACACCGTGTCCAACGTTGCTGCCACTTTCCAGCGCTGGAAGTCTTCAACGGAGACACTTCAAGCTCCTTGTCACAGCCGCTTAGACGTTTTCGATCCCAAAATGGTTTCCTTTCAGGTCAGATTTGATGCGAGGGAACAAAAAGAAGTCGCACGGGGCCATGTCTGAGCTATATAGTGATTGGGGAAGTGTTGGAATGTTCTTCATAACCAACAACTCCTTCACCGTTAAGATAGTGTGGCTCGACGCGTTGTCGCGGTGAAGGATCCAGGCGTGCTGGATTTCTGGGCGAACGCGCGCGACTCTTTTTCTCAAACGAGAACCTGGATGTAAAATGCTGCGTTTACTGATTGTCGGGTCGGTACAAACTCCTTGTGAACAACTCCTCAGTCAAAAAAAAAACAATAAATATGCTTTTCACTTTTGACTTGCTCATTCGCGCCTTTTTTTATCGCGATGAAGCCGGAATGTGCCACTCGGAACTCTGCCTTTTTGTTTCCTTTTTGTTTCCGGGTCGTACTCAAATACCCAAGTTTCATCGCCGGTTATCACTTACTGAAGAAAATTAGGTTTATTTGTCAAATGATCAGTCAGTTCGCGTGAAATCGAGACACAAATGTTCTTTTGATCATTGATCAAAACTTTGGGAACAAGTTTCGCACAAATTTTTCTCATATGCAGATTCTCAGAAACAATGCGATGCACATCCGTTTTAGGTAGTTCAACAATATCGGAAGTCATTCTGATACTGAAACGTCGATCTGAGTCCAACACTTCTTTCACACGTCGCACATTTTCCGATGTCGACATTGAGGGGCGTCCAGAACATTGTTCGTCTTCGACGTCTTCTCGTCCATTCTTGAGGACCTTATTGAAAAACTTGAGCAGAGGACAGAATTTCCTTTGCGTAGGCTTGCCGTAGTATTTAAAGTGTTTCCGTGCCCGTTTTTCCGAATTTTACACAAAACTTTATCGCGTAACGTTGTTCAAGACTAAGCTGCATTTTGGCGCGTGTAATGTATATATGTATATATGTGTGTATCATTGAATTGTTGACGTGTTATTCTAAACACGTTATTGCGATAAATATCATCACATGTCTCTGTGGTCGAAAGGATAAGATGCCTGCCCGGTAAGCAGCAGATCCAGGTTTGATTCCTGGCTGAGGTGATATTTTTCGCAAAAATAATTGCGGGTTTTTACGACTGGTTCGTGATCGAACCCCGTCGTGCACATGCCTTCCCTTCTTATCCTCTTTTTATAAAACTAAGATCACTAAATATAATTATAAAGATAATAAATTGGTGTCACTGCAGCTTATTTAACTAGCGATCTGAAAGTGAACACTTTCAGCAAACTTCCCTCGCCAAAAGTCTATCTAATCTGGCCTTTCTAAAACGCTGTAGGGACAAGAAGATCGTTCCCAAATTTTTACAACTCAAAGACCATTTAAGAACCCGTAAATCAAAAGACATCCTTCAAAAGACGGGTTACGAATAGGCCGTTATGTAGAAAAGACGTGACAGTGAGAGTCGGTTTGAGATACTCGTATCCGTGATAACCCTTGCAGAAATGCGCGTACGTGTCGTACAGTTCAGACCATCTGTTTTGTCGAAATTCATATCGTCAGATTCATATCGTCGTACGGATAAAATTTTGAGTTCAGATAAAGTTTCATGTTGGTCAAGTTGCAGTCATCGAATCGACTTGGGTCCTCGGCCTGTTTGCAGAGCGAAGATGATCACAGCTCCTCGAGCTAAGTAGCGGGTTTAATAGCGCACGAATGCTTGGTTGTACGCTGTAACAGCGGAAACTTGTACAGATCCCACGAGTGAAAAGCCATGCTCAAGTATCATCAGCTCTCCAAAGTGCGCAGCATCGATAGCTTTTTTATTTCAATAACACATGCGGCATTCGCCATTGTATTTTGAATAAGTCGATTACGAGATCCAACGCCAAATATCCCATCAGGCAATTGTTGTTGTTACGCAATCGTATCAAAATCAACTCGTGACGAGCATTGATTACCACGCGTTTGTAATCCTTGCAAAATCCCAACAGTGCATAGAAAGGTACACAGAAGTTAAAACATCCATCCGCATTAGTATACGTATCCCAGCCGGCATTTTTCAGAATCACGCTTCTGTCAGACGACGTCATTATGTAGTGTTTGAGCATGCTAGTTATGCCCACGTTTCTGTCATTCTCCACGTCATCGACCTCGTATCGAATCTCATCGAACATGAACGCGACGCAATTATTTTCCTAACCACGTCAGATCCGTCGATCACTGTCTGCGCGCTTCCATCGTGCAATTTTGACGTTACAGTTACTCGAGCTGACGTCGTGCGGCTTTCCTATTGGTTACCGCTTTCGCCACGCTGGCCGCTCCGCCGATCAAGAATCCGAGCACGCCCAAAAATGCTAGAATCGATAACGCGTCACCTCGTTCGCAGTATAACGCGATTAGTCGATGTCGATACGTCAACTAGGCAACATGGATAACATCAAAGATCATGAGAAAATAGAGAAGCAGATTACGAAAACGAGCGATTCGATTCGCAAGAAATATCGCGCTTTGGAAACTGGTAAATTAGATGAAGATGTAATGTTGGAGAGACGCTTCAGGCGTATCATCAAACCTCTGAAACGGATCGTCGAAGCACCAAGGAGTCAGCAGATTAAGAAAGAAGCCAATGCTGCAAAGGATATCAGTATTAAGAAAAAAAAACATGAAGACAATAATGACAACGATAATAATACAACTAACAGGGATTATATTGGACGGATGTTGGATGGTTGAAATTAACGTCGCCTAAAAAGCGACGTTTAAAACGATTGAACGCCACGTCAGATTCATTCACGTTCGAATCTACACCAAAAGAACTGCCACTGCTGCCGAAAGAACAATTTAAGGGGGGAATCTCATTTTTCAGATAAAAAAAACGAATCTTTTAGTTTAATATCTTAAGAATATTTCCATAAAATTTTGTATGGAAATTCATAAAACTTCAGGAGTTATGAGCTCTTAACCGACTGAGTACCTGACCAAGCGCAAGTATAAGATTTTTAACAATCGACAGCTGTTCCGGTTTTGTTCTCAGCAAGAATCAAATTAATCTCGGGACACTTGTGTTATTTAACAGTGAAATTTTCAATAGTCATTTAGCCTCCGAGACGCACGCACGAAAATAAAGAACAATGAATCGCAAACATTTACGAAACATGTATGAATGCGCTAGCAAACCAAAGAAAAGAAAATTCATGGATAATATTCACACTCGGGAAACGGATATTTCAGTTGCAAGTACATCAGCAGAAAAATTATTCAGTATTCAAGACGAGGAAATGCCAAAATATTTTGCAACGCGTCAGATCACTGCCTTGAAAGATCAACGCGATGGAGCTTTCAGGCTACGAAAGAAGCTCGAATAAAACGAAGAAACGAACAGATGGTTTAAAATCAATTTTATGAAGATAAGGAAAGATTGTTATATGGCCCTGGGATAGCAGAGTAACAAATATAAGATGTAAGTACTTGATATACTTATATAAACTAAATTTAAATGCTGTTTTCTCAAATAGTATTTTTGCAGATACACGATATTTTTGTAACTACTGAATCGATTATTTTCAAATTTGGCCTGCATGTTCAGCAAACATTACTTTATGAATCATTTGATGAACCAGAATATTGATAAGTTACATATTTTTTTATTACATAAAAATAATAAGTGAATTTTGATAGTAAAAATTATAGTTCTGATTTGAAAACTCATTATTTCCAATAATTATTTTTTTTTTAATTTTAGTTCATCAAACTGAAGCTACATGTATATAAAGTAAAACACCATTTGATTTTTTTGTTTCAGATTATCTGAAAGATTAATATCGTGCACACCAGGACGACGAACTTTGCGTGACGTAATATTCGATTATTAATAACTTTTACATTTATTATTAAAATTTAATATAAAAAAACTGTAAGTTGTTCAAACGTAATAAAAACATGGTATAAATTTTACATAAATCGAATTGCTAGTTTCTTTAAAAAAATTCCCAAATTTTGTCATGTTTTTAGCCGAAATAATAGGATTCCCCCCTTAAAGAACCATCGAAAATACCGTGCAAAACGAAAACGTTTTTGAAACAAAAGATGTCAGAGAACCGTCACCCAAAACAGCCATCAAACAGACTCTGCAAACGCAAACAGGAAGCCGTAAGGAATTTCATGGTCAACTATGACCATTGGGACGAAAGTACATGGATCTTCTTCTTGGTGAAGACACAGATAAAGCGATCGATAATGTGTACGGTGTCTATTTCGGCAAAAGTGATGCTCGATGACAAAAAGTTTGACGTTGACAAAAATAACTCCATAATCATAGACAATGTGAGATACAATGGTTCACCAGGATTATACGAATTGATCTTTAAGAGACTTCTTCGATGAGGCTATATTCACCGAAGATGACAAACTATAAAAGTATACTGTTAACAACGAATGCTTATAGACGTGGCCACAATGCCTATAATCCCATCATGGGCAATAAGGGATACAATTACATTAACATCATCACTCCACTCGTATCTACATATAAAAAAGTGATAAAAAGGGTGCAGATATGAACAATAAATCATCCGCCTTAAAAAGTTAAATGACAAGATCGATCTTTACGTGCTCGTTGGGACGATCTCAGAGAATGATGGATCGACTCCAATTACTCGACGTTTCGCGTCAAACTGGTTGAAACGCTCACAACAACGAGATGTTGTGAATCATCGAGGAACTTTGCGAAGCTGACATTATTATAAATAAATTAAATCGTGTAGCGACAAAACGAGCCAGTCGATTGATGTCAGTGAGAAAAAGAAAAAACTATTTTTAAATCATAATATATATATATTTTATTAACACATATTAATATTGAACATCGTTGGAACATGAGATCAAAATCCGATGAACGTGAAAGAAACATTAACTCCGAGAGGCGATGACTCATTGAGGAATTGCACGCTCCGGCGAGAAGAAATTTTCCATGAAGATGTGTCATAATTCAGGAATATGACGATCTGTCAAACTGGTTGAAACGCTCACAACAACGAGATGCTGTGAATCCTCGAGGAACTTTGCGAAGCTGACATTATTATAAATAAATTAAATCGTGTAACGGCAGGCTGATATCGTCGAGATGCGCTCGTACTCGAGTTTTAACAAAAGTCATCACTACATACATAGTCATCGATGCGTTGAGCAATTACGCTTGAGCCATACCGCTCAAGCGCAAGATCGGAAGCAAAACGGTTAACGCTATCACTGAGATAATTCGAGAGAGCAGAAGATGTCCGAGAAACTTGCAAATGGACATGGGAAAGGAGCTTTACAATGCCGATGTACAGAACTTGCAATGGACATGGGAAAGGAGCTTTACAATGCCGATGTACAGAAACTCTTGAAAAAACACAACGTATCATTATTCCACGTTATTCGGTATTGAAGTCATCGATTGAAGTCGTCGAACAGTTCAATCGCATGCTTAAGAACGACATTTGAAAGACGTTTACTCAACGGTACTTACAAGTCGACGCGATGCCGCATCTCGTGTCAGATTACGCGCGCAAGCATCGCACTATGCGACCCATTGACGTAACTCCCGTGATGGCCAAAAGAAACTTTAGGATTTTAGGTGTACAGCGCGATAGAGATCGAAGGTCCATCAAAATTCAAAGTAGGCGATTCGGTACGCGTGAGCAAGTATAAGACAATTTTCGAAAAAGTTTACACGCCAAATTGGATCGTCGAAGTGTTTAAGATCGTAAAAGTACAGCATACTAATCCTGTAATCTATCTGCTCGAAGATTATCGCGGAAAATCCGTCGCTGGAGCGTTCTACGAGCACGAATTGCATCGCGCGACTCATCCGAACATGTATCTCATAGGGAAAATACTGCGCAGGAAAGGAAATAAGATTTATATCAAATGGCTGGGATTTGATGGATACATAATTCTTGGATACACAAAAATGTGATTTAATTCCTTTATTGTAAATAAATAAAAAATATGTATATATAAATGTGTACAAAGGGTCTTATTATTTTTCTTACAATATAACTTATGATAATATACATAACTTATGATAATATACATAAAATATAATATAAAACTACAAGAAATATGTATATATATATATATATATATATATATATATATATATATATATATATATATATATATACGTACATACATACATATATACTTACATATGTACATACATACATACATATATACTTACATATGTACATACATACATATATATGTATATATATATATATATATATATATATATATATACATACATATATATATATATATATACATATATATACATACATATATATATATATATATATATATATATATATATATACATATATATACATACGTACGTATGATATATATATATATATATATATATATATATATATATATATATGCATAAATTACTTATATAAAAATAAAAAAATATATATACATATACATTATATATACATGTATATTACGAAGGTATCTGCCAATATCCCCACGGTAACGTCTCCGTTAAATCTGGTACGATGTATCGTTTGTCATCGTACAGACTTAGAGCAATTTTCGTCTCAGAAACCGTCTCGGTATATATTTTATGTAGCTTTGATTTTATACACGACAATTCATTTCGATCTCTTCGCTCAAACACCGTATGTAATCATCAAATTGTTCGATGTTATTCTTTATACCTTTCGCCTTTTTAGTATCCTTTATGCCATCCACCCTCACCGCATACATCTTCGCTTTGATTATGAGTCCGATGAATTATGTCATTATCGCACCGTTATTTTCGTCCTTCATTAGGCCGGGTACTTTTTTATTCACGAGAGGCATATGTTGTCCGTCGGATAATTGTGTCGAATCTAGTGTTTTATCGTCTCGTAAACATCATCGCACTTGATGTAGTATATGAGATTATCTGTATCAGTGTACATGATCTAGCATTTGCCGCGATACAGCTATGACATGTACTCGTGGTGAAATTCGTACAAGCAGATTTTCGATATGTCGAGTATACACATACCCACGTAAATCGACTTGTTTCATCTCGAGTTTGCGCAATTCGATGGCGATTAAATTTTCTGCAAAGAGGCTATCACCTCTGGAAATTTGGTTTCGCAATTATTGTCTCCACGCCACCATCCATCCCATTTCGTTATCAATTTTACATCTACCTGATTTCGAACATTTTCCATTGTTTTGCCGAATATCACATTGTTCATCAATTTATACAAATTTTTTTTCAAAATCTTTTTCGCACATGTTCTAAACTGCGTATTAAATTCGATGTAATCACGAAGTCAGACGGATTGTAGCGAATTGTAGTACGCGGTGTATCTTTGCGATACGAAGATCGTGGCGCGTGCACAGCTGCAGGTTGTGGTAGTGGACGACGTGCCGTTTCTTCGTATAGCATCGCGAGAAGTTTATCCTGCCACGTACCAGATGGCTTATTACGCGTCGGGCAGAAAGATCAGTATGTCGGTTGTGTAAATGAAGCAAATACTCGAAATTATCTCGAGAATATAACCTGTGGGCGACTCCGGAACGATCACGTCAAATTCGTGTCAAATTCACAACGTTTTCGATTTGGCGTAAAGCAACGGTTGATACATCGCACATCTGTACAGATTATTCACGTTATAGTACATTAAATACGACGACGGTCTCGAAGGGTTGTACGAACACATGTACTTGTTATTGGCTTGAGCGTATCTACCAGAACATTGACTGAGACCGCCGCATTGACCACGCTTGATAAACATAACCATAATGATGTCGATGAGCAACTCAAATTTTACAAGCGTATGTTTCAACATGACGTCCCATGTGAAACCTGCAAAGTGTAGAAATGCGCGGGATCGAGATTGTACTTTGGATGCAACTTTCGCAGAAATTTTCGAAAACATCGGCACAATGACAATACAATGACATACACATATATACATATAATGATACACATATAATATAATAATACGACATCGGTCTTCAAATATAAATCGCTATACTTGCCTAGGGTTTCAATGGAGAACTGTCGCTAGATGTTCACAGTGTACGTGTAATCGTTTTCCGACATCGTGTCACCAGTCAATGAGCTATGGAATGATTCGCGTGGTAGTAAGCACATGTCTTATAGCTTGCCGCGTAATCCATGAATTCGTAGGAAAAGATACCTTTACTCGTCAATAAATCAAAATTCTCGTTAGATAATGTGGAAAATTTGAAACGTAAAATTTTTAATTTCTCTCTGCTTAAAAAAGATGTCGAATTTATCGAGGCTAATGTTTAAAAATTTGTACGAATTGATGAGCCGTAATTGTACGCAATTTTGCAAATATGATTTCTCGGCAATATTTTTAACGTATTTAGTAAACGAAATATAGTTTTCCTTTATTATTAGCAACACGTCGATCCTGTCTTCGTACGCCGTAGCTATTTCCGATAGTGCGCGTCATAACCGAGTAGATTGTAGAATATTACGGGAATGCAGTGTGAATCTTTGTAATTTAAGTTGCAATTCGAATGCATGAGACCACTGTAACGAGCTATAAGATGATAATAATCGTACACCCGCGTGTCATCCGGAGCAAATGGCTTTTCACAAATATGACAACATGTCGCGCCATAATAAGTCTCCCACTCTCCTCTCGACAAGGTTTCCATGAGGACGTTTGCAGATGAGAGAATTTTTATACAATGCGCCAAGTTTTTAAGTTGTTGCGCGTACCATGCTGTCCTCACCGCGAAGAAATTGTTATGTCGATAAAGCATTATCATACGAGCATTGCATATAGTATTCTACGCTAAATATCTCGTCCTGCTGATATGACGACTGTTATATGACGCGTCTTCCCTCTCCGTCTTCCCACTCCATGCTTTGCACTCCAGATTTGCATAGAACGATGAATGGAACTCGTTCTTTGTTGCAATAGTTTTTGAATTCGAGCTGCCTGTCATTCTCGCTTGGCAATCGGATGGTGCAGTCGTTCATCCGTTCACGTTCACTGTGTGCGACTGCAATTTTTCGGATAAACCAAAGTAATGCAGGCGTCTGTAAGAAGAGAAAACAATTACACAATGTTTTACGATTTGTTAAAATCGTATGTATACATATCGATCACAAAATAATTTCTTGTGTTCTTTTCCGTTGATTCGTTAATTGACGAGGGACAAGTTTTTAATATACGCGAAACGCCCCGCGTTGTCGTCGTGTGGATCCTGTATAATAAATTTACGAGTTTCTCCATCTTTTTAGTTGCCAGCCATATCGAGAGAATCTTTTTTTCCTCGATGTTATATACGTTCATGGAGATGGAGTGAATTTCAAATTTTTTTATTTGGTTCAATGTCATTGGAAACTCAATGTTTTGCAAATTTATCACTATCGTATAGTACGGATACGACGATTCACGTTCTGTATTTTTTTCGGCTGGATGCAAAGCCGCGACCGCCGACCACACGAAACACGCATTTTCAATAGATTATACGTTGATTATTGCTCTTTTTATTATAATTTCTCGCAATACTTCAAAATAACATCCAGCGCGCATGAGATTAAGTTTGTTTACATTTACAATCAGACTGAAGATTCGCGACCACCTACTGTCGCGTTCCTGGAACTCTTTGAGCGATGTCAACATGAGTTCGATAACGTGCTGCTCGTACTGCTTATGCACATTTGACATTCGAAAGAGTTCACTATTTTTAGTGTATATTTTTATGGCGCGTTTACCGCCCGTCATAAATTCGCTCTTGAACGCGGTGTTCACTTTCATATTATCGTCTCTTCCTACAGCCCCTCAAGCACTGTACCACCAGCATCTTCCAAAAATCATCGCGGCTTGATATAGTCCACGTTAATCATCGCATCAGTCAAAATACAACTTTCGAACATGATGTCAATCTCTCGCTAAACAAGAGATTTATTGTCTCCACTAGTGTTCGCATACTCATAACCGATATGCACGAAATGTCTCTCTAATTGAATCTTTGAACTCGCGAATCGCGCGATCCTCGCCACCACAGATTGTCTATTTCCAACTGTTAGTCGAACGCTGAATATGATTGAATTCTTCGAGCTGTTCAAAGCACTAGTCGCATCATTGTAGCCACGCGAAACACTCTACCAAAATAGCGACCTGGCTACACTGCTCCAGTAGTTTGCATTCCATTCGTCCGAGATGTTCCATACTTTTTTTTTATATTACATCACATTTTTCCATGGAGCATTTCTACGTGACTTGTTTACGTTTTTTTTTCACTTTGTGCAAATTGGGTATGTTGCACGAAATTATTGTGTACATAGACTGCATACAGTTAGAGCAAGGCCGACCGTTTAGCGCATCAAGAAAATTTATCTCGTGCTTCCTAATGACATACATTAACCCAATATCAGTGTCCGACAAATGAACCATGCATGTAGCACATATGACTAGAGCACCACCCTGAATAATAAAATAGTATTATACAATGTTTTTTTACGGAGATTCAGTGCAAGAAGTTCCGTTAGAATTTTCTCTGCATTCGTAAGGTCCTCATTCTGATCACTGCTACAATCTTTATCGTCAGATAACGCGTGTTCTCTATTGGAAGATTCTTCGTCCTCAACATCAATATCTATTTCTTTTTCAAACACTTCATTCATTATATTCGCGATGTTTTCAGGATTCATATTTTTGATATCATTAATCACTAAATTTTCGATATTCGCATGATTAAACATTTTTTTTTCTTGCATTATCGTAGTCGATTCATTAGACTTCCAAGGTACCTACTGTGATCCCGTGCGCCCAATGACCTATTATATATCATCTGCAATGTCTTCTTTGTCCCTTTGTCTAAACCGGAGCATGGTCATAGGTTCTCCGAGTCGCAATTTGTTTATAGCGGCTGGATTATTGACGCTTCTCTTAACATACTGCGACACATACAGTCGTCGCTGTTTCAGTATCTAAATCGAGGCATCATCATAGGTCTTCCGAATCGCAATTTGTTTTAGGTACACAGCAGCTGGAGTTGACGCTTCTCTTAGCACATACGATTGTCAATTTCTACGAAGAGCCATCTTTTCGCGGCTCTTTCTAGAAAAAAAAATTGAATCGTGAACATTATTTTTGTTTTCAAACACGTTATCGTGCTCCTTTAGCGGGCGCGAATATGTTGTTACATGTTTGGTCGCAACAATAAAATGCCTAGAAATAGATGTAAAGGGAGAGTGGACTAACGTGCTGCCATGTCAAAATTTACGCAATCAGTCCTCCATCATTCACTTGTACGGACGATCCACATGCAATGTACTCCGCTATTCTATCATTCGTTTGTACGAACAATCCACACGCAATGTACTCCTCCAAAGGAAGATGACTTCGCATTCGACTAGGATTCGATTAAAATTAATAAAATAATTAATAGGATTAGATAAATAATTAATAAATTAATATTAATGATAATATTAATAATGATAATATCGATATTAATTAAATCAATCGATACTAGTAAAATCTAAAAGTTCTTTGCACCATACATAGCTAATATAATTTAAAATATTAAATAATTTCATTTATTCATACGTAGTAACATAAGGTACTACATATGACTTAAGAGAGTGCTGGACTGACGAGCAACCTCTAATGAGAGCGTCCGTACATATATATGCACATCTAAATATAGATACATTCATGTATACATACATATATATTAGGTGTACAAAAAAATTCTGAGCTTTAGATTTCATACAACCGAAATAACAATTTAAATTTTATATATCTTCCCGCCCTTTTGCGGTTTTAAAGCGTTGACATTTGGTCTTCTAAAATGCCATACGGTTTGGCGTTTGATGCACATAACCTCAAAAATTAGTAGTGTTCACGATGGCAATAACAAAAGAGCATATTTGATTTTCCATCCACTTCGCGTTTTATCTGAAGAAAAATGCTGCTGAAGCCACTGCAATGATTTGTGCTGCATATGGAGAGAACGCTGTAAGTCATACTACATATAAAAGATGGTATCAAAAATTTCGCCAAGGAGATTTCAGTCTTGAAGATGAACCGCGTGCTGGACGTCCTCAAAAGAAACGGACGAATTGCAAGCACTGCTGGATATAAACTCTGCGCAAACTGAAAAGGAGCTTGCCGAACAGCTTGGCGTTAGCAGCAAACCATTTCCGTACGTTTACATACGTTGGGAAAGGTTCAGAAGGAAGACAGATGGGTTCCGCATGAATTGTCCGAAGACAACAAAAATCGTCGGCGTGACACTGCACTCACTTTGCTTTCAAAGTTCCGGAAAAAAGATTTTCTGCACAAAATCATTACAGGCGATGAAAAGTGGATTCTTTATGATAACCCTAAACGTAGAAAATCATGGGTTGACCCTGGTCAACCTTCGACATCGACGCCCAAAGCCCAATATCCACGTCAAGAAGGTTTTGCTCTGTCTGGTGGGATTGGAAAGGTGTGTTGTATTACGAGTTGTTACAACCGTGTGAAACAATCATAACAGACCGCTACCAACAACAATTGACCAATTTGAGCGATGCATTATAAGAAAAGAGGCCATTTACTGGCCAAGGACGTCGTAAAGTGATCTTGCTTCATGACAATGCTCGACCACATGTTGCGAAAGCGACTCAGGACCATATCTTTGCGTTAGGCTGGGAACTTCTCCCGCATGCGGCGTATAGCCCAGACATGGCGCCTTCCGATTACTACCTATTCCGGTCGCTGCAGCATCATTTGGCTGATACACATTTCGTGAAATTTGAAGAGATACGAAAATGCATTGATGACTTTATCGCTTCGAAGCTGGTGAGCTTCTATCATCAAGGAATTCGCAAGCTACCCGAAAGATGCAAAAGATCGTTGATGCAAACGGGGAATATTTCGCTGATTAATATTTTTTTGTTTGTTTTTTAATAAAGATTGAATTTTACAAAAAAAAGCTCAGAACTTTTTTGTACACCTAATACATACATATATACATGTATACATGTATACACTCATACATACAGGCACGCGTACATACCCATGAAATTTTCAGGCAAAGTTTTCTCTTATATATAGTTTCTTATAGGCGCATTTTTTAAAAGCATAGTATTGTTCTTCCTTATAATTCTGTCCCGGGTGTGTATGTATTGTTTATATGTTCAAAGTCTACTAACTTTTGTGCATAGCAAAATGTTATCACAAGTCAACCGCAAAAGTCAATAACAGAAACTGTAATTTTCTATTTTTTTTCCTCTTTGATATGAAATACCTAAGTGTCTATATTTAATGTCTATACTTAATGTCTATACTTCAATTCTGAAAAAGTATTTTCAATTCTGTATAATCAATGAAAAGATAACCAAGAGAAGATGATGATAAATATATTATATACATAGCGGCGGCGGGCGGCGGAAGCGGTGGACCCAACCCCTCCCTCATCCCGCGACCACACGCAGCTAGCAGTAGGTCCTCCGAGTCGCAATTTGTTTATAGTTCTCCGACTTGCAATTTGTTTATAGCCGTTATTATAGAATTATTGGCGCTTTGCTGCATCACAATTTGTTTATAGTTTCTATTATCTTATCTAAACATCCCCATTTCCCTTAGCACATTTCAAAGGACTATCGACAAAGCGTTCCCCTTCCCCTCTCCTTCGCGCCTACGAGTTTCCCCCGCACAGTCGTATCTCAGAACTCCAAGTTAGAGTCTGCCTAGTATTCCTACTTCTGAATGCAGTAACAGGAACAACTATAAAAGAAATCATATCTTCTTTTCTTGATTAGCGCTTTAGTTATAATATCTGAACATATCTGTTTTCTATTTTCTTTTAATAACAAATACTTTACATTAATGATTCTTTTTTTATAAATATTTTTAAAATAAACAGTATACTGATAGAAGCCGAATATGTGTTAATAAACAATCGAAACGTAGCCAATTCCTTGGCAAGTAGAATCTTGCTAAATTTCTACATATGAAATAAATTCAAGTAATCTTTTTATTGTCAACTACGTGTCATTATTTTTAGCAGATTTACAACGTAACAGTTCTATAGCAATTCGATAATCAAATATCTTGATATCAATTGAAATCCCTTTAGGGTAAGATGCCTACTCGGAGAGCAGGTAATCCCTAAGTGATATTTTTTATCAATTTTAATATTATAACAAAGCGTCTCTCCGCTTCCTTCTAATTTCTATTCTCTTGACCGTACATCCGTCGAGGACCGCCGATCACCGGGCGGAGTGCGAAGTCACACACGAAGTCGCAAACATTTTTATCTTTAATATCGAGATACTTCCGAGAATCCGTATATACATTCGGCGAAACCGCGAATGTTTTCGCGGAATGTCCCCGCGCCGAACACCGCGTCTAGGAGCTAGTATGCTCCCCATGTCGCTCCGAACGCTGCGTCTAAGAGTTAGCGTGCTCCCCACGCCGCTCCGAGTACCGCGCCTCGAAACGAGTACGCTCTCCGTATCACGCCGAGTATCTCGCCACCGAACGAATAACTTCCCCTCCGAATCTTTTCCCTTTCCTCCAATTTTTCTTACTACCGTGTGGAAAGGGAGCTCCCCCCGAGACCAATTTGAATCCGATCCGTAGTGAAATACTGCGGCCAATCTCGGATAAAAATGGCTCGCTTTCCATAGAAGACATCTGTTCCGTTCTCGCAATCTCGAGCGCAGCATCGTAAGAGAAACCGAGAGATACTGAGAGATACCGCTCCGAAATCCCGCAAGGAAATCTCTTATACTGAGGTACATCTCAGCTAATCGAATACGCTCGACAGAGACGATCCTCTCCGTCTAGATTTCCGAGAAGTTTACGAATTAGGGTCCTCCCCAGCACGGCCGAGTACGCTCGACCGTAAAAGACTTCCGCTCCTACCATTCTCCGAACCGCCACAGAGGATCACCTCCGCACGTCTGGGAACACTTAGATTCAACCTTAATATCGTCATCGATAATCACGTCAGGGCTCTCCCTGACAACAGTCAAAACGCCAGGGTCTCGCTGATAGCGTCGCTGATAGCGAATTCCCGACGAAACCTCCACTTTAGTCAATGGGATAACGTGAATCGAGAATTCCCGGCTGTCAAATTGACAGCATCCCTGCGACACAATCAGATCAGTGACTTTCGCGTCGACAACACGGGCACGTCACCCGCCTCGCATCGTACCCCGCGAATCAGTCTACCGCGCCAAACCACGCATAAATACCACGCCCTCATACCGCGCGCCCCGCATCACCGAGTAGCGCACGAATTTAAAGATCCGATTCGTAGAGCGAAATACGAATATTTAACAGTCGATCATATTGTTAATCGCCGAAAAACATTGCGAATATTCTTTATAATTAATAAAACTGTTAAATTAACACGTAGAACATCGCGGATATCAGTTGTAAATAGAATTGTAATAAATTATTTTAAATCAAAATATCTCTATCGCTCTCACTTCCTCACCTGGTTACCCGACTGATTAAACTATCCGAGCGCGGAAGTGAGACCGTTTTAATATTAATATTTCCTGTTGAGAGATAATAAAAAAGGTTTTATATATTATCAAGTAATATACTTGACAATCAATTGTTGTTCTATCCAGTAGAAAAGGAGAAGAATCTGGGAGAGAATAAAAAGCTGGAAGAAGAAAATGGAAAAGTTATGTCGTAATAAGAAAAAAAAGAATGAAAAAAGGAATTTAAACATATGAAAGAAAAAATAATAGGAGAGTAATAACGGTGGATGTTGAAGAAGGAAATACAGAATAAAAGAAATAAGAAATGAATTCAGAGGACAGAAAAAAAAGTGGAAGAAAGGAAAAGAGAAGATAATGAAAGGTATAAAAATGTTAAGAAAGATAGAAGGATGAACATAAGGGTAGAATCATAGGGAAATGCGAGGAAAAAGGAAAAGGGAGCGTAAAGAAAAAAAGAAAAAAGAAGGGAGAGAAAAAGAAAGAGAGAAAAAGTAGTGGAATGTGATTTCGTTGCAAGGCTTGGATGACAACGATAAAAATTTTTAGAGGAAATTAAGGGATTGGGATACGATAGCATTGTTAGAAATTTAGATTAATGAAAATGAGTACAACCAAATAAAAGATAAATTACCGAGAGAAACTGCATTATGTGTGGAAAGTGCAATTAACGACGAAAAAAGAATAAAAAAGGGAGAAATATAGCAGATAATAGTTTAAAAAAAAGATAGTAGAAAAAGGGACAAGAATAAAGTCATATAAGCATTTTGATAATAAATTCAACATATTATAAATATTGAATATTTCGAATATTATAAGAATATACAGAATTTTGAATTTACTTTCTTAAAAATTACATGCATCAGCAGTATTATTACATGTTAAATAAACATTTATATTTCTTTTCTCCATTTAAAAAATTAATTTGCTTTATCAACATTAAGTCAATTAGGATTGATAATAATTATTTTAAGGTTTAGATATTATGAATTAGCTTTTTTTCATTTACTAATTCATGCTGTTTTTAAATCTATATTATTTATATGTGCGGGAATTATTATTCATTCTATAAATAATTGTCAGGACATTCGTTTAATTGGGAATTTAAATGATGTTATCCCATTTAATTCAAGTAAATTCAAGCAAATTAATTCAGCAATTTTATAGTCACACTATACGTATATAAAAATTAATTGATTATTGGACGACATACTAAATTTGCTATTTCGAATTTCATAATTTTAATTTTAGATTTATAATCAATAACGTAAGAAATTTTTATTATTCTAAATTAAAAGAATATAGTATAGATAAGTATTGTCTTGAAATTCAGAAAAGTAAAAATTATTTGACACGAAGACCCAGTCTGCCGATGGAAGTCATCTATTGTCTGTTTATTTAAAAAACATATCGGCTGTAATTATCATTATTGTTAAAAGAATATATATTTTTTAAAGAAATGCTATAATATCTCTGCAGCTCTTTAAAATTAAAAAAAATATATAAAAAGGAATATAATCGAAATTGATATGAAGTAATTAATTGATATATATATTGAACGTATGTAATTGAAAAATGTAATTTTGTAAACAATAAACTTTTACATCTTATTTTATTTTCCTCAAATAGATTGTTCAAAAAAGAATGAAAATACAAAAACAATTTTGTAAGTGAAAGTTATTCGGTGTCAAAAAGAAAAGAGATGATTATCTTGATTTGGCTTTGTATCAAGAATAAATTTGTTATTTCAAGATTAACTTTATTTTTTTAAATAGAAACTCCTTTTTTATTCTTTTTCTTGTCAATTATATAAAAAGAAATATTTTTTGTTTCTAAATTTTTAAATACAATTTTTAGGATATAAAAATAAAAAAGTGCTTTACTTTGTCTTTTAAAACTGATAACAAACTAGTAAATTAAACGTTGCCTCAAACATCTTACTTTTAATCTATTTTTTCTTAATCCTATTTAGAATTATAATTTTGTGTTTCTATCACAGCCCAAACTTATACAAATTTTATTGTTTATCAAAATTAAAATTTAATATACTAATGTACTATTTAGTATCACCAACATTAGCATTACCTAATGTACTGTAAGAAAATTGCTCGATCAAAACATAGCACAGTTTTGACAAGAGCCAATTAAAATAGTTGCAAAAAATGTTTACAGCTGCTAAACAGCCGGTAACAACCGCTTAAATATTTGATTTTGATTTCTGACAAAAGTTTCTAGAAATGAAATCTCTAACTGCTATAATATATTTGTACATATTTCTTTTTTACAATTTGACATATGAACCTTTAAAATATTGTCAACCAGAAATACAGAATTATTGCAATATATATTTTATATATATTTTGAATAGTCCCATAAAAAAAGTCTAATTGCTGTTAAAGGCTAATTGCTTTAAAGGCAAAATAAGACATTTATATCTTTTTTAGAATAAAGTATCTTGAAATTCGAATATTTAAGATCTCGATATTAAAAAATAGAAATATTGAGAAATAGAAAATAATTATATTATATTTTAATCCAATTAATAAAAAAAAATGATAAAACTCCCCTTTAGGGGAGTCAGCTCCAATGACCTTGACATTGTTATATTATCAAGATCATGATCCTGAGTAACTTTCAAAAAGTTTTAATCGTCGTTCGCTCTTCGTTAAAAAGTTATTAACAAAAGAAGTTTGATAAATATAATGATTCATATTAGTGTTGAAGGCATAATTTGTTAATGTATATTTAGATACAGTACAGTGCGTGGATGAAGATACTTCCTCTATATCTCCACTGAAAAGTGTATGCGTGTATGCCTCCCCTACGGGGAGACTCCACTACCGAAAGATCTAACCTAACCCAATCCCTCTCTCATCTTTCGAGTTGAAGATGGTAAATTCATGTGAAATCTTGTTCTGCACTGAAAAGTGTTTGTGTGGAATCAATATGTTCTGCTCTCTTCCCCCACTTACGGGGGGCTCCACTATCAAAAGATCTAACCGGGAGCATACTAATTCTATGCATACACTTTTCAATGCAAAAACAAAGTTCCACATGGGTTTACTATTTTCAACACGAAAGATGGGAGAGGAGTTAGGTTAAATTTTTCGGTAGTGAAGTCCCCCGTAGAGGGGGCGGAATATACTGATTCCACGCATATATTTTTCAACATGTAGGCAATGTACATATATAGGAGCTTTCATCCGATATCGAATAGTAAATATATATTGCTGTATGTATATGTTTACATTTATCGCATACCGAAGCTTACGCTTCTGTTTTCATTTCTAAGATCAAATACATTCAGGATTCTCATCTGATGTTAGTAGTGTTAGTACATCATAACTGTGTGAAATAACCGGACCATTTCAAGATTTCTTAAACATTCAACATGCGCCACGAATTGCACGAATTTCTTAATATGACATACAATTTCGAAGTTTTTTTTTTATCAACTTTTTATGACTATAACTTTTTAACGAAGGGCGACGGCTAAAACTTTTTGAAGGTCACTCAGGATCATGACCTTGACCACATATGTCAAGGTCTAGGTCATCTGAGCTGACTCTCCTAAAGGGGAATTTTACCGAAAAAATAATTAAAAAAAGTTTTTATGTAAGAAAATAAAATTGATATTGAACAATTTATCTGAGCCAAAGTCAACATTATCATTTCTTTTCTTCTATAAAGTCAAACAACTTTGATCTTTGAAAAATTATTTTCTTGTCTTTTTAAATACATTTCCTAAATAATTCGTTTGATGAAAATAAAATAACATACTTTGTATACATATTTAAAAATTTTCAAATTTCCTTAATAAGATAAACATATAAAGATTACTTTCATATATTTCTAGTATTTTCTTAACATTTTCTTAACATTTAAATAACAAGTTATTTCTTCCTTTTACATCTTTCACTTCTGTTCGCTTCTTTTAATACATAATAAAAGCATGCTTCCCATGTTTGTTACAAATGCAATGCAAATGCATGTAATATACATTTATTATAAATGCACAGTAGAAAGAGAATAATTATTTTCTTATTTCATAATGAATGATTAAAAAACAAATCAAATACTTTTATTCATTTTTTAGATTTAAGATAAAGAATACAAAATGTTTATAAATATTTTTCGAAATATGGATGAATTTTAAACAACTTAATAGCTTCGTTATTTTCAAAATTTCTAATGTTTATGTTTTAAAAATTTTACAATTACTGTGCATTTATATAAAATAGAATATATGAGAGAAAGGATGTCAATATATAAATTTTTTTCTAATCTATGTTCACTCCTATTCTTGTCGCTCTTGTATTTAGTACTTTGTTGTACTTTGTATTTATTTTGTAGTTATATTTCTGTGTTTTATATTTATGATGATTGTTATTAATTTATGTAATAAATAAGTATATACATAAATTATACATTAATTTTATGTAATTTTACAGGGTGGAACATTTATTAAAGCATGACGAATTTTTATCTCAAAAACAAAGCACTACAAAACAAGTGTTTAGACAAAAGTTATTTGGTTTCAAGGGGGACATACGATAATAATACGATAATTTTTAATTTGTCATTTCATAATCGTTTTTAAACGTCATTTCATGGACGTTTATTTGAAAGTCAACTTTGATTTCTTAAATGGAAACCTGTTATTTTTATGACGCAATATTATTTTGCGTAGAAAAAGAAGTAACTTTTGTAGGAACACTTTTTTTATCCGCATCTTATTTTCGAAAATATTTACCAAAATGGTATATCACCCGTTCTTACCGTTATCCAAAATCAACGACGTGGACGTGACGGGGTTTGATCCCTTTTGTTTTTTTTTTGTTTTCTTTCGTTTTCTTGATTTTTTTGTTGTTGTCTTTTAGAGTATTTAAAGAAGACACTCAAAGTGATGTTTGGCTGGCCTGTCATCCATTAAATAGGTCCACCTTATACGGTACTGAGACTTAGTTTTTAAGTTTGGTTTTCCAATTTGTTTTGCATAGATTTATTCTTGTTAATACTTTCGATATAGCTTTGATTATTCTTCGGATGATATCCTCTCTTATTGAGAATGTGACACTCTCGGACTCTTCTAAACTTTTTCTTATCCTTATACATAGAAATGCCATACGAGATTTCGACTGTTGATCTGTAAAACGTTCATTATATGTTAGCAGCATCTTTGATAAGTTTGTAGTTATCTCTGCATTCTCCCAAAATTATAAACATGTTAAATGCTTCTTGAAATGCATTTATTTTGAAAAAGGCCAAAATAATTTTTTGCCATTTTACTCAAGTTATGAGTAAGCGCCCTTTCACGTCTATATCTAGCGTAACACTAAGAAAGGGTGATATATCATTTTATTAAATATCTTCGAAAATAAGACCCGGATTAAAAACGTATTCCTACAAAAATTGCTTCTTTTTCTACGCAAAATAATATCACGTAACAAAAATAATAGGTTTCCATTTAAGAAATTAAAGTTGACTTTCAAATAACCTTGAAAACATAAAATGACAAATTAAAAATACTATCGTATGTTTCCATTGAAATCAAATAACTTTTGTCTAAACGCTGTAATATTTTGTTTCTGAGAAAAATTTGTCATGCTTTAAATGATCCATCCTATATATATATATATATATATATATATATATATATATATATATATATATATATACAGCGTGTCCCAAAAGAAATGGTCGAACGGTCACATGCAGATAGAGCAAACTAAACTGAGTCGAAAAATCCTATATTATTTTGCGACTTTTGCAATAGTTAACGAGTTATTAATTTACGAAAATAATCAAGTTGCACGGTGCATGCGGTCAAGCGCACGGTGAGATAGAACCGCCCAGTGAGACATGCGTTCGCCGTCGCTAGACACGCGTGGAGTTGTTGATTGCAAGCAGCATTGGCTACGTATGTTATGTGCACCTAGCACGCCTGCAATTTGACTATTTTCATAAATTTATAACCCGTTAACTATTGCGAAAATCGCAAAATAGTACAGGACTTTTCGACTCAGTTTAGTCTGCCTAAGAATAGATTCCTGAGATCATTTTGAGACGAAAATTTTAATACCAAAATGTCGAGGCTATAATACTTTTTGAATTATAAACATTTAGAGTTAGCAAATCAAATCACCTAAAGTTCGCGCGCTTATGTGTGGTATAATGCACAGTAAAAGGCAAAAGTTAACTATCGCCCCTCTTGTTAAAATTGATATAAAAATTACAATGTAAAGCTAGTGAGATTATTTTTACTGATATTTGCATAAATATACTGAGCTATCTGAGCAGATTATATCCTCTTACTGAGGAAAAGAAAAAATATTATTGCATAAATACGTAAAGCGCAAACTGTCAAATGATAAACCTTTCGGAAATAATTTCTTATCTTATAAATATTTCTTAGACTAAATATGATTATTGTTATTAAAATTGATCGAAATGTTATTTTATTTTCAAATAATAATAATACATTTTAAAAATAATTTATAATAATTTAATTAATAATAATAATAACTTGTAATAAAAATCAATAATCAATAACGAAACATTTTATTTTATTTTATTTGTAAGTGTTCAAATTGTGAGCCATCCATTTGTATACAATCTCAAATCTTTCTCGTCGCAATAAATTATTCCTGGCATTGCGTATTATTTCAGGCAATGCTACTGTTTTGATAATTTGATCGAATAATTGTTGCCGATTGTTCACCGGTTCTGGATATACATAATTCTTTAAATATCCCCAAAGAAAATAATCCATACACGTCAAATCCGGCAACCTCGCTGGCCCATGATATGATCCGCCGCGTCCTATCCATTTATTTGGATAAGTTGCATTAAGAAAATGACGAACATTTCTGGATGAATGTGACGGTGCACCATCGTGCTGAAAAATCATATTTATTCTACGATGCAATGGAACATTTTCCAGTAATATTGGTAAATCGTTTTCCAAAAAATGTTTATAAACTTCACTATTTAATCTTGCAGGGAGTTCAAATGATCTAATCTAATAAAATGAGATACCAAAATCAATACTTTGCCAATTTCTTTAAGATAACGTCCAAAATAATATAAAATATGAAAAAATTAAATATTTTACTAGTGTGTCATTTATTATACCAGCCCATAAATTAATTTTGAATCTATGTTGAAAATTATTGGTCATGAATTCGTGTGGATTATTTTGGGCCCATATATATGATAATTATGATTATTGAAAAGTCCTTCACGAGTAAATAAGCATTTAATATTATATTTTGTATTTAAATATTATATTTTGTAAAATTCCAGGCTATTATTCTTCTTACTGTATTATCCATCTGCGGAAATTTATCCTTTGTGCATTGTTGTGCCGCTCCGGGCGCAACTCGAGAGTGTGTGTCGGAAGAAAGGAAGGGGGGGCCACAACCACACATTAATTATGAATAAAACAGTTTATTTAACCGACTTGGGTGTTCGCTAATTTCGAATCACCCACCACTGTCGTTTCACACTTCTTTACGACCCTATGCATCGGTACTCGATCCATGCGTCCGCGTCTCTGATTCTAAGCCCGCGCTTGATACTCTCGTCGCTCTTTTATCGGTCCACTGTTACGCGGCCTCGGCGCGTCCTCGTGTCAAAACGTTGTTTGGTGCGTCAGCATTTCGACACGTGTCGGAGTCAGCATCCTTGTCAAATTGCATATCGGTTGCAATCGGCGCGTTATCCTTCGTGCATTATCCTTTATTATTTTTAATTCATATTTTAATTACATATTTTAATTCTCGGGTTAATCAGAATTCTTGGGATTCTGACTAGTCGATGATGTCGCGAGGTCGGGTAAAGTAACCGAAATATATAATAAATAAAGTAATTTAGGTTGCCTCGCAACATCCCTCCGCTCTTGGAAAAAGAAAACGAAGGGAAGTTTTCTTTTAATTTCGCGCTTATACTAGTCGTACAATAATATTTTGCAATGCTTATGTTAATCTTATAATTAAGTTTTACATGGGTTGCTATTTTGTTTTTTACATCTATTTTACATTTGTTTTACATTTGCTCTTAGTATATCATTGCTTCGTCGCAAACCTTTGGTATTACCACAGGGGGTTCTTTATTACAGTTTCTCTTTCTTCTTACAATTACAATTATTATAAGCGATTACAATTGCTATTAATCCGCTAAAGCTAATCGGATATACAAAATGGCTATTTCTGAATGTATACATATTTTCGTCTCCTGTTTATTTACCTGTTTATTTACTTCATCTTCTAATATGCTTAATCTAGCGAGTTCGAGTGGATTCTTTATTATCGGTTGTAACTTAATATTTTTTATCGGTTAGTTAGTTCCGCTGTCGCGTGGCGTGAGCGTTAAATTAAAGTCTGGTAAGTGTGTCTGTATGTATCTCGACAGTTGTCGCTTCGTTACTAATGTTACCTCGGGCGTTGTTAGTTTACATTTCCCGTTAATTTTTATTTTTGCCACTTAGCTCTAATTGTTGTTCTGGTACCTTATCGCATTGGATACTTATTTTTTGGTTTGCTATCATCGAATATGCTATAATCACGCTTGTGGTTCCGTTAGTGTTATCCACAAGAGTGTATTGGACGCTGTTCACAGTTGTTGAGTTGACCCGGCGCGTTTACATAGACTTGCACTTCGCATGGTGCGTTTGTGTTAATATGATAGACAGGAAAGTCTCGTTTGTATGTGTACAGTTGTCCGTCTTGTATACATGTTTGTAGTTCGTTTTCGTCTGGCAATATGTAGTGATGATTTTCTTTATCTATCGCTACTACTGGGTGATGAATTTTTATGAATGTAAAAGTATCATAGTTGCGTACCGGTAATAATACAGTTCTTATTAGTTTAAATGTTGGAAACGCGATTACCGAGAAACGAATAATCGTGTAAATGTTCGGTTTATTATAATATGCGCTTATTATTATACATTATTGGATCGTACGCCAGTTTTCCACCCGTATTGTAAATGGAAAATGTAGACCTTCGGTCAATTGAGTCGCTGCTTCTCGCAGCTCTGTTATGATCCAACTCTCTCTGTTATGTTTCCAACAGTAATAGCCGCGCGTATATTATGATCTCGTTTATTATGATCCCAAATAAGAAGGGAGGGTGTGCGTCACAGCGGGGCCCGACCACGAACCAATCGTGAAAACCCGTAATTATTTTGCGTAATTATTTACGAAAAAATATCACCTCGGCCAGGAATCGAACCTGGATCTCCTGCTTATCGGGCAGGCATCTTATTCCTTCGACTACCGAGGCATGTGATGATATTTATCGCAAATAATGTATTTAAAATAACACGTCAACAATACAATGATACATATATATACGTATATTACAATATACGAGAGCAGTCTGAAAAGTTTTGAGCCTTAATATGAAGATGACGTTACTCGTCAAAACCATTCTAATACTACAATAGTATATGCTTTGAAAGACTTTTGTGAAAATTTCAGCCATTTTGGACGCTCAGTTGTTGTTTGACAGTCGTTTGTGTCAGTCGATGTCAGTGTTTTTGTAAAAATGGAAAAAATTGAATATCGTGCCGTGATTAAATTCTTACATTTGAAAGGCAATACGCCTGCGCAAATTAAAATCGAGACGCTGTTTACGGGGACTCTGCCCCATCATTTGCCACCGTAAAAAGATGGGCAGCTGAATTTAAACGTGGTCGTACCAGCTTGGCTGATGATGAGCGTTCGGGACGGCCAAAAACTGCGACCACCGCTGATAACATCGAAAATGTTCACCAAATGATACTGGACGAACGTCGAATCAAGGTTAGAGAGATAGCAGAGGGCATATCGAAAGAATGCGTTTGTCATATATTGCCTGAAGAATTGGATATGCGCAAGCTATCCGCGTTGAGTGCCACGCTTGCTCACTTTGGACCAAAAACGAATTCGAATGAACATTTCCAAGGTCCTGTTGGAGCGGTTCAAGCGAAACGAGTCAAATTTTTTGCGTCGATTCATAACTGTAGATGAAACTTGGATCCACCACTACACTCCAGAGACAAAAGAACAGTCAAAACAATGGACTGCAAAGGGTGAACCTGCTCCAAAAAAGATGAAGACGGTTCCATCAGCTGGGAAGGTAATGGCGACTGTTTTTTTGGGATAGTCACGGAATTGTGTGTATCGACTATCTTGAAAAAGATAAAATAATAACGGGAGCGTATTACGCATCATTACTTGATAAGCTGAAGGCAGAAATTGCAAAAAAACGGTCGCATTTGAAGAAGAAGAAAATGCTGTTCCATCAAGACAACGCACCTGTTCACACTTCGGCGGTCGCCATGATCAAAATTCACGAACTGCACTTCGAATTGGTTGACCATCCATCGTATTCACCAGATCTGGTCCCCAGCGACTTTTTCCTGTTTCCTAAGCTTAAAGTTTCGCTTGGAGAACAGAGATTTTCATCGAACAAGGAGGTCATCGCATACGTAAACGCCTATTTTGCGGAGCAAGACGCCAACTACTATTTGGAGGGGTTAAAGAAGTTAAAATATCGATGGGAAAAGTGTATCGACCTTTAAAAGGAGATTATGTTGAAAAACTAATAAAACTATATTTGACCGAAAAAATACTTGTTTCTATGTTAAGCTCAAAACTTTTCAGACTACCGTCGTACATATATACATGTATTCTTTCCCCATGAATCCCCACGATCGGTACTGATCCCGTTTTTAGTCAGTGATAAATAATCGATTGTGTTTTCTACGTCCTTTGTAATGTCTGTCATTATTGTCCGTAGTATTAATAAGTTTTTCGTCCATATCCTCGCGTTGCATATATTTCGCAAGCTGCAATTCCATCCGTGTCGTGACATTCCGCAGTATATTTTCGTTGTGATTAACCGTTTTTTCCAATGCATCCATGTGCCCTATCGGCGTTGATAATTGATCTGAGTTTTCGTCGCGTATTGTAAAGTCTGTTGACCTTCTTGCAACATTTGCTCATTGAGATGCTCCTCGTCCTCGGCATCCATAGTGCCGAATAATGTTTTGCTTATCGCATCAATCGCGTTTATCAGTCCTTGTTTGCTATCTCTAGTGTAGTAGATAGTTTTCAGTCGCGTAAACAACTGTGTTTATTTTGCATTATCTTAATTTTGCATTATCTTTTTGTATTATTTGCATTATGTTTTTACATGTAAACTGGACGGGTCCGATGATGTTCTTGCATCGCTCGCTGGTTTGATTCAGGTATTTTTCCATCTGCTCTTTTTTCTAGCGCGTTGATGTCCAGTTTGATTATTAATTTCCAGGTCGTTTACACCTGGTTCATCAATCCTGTTTCTTCGAAATAGATGCCTGGCGTGTTTTGAAATTTTTTCAGCACGTAGTATGGCGATGCGGCGTCCGCCTCGGCGCTGCATAAGTGCCATTGTATGACCATTATCCTGAAAAGTTCGGGAATTATATTACACTTCCTTATTCTATTTAATTTTTCTTATGCTGTTTGGTGCACGCCAGTTCACCAGTAATTTTCGCACCAGTTATTCAGATTGTTACCGTCATGTTCCGTACGCGTTGTACGGCTGCACCCGTTGCTATATGCCTATCCTGCGCGCGTCGTGTGACCGCGCCTATTGGCTTCGTGTTGCGTTACGACTCCGCGCGTGCGACATGAATGGCGACGAAATGTATATTTCACGGGCACGGTGCACGTACCCCCGGACGGGAGCCATGGGTTAGCCGACGATTCCCGCTGGATCGGATTTTGATCATCGTTTGTGACACTTCCGGGGTACGACATGTGGAAGTGTTGCCACCGTAACATTAAGGTAAGCGTATTTCATTATTTCTCTCTTTTTTGTGTGTGTCGCTTGTGCATTTTTCTTTTCTTTTTTTTTCTCTTCCCTTTCTTCTCTTCCCTTTGCATGTAGTATGGCATAGTTTATTATAATTTCGATCTAAGTTCCTCGAAACGAAACGGTTCTTTGTCATCCGTACGTCGGGAATCGTGTTATCTGTATTCCTCTGTGCGCGGGGCGTCCTGCGAGGAGCACCGGGATTCGGATTGCTTTTCGGTGAATCCTAGCCGTGCATTTTTTTCTGCGGAGTACTTAACCTCTATGAACCTGGCACCCGACTTTCGGAAAATTAACTTTTTTATATGGAAACAGTTAGTATTTTTTTTGTAGTTGTTTGTAGTAACAATAATTTCGTTTGTAGTTAAATCGATTAAAAGATATCAAAATTTAAAAAAATGACTTGCACCCGACATTAAGATATTTTAAATCCGCTTGTGCAGTCTTTTTTAGAATCGTTTGTAAATGTTTGTAGTACTTTTAATTTTGTTTGTAGTCGAACCGTTCAAAAGTTATAACAATTTAAACAAATGGCTGCTTATATTGTCTAAGTAATTATAAATGTAGTAATATTAATATTAGCCAAAAAAAATTGAAAAAAATGAACGCAGATTTGTCATAGAGAAAAATTGTCCTCAATAAAACATAAAAAAGAATTTGTTTTTATATCTAACGAAAATAAACTTTTGCTTATATTGTCTTAGTAATTATAAATGTAGTAATATTATTATTAGCAACAACATAAAATGAATACAGATTTGTCACAAAAAAAATTGTTATAAGTTTTGAACAATTTGACTACAAACGAAACGAAAAGCACTACAAACAACTACAAACGATTCTAAAAAAGATTGTGCAAGCAGATTTGCGTTATCTTAAAAAATGACAGAGTTCCCTCTTGGCCATTTGTTTAAATTGTTATAACTTTTGAACGGTTCAACTACAAACGAAACTAAAAGTACTATAAACAACTACAAACGATTCTGAAAAAGATTGTGCAAGCAGATTTGCGCTATCTTAAAAAATGACAAAGTTCACTCTTGGCCATTTGTTTAAATTGTTATAACTTTTGAACGGTTCAACTACAAACGAAACGAAAAGCACTACAAACAACTGTAAACAATTCTAAAAAAGACTGCGTAAGCGGATTTAAAATATTAAATCGGGTGCAAGTCATTTTTTTAAATTTTGATATCTTTTAATGGATTGAACTACAAACGAAATTATCGTTACTACAAACAACTACAAACAAAATACTAACTGTTTCCATATAAAAAAGTTAATTTTTCGAAAGTCGGGTGCCAGGTTCACAGAGGTGAGTACCTATAAATTATTTAATTCAGTCTAACGTTATCCGTGACTGCGCATAGTTTTGTTGCCAAACACGTGATTGTGAATACGCGTAACTGACTTTTAGTAATTTGAATCAACAATGCAGTGCGCAATGTGCGAGCGGAAGTACACTCCCATAGTGTGTCCGGAGTGCGTGCGTGCCTCATGAATGGTGGCTCAGCACGTGGCTGAGGAGACACGAACGTGGGTCGAGGCGAGATATCCTTGTGATCCCCTGCGAGTCCGGATTTGTGCTACTGGGCGACGAGTTTTCCGCGTGCTGCATTGCCGCAATTGGTATGTTTTCAATTTCTATTTACTAACCTTATTACTATTAATATATATAATTTTTGCTTTTACTAATGCTTTTCCTCGCGAGTGTTTCGTCGTGCGCGTCCGTTTTTTAATTTTCGATAAATAGTTTGAGTCGGTTCGCGTGTACAGTCACGACTCTTTGTTTTAATTTGATTCTATAATTCACGTCCGAAATTTTTTCGATTATTTGGTACGAACCTATCCATGGTGCTTCTAACTTCTTTGATCATCCTCGACGCACTGCTTCGTCATGCAGGAGGACTTTATCCCCCACTTTGAAAGTTTTGCTGTTAGCATTTTTGTCGGCATAGTTTTTCGCTTTTTGTTTCGCCTCACGGATGTGTTCCTTCGCCAATTTCTGTGTGGCTCGGAGTCGTTCCTTCAATTCTTGCGCGTAGTTATCATACGTGTAGTATGGTTTCGGCGGTGCCGTCAGTGCCGTAGGTAGGCTTGCTTGGTGCCCGTACAGTAGTTCGAACGGCGTATAACCCGTCGCAGTATGCGGTGTCGTGTTGTAGGTAATCGCCTATCCATTCATCCCAATTAATTTGGTCTTCATGTATGTAATATCTCAAATATTCGGCTAGAATTCTATGTGATCTCTCTAGAGCTCCGTTATTTTCTGGATGGTATGCGATAGTTTGAATTTTCGTTAGGATGCATATATCCTTAAACATCTCGCTGACGAAATTCGTACCTTGATCCATTAATATTTTCTCTGGTATTTCGAATTCGCAGATTATCTTTGTGGTAAATTCTTTGGCGATTGTTTTTGTTTCCTGGTCCGGTATCGGTATTGCTTTGTTGAATTTTGTTAAATCATCCTGAAATGTTAACAGGTACTTATTTCCTTGCGTGGTGACCGTGAGTGGTCCCACGATCCAGAGCGCATTTTTCGAATGGTTTCTCTGCCGTTTCTGTTAGTACTAGCGGCATCTTAGTTTTTCTGCTTAACTTGTTTTTCTGGCAATACTCGCATTTTGCGATGTAATCTTCCACGCCTCTTGTTAGTCCGTGCCAGTTGTGTACTAATTTTATTCTGTTTATTGTGCGTGTAACACCTTGGTGTCCCCCGAGGGGAGCATTATGATACTCGTATATTATCTGCTTTTTTTCTTCTTTACTATATTCGCACTCTTCCTTGTCGCGCTCGACGCTATTTATCTGTGTGTCGCGCGCGATCGGATTTCTGCTAAGCGCGTTTGTATTACCTTTGCCGGCCTTATGCACTACCTCGTAGTCGTATTCCTTCAATTTGAGTCTTCATCTAATCGCGAGCCCGTATCTGTTATGTCAAATAGCCAAATCAATGACTTGTGATCCGTAACTATTTTGTTCTGTATAGATACGATCGAAAATATTTGGCTGCCCATACTATGGCTAACAATTCTTTTTCCGTCGTATTCTGTTCCGCTTTGTTTAGAATTCTGCTCGCGGAGATCCATGTTCGATTAGGAGATCCAGGTTCGATTCCTGGCTGAGGTGGTATTTTTTCGCAAAATAATTACGAGTTTTCACGACTGGTTCGTGGTCGGGCCCCGCCGTGACGCACACCCTCCCTTTTTATTCGGGGGCTCGAGCCATGCTTGATGCAATCTCTCCTGCCGCCCTGCAGGGGGACCCATTGTTCTCTCTTCGCCTGTTTGAAAAAATGCGGCTTCGCCGCGCTTCACTCAGAGGGAATAATTGGTTTTTCCGGCTCTACTTTGCAACGAGAGAAACCGTGTAGCTTCGATGACGTTGGCGACTGAGAAGTGATGGGATCGAACAGGCGTAAGCGGTGGAGCACTGGCGCACCAGGAGGATTATTTGTATATTTGCCAATGGCGTTGGAGGGTGTCGCCGCTGCAGTCCGACCTGCATCCATCGAGTGAGAGACCAACATCGCTCTGGAGTACCGGTCGTGGGGATTCGAGAGAATATACATATATATATGTATATTGTAATATATGTATATGTGTGTATGTCATTGTATTGTTGACTTGTTGTTCTAAACACGTTATTGCGATAAATATCATCACATGCCTCGGTAGTCGAAAGGATAAGATGCCTGCCCGGTAAGCAGGAGATCCAGGTTCGATTCCTGGCTGAGGTGGTATTTTTTCGCAAAATAATTACGAGTTTTCACGACTGGTTCGTGATCGGGCCCCGCCGTGACGCACACCCTCCCTTTTTATTTGGGTCGGTCTTGGCCCACTGGCCCTTGCGATAATATCGCTCCGATGGCATATCCGGATGCGTCTGTTGTTAATATAAATTGTTTTGTAACTCAGAACTGGCGCGGTCGTCAGCCTCTCTTTTAATGTTTCAAATGCGTTTTGTTGTTCTGCCGTCCAATTAAATTTTTCGTCTTTTCTAGTTAATTTCGTTAGTGGTTTTGCGATCTTCGAAAAATTTTCGATAAATCTCCTATAATACTCAGCTAATCCTATGAAGGACTGTACATCCATCACTTTCTTGGGTACTGGAAAGTTTGTTACAGTCGTTATTTTTTATGGATCCGGGATTATATCGTTTTCCGAAATAATGTGACCTAAATATGTCACCTCCTTTCTTAAAAATTCACGTTTGCTCGGCTGTAGTTTGAGATTATAGTTTCTCAATTTTTGGAACTCTTCGATTAATCGCTTCTTTAAGTTTGATCCGTAAATGACGATGTCGTCTAAATATACAAGGCATCTTATGCCCTATATTCTCGCTAACACCGAATTCATTAATCGCTGAAACGTGGCGGGCGCATTTTTTAACCCGAAAGGCATTCGATTAAATTCGTAATGCCCGTACGGCGTGGAGAAAGTTTTGTTTTTATCTTTGTCGTGCATTGCTATTTGATGATAACCCGACGCAAGGTCGAGAAGTATTTCGCATTTCCCGAGCTGGTCGAGAATGTCCGTGATATTCGGTAACGGAAACGAGTCTCCTATTGTTAAATTATTTAGTTTCCGAAAATCTAAGACAATGCGTAGTTTAGGTATTCCGGACGCATCGGCCTTCTTCGGAACAACCAATATTGGCGCGTTTCACTGACTTGTGCTTGAATAATTTTTTCCTCGAGCATTTTCGTTATCTGCTTATTCACCTCCGCCTTATGCTTCTCGGGCAGGCGGACATTGACCGGTGCGCTATCCGTACGCGTGATGATCTCATATTGTCCGCGGTCATGTGCGAGAGTGAGTCACCTTCCAAATGAAATATATTACCATAATCATTACATATTTGCTCTAACGTTTCTTTCTCTTCAATGTTGAGGTGATCTGTGCGTAATTGTTCTCGCACTCGTTTTCTCCTTTCGCTTATAGTCTCGGTGTCTTTTTTCTGTATTGAGCATTTCAGTACTCCGTGTTTCTATCTCTTCTAAGTTTACCATTGGTGTGCTTATTTCAACGGATTCTTCTGTATTTATTATACTTATCGGACAGGTGAATTCCTTAGGGTCCACCAGACAGCATCCGATAAATACTCCTGGGTTCGATTGCTCTTGCTTTATTATTAACCTACTTGATTTCTATTGGTAAATGCTTCAATTATTGTTTCGCTACGTGGTTTCAGCAGTACCTTTTGGTATGGTTGCAATTTTAGATTTGTTTTGCCGATACTCAGTATCTTTTTTCGCATCTTGCCTTTTATTTGGCTAAGAAATCAATTCCGAGTATTCCTTCGTAATCCATAGGGAAATCATCTCACGTATACTGAGTGGCGAATTTCTTCTTTTTCTAATTTTATTGTTAATTTCACCTTTCCTAGTGTGGATCTTATGTCCCGTCACGCCGGTTAACACAGTGCGTTTCTCACGCATCGGAGTTTCGCTTTTGAAATTTCCGATTTTCATCAAGGATAGCACCGGTGTCTAGCAGAAAAGTTGTCTTACCCTTTTTTATTTCTTTTATTGGTAGTATTACCAATTCTAGCCCGTTGCGCGCTTCTCCTCGCATTACTTGTGCAACTTAATACTTCCCGGCCGTGCGCGTAACCCTGGCCTTCGGTCTGTCACTTTCTTTACCGCTACTGCTGCTTGACGCTGAGTCAGCGCTCTCTGTTCGCGGTTTATGTCGCTTCGTCTTTGTCATTGTATTTATTCGCGTTTTATTCGCATTATTATTTGTATTACTATTTTTGAATTGGCGGGTGCCTTTTTCGGTTTTACCGTAAAGTATTCAGCATTCTGCATGATTATGTCTTGCTTTCTTACAGTACATGCAGTATTTACTCATTGTGTTTATACACGGATGTCTGTCTGGTTGTGATAGAGGGAATAGACTCGTGTATTTATTCGTTCGGCAATCTCGGCCATAGTGCCCCGTTTTTCCGCATTTGTGACATTGCGGCAGTCTATTCTCGCGGGCGGATGGGTGTTGTATATTCACTTTCGGATGTGCGAAATTCCCCGTTAGTCCCTTAAATTTTTCCTCCGCGCTCGTGCCGGCTATGGTGTCTTGCAACGTGTAATGTTGCGCGCACACTAGTAATTTTATATCGTCTTGCAATCCTAGCTGAAAATTATATAAAGCTTGTTGTTGTATAGTTTCTAAGATTGCTCTCTTCGATTCTGTTTTGCCTTGTCGCCCTTCGATCATGGACTCATACAATTCCATAGCTATTTTATCTGTGCGTAATCCGAACGCTCTTGCCGATTCTCCTGGCTTTTGTTTCAATGTATTGAATTCTAGTTGCAGATGTGTGGTACTCTTTTTGCTGAGATAGCACACTTCCAGTTCTCGCTTTAATTGTGCAAAGTCGCGTATATCTCGCGTTTGGAAATCGGTCATGGCTCTTCTTTTTAATTTTGTGCATAATATTGCTTCTAATAGCGTGCTTTCCTCTCTTGGACTTGTATTTTTCATGGCATACGTTGCCACGCTTAAAAATTCCGGCAGTTTGTGCGAAGCTCCGTCGAATTCCGGAATCATATTGCGAGCTTCTTTTAATCGCATGTACGCGTTCACGGGATCTCGCGAGTTCCGGACGTCGTTCAGCGAGTACAGTTTCTCTCGGTTCATTAATTCCCGCGTCTGTATCCCGATTGTGATTTGTCATCTCTAGCTGGTTTATACGGTTCTGTAACGCATTCGACGTCCCTGCGCGGTCAGAAAATCTATAATACGGATGGGAGGACGTGAGCTCGGAGATGCTCGTCGGATGCCGAGTTCGGGAGAGAATCGCCTGGTTTTAATTACTCGAAATAATTGGACTTATTATTATTAATATAGATGACGTCTCGTTTCTTTTAACGCAGCCGTTCGTGTGTGTCTCTCTTTGCCGCTTTGTGATGTTCGAAGCGCGATTGAATCGTGAATGCGATGGATGACAGTCGCGTGTCGGTCGTATACACAGTGCGTTGCTAGGCAACCGAGCGTTGTTGCCGAGCGATCGGACGCACGGGTTGCTAGGCAATAGTTGACGCTTGCGGTGACACGTGCTTTTGCGTATATCGCCGGAAAGTCCGAGAACGCTCCGACTTTCGAGTATGCAGGAATACTAAAATATCGCGAACGCCCGATATTTTGTAAGAAAGTCCGAGAACGCTCCGATTTTCCGGGTGGGAAGGGTATGAGAATATCGCGAACGCCCGATATTCCGTAGAAAGTTCGAGAACGCTCCGACTTCCCGAGCGGGAAAGAAACGAGAATATCGCGAGCGCCTGATATCTCGTAGGAGACAAGTCCGAGAGCACTCCGACTTGTTGGATGAGACGGAAGTGAGAATATCGCGAGCGCCCGATATCTTGTAGAAAATCCGTAGAAAGTCTGAGAACGCTCCGGATGAGAAGGAAACGAAAATACTGAGAATGCTCGGTATTTCGTGGAAGAAAAATTCGAGAACACTCCGATTTTTCGGGAAGGAAAGAACGAGAATATTGAGAACGCTCGGTATTCGTCGCGAAAATCTTCTCGCGCTGTTCAGGTCGGATCGGTGCTGAAGCGGACGGGTTGGATGATCGGACAGGTCTGGATGCTTCACGAAAAATTCGCCGGGTATTTATACCCATGTTTGTGTCACGTATCGACGCGTAATTTGTTAATAGCTGTCAAGAAAAACAACTGATCGATCACGCCGTCGACGCGTGATAGATCAGACACGCGCGTGTATCGTTCGGTTGCGGTCGGGGGTGTTCGGACGGCTCCGGATGATGTGAGTGCGCGCTAGTAACGAAGTATCTCAAAAATGCTCCGTTACATCTCCTCTTTTGTTTCAGAGAAATGCCCTATTTCGGACATCACATCTCACGCTTATAATGGCAATCGCCATTGGTGTTAAACCGAAGTAGGAACTTCCGGACTCCCACTCGCGCCTTGTACAATCGTGAGACGTAAGCTGCGAAATAGGGCACTTTTACAATTATCCCGTCGGTCACGGTTATCTCGACCGGCGGTCCCGTCGGTCCGAACGTTGGCATCGTCGGTCGGTCGGCGGGCGGTAGTGATGCCTCAGCAAGAGCGGACGGGACGCTGCCGGTCTCGACAGCCGCTGCGACGGATTTCGACCGGATGCGAGGAATAAATGGCCGGTGTGGTGTGGCGGTCCAGCGTGGCGACCGTAGCGTGGGATATGGCCGATGTTGAGCGCGCGGTGAAGCGGTGGTCCCGTGTTGCGACTGTGACGGTGGATACGGTCGTTGACGGTGCGACCTCGACGGCTGGTTGAGCAGATGGAAGCTCGTTATCATCGTCAAGTCCGACAGGCTGCCGAAAAGTTCGACAAGTCTCGCCGCACAGTGGCTAGCCGGAGATATTATATAGCGGCTAGCTTTTTTGTGTGGTGGAGGTGGCGGTACGTGTAGTAGGCCTTCGAGCTTCTTGAGGTTGCTGGCTGTGGATCATTGCATCCGTGTGCCCACGGCCGAAACTACTCATATCGAGTGACGGGTGATGGTTGTGATACTCCGCATGGTTGGGTGGGTCCTGGCTTGGCCGTCGTGGTGACTGGTCGGTAGCGGGGCCCGGATTTCTCGGCGGTGGTCGCGAGTCGTTCCCATAGCACCTCAAATTCGGGATCAGCGCGACGTGTCGTAATCCATAGCTTTTTCTTACTTTCTTAGTCGGTGATCGATATGGACTTTTTCCGCTGATAGGCAGGCTCGCGTATTTATATCAGAACGACGATATAGATCCCGCTCGGGGTCGGAACGATTCGTGGCCTCACGCGATTCGTCAAATTTTCAATTTGTTCGGTAGAATTGTTTTGTTTAAGGCGGTCTTAGTTGTTGTTGGTTTCGTCGGTTTTGTTTGTCGTTGCCCCGTGCCGGCTTCAAATCGTGAATGTATATGTATCGATGCCACCTTCCCCGGTCGTCGCACAAGTCAAAAATTACCGGAGATATTATTTTAAGTACGGTTAACGGTCCGGTGTACGTAGGCGCTAGTTTTGTCGCGATGGCCTCGTTTTTGTTTGACAGTATGTGCACGCGCCTCCACTCCATTTTGTCTCCGACGACAGGCTTCCAAGCGCGGTGTCGCATATTATAATGCTTAGCTTGTTTTTGAAACGCCTGCGCGAGGTGCGGACGACTTCATATGCCTCCTGGAGGATGCGATAATTTGTTTCGGGCGGCGGTATGGTAACGCCGCATTGATCCGCGGGGAGAGGGCTGTTTAATTCCCGCCCGTAGTTCAAGAATGCCGGGCTATACCCGGTGGCTTCATGCCACGCGGTGTTATATGCAAAACGCAACGCCTCAATGCTGCGATCCAGCGATCGCGGTTTACGTATTGTCGGATCATCGTTTTGATGATTTTGTTGGTTCTTTCCACCGGTTGCATTAAGGCGTGTACGCGGGAAAAGTGCGGTGCGCAATATTAAATGTCTCTAACATCTTTTTAAACTGCGGAGATGAATTGTCGCCCATTGTCAGAGATGAGGGTACGTGGACATCCATGTCGGTATATAATTTGATTTTCGACGGCTTGCGCGATGGCGGCGGCGGTGACACGGCGGAGTAGTTGTAATTCTACCCATTTTGTAAAACGGTCCTACATTACTAGTAGCCACGAATGCCGTTTGCCGAGCGGGGTAACAGCCCTATTAAGATTGTAATCTGTTCCCACGGATATGACATATTTTTACACCGTATGTAAAAATCTGGCAGGTCGATTTTGTAGGGATTTATGCGCGAGGCAATTTCGGTAATTTCAAACGTACCGGGCGGTGTCAGCAAACATGCCAGGCCAGTAGTATAATCGCGCAGCACGAGCGATCGTTTTGGCGATACCAAGGTGGCCGGCTGTTGGTTTATTATGCCGCCGCAGTATTTCGGTACGTTTTTCATGCTACACGCATTCTTTCCATTGTTCGTCGGTCGGAACCTCGCGGAAGTCGGTAGAATGTAAAAAATGACGGTCTAGTTTCCCGTTCTCGATCCGATATTCGGGGAAATCGGCAGGCCTTTCTTTTACCCGTTGAAACTGTCATTAAACCAAGGGCATTGGTTTTCCTGTCGAGTGGAATGCACGGGTAGTTGTCGGGAGAGTGCATCGGCCACGCGGTTCAGCTGCCCCCTCCGGTATTTGATATCGAACGTATACTGCTGGAGCTCGAGTGCCCAACGGCCTAATCGTCTCGTCGGGGACTCTAGGCGTTGCAGCCATTGGAGGGCCTAGTGATCGGTTATCACGGTAAATTCATCCTCCAGATAGCCGCGCAGATGCCAGATCCCCCAAACGACCGCTAGACATTCGAGCTCGGTCGCACTGTAATTCCGCTCGGCCCCGTTGAGTGTCGACTAGCGTACGCAATTGCCTCCTCCTCCAAGTGTTGAGTCAAGACCGCCTCAAGCCCCCGAAAGTGCTTGCATCGGTCTGTATGTATAAACCGGCGGTTAAAATTTGGGCAGGCAAGGACCGGGGCGATAGTAAGTGCCTCTTTCAGTTCGTTAAATGATTTCTCTTCCTCCGACCCTCATTGCCACTTAACGCCCTTTTTAGTCAATTTGATCAGTGGTGCGGCGATGATGAAAAAGTTCGATATGAAATGTCTTCTATACCATGAGGCCACATCCACGAATTGCCGAACTTGTTTGACACTTGTGGGTGCGGGTCATTGAGCGATGGCTTTAACTTTGTCGGGGTCGGTCTGGATGCCACGGCGATTAATTATGTGGCCGAGGTACTTAAGTTCGATAAGGCAAAAATGGCATTTTTCGGGATTTATCTGGAGGTGGGCGTCGCGCAGTCGACGAAAAACTTCCGCGAGATGTGTTAGATGCGATTCAAAAGATGGGCTGGCGATGACGATGTCGTCCAGATACACGAAAACGTTCAGTTCGAGTTCGAGGCCGAGTATGCTATCGAGGAGGCGTTGAAACGTGGTCGGTGCGGAATGCATGATCTTGAATTGCATTAGTCCTCGTCCGGGTACTGTAAACGCGGTTAATGGTCGGCTTTCGGGGGCGAAGGGTACCTGCCAGTATCCCTGCTTCAAATCGAGAGTAGATAAATAGTGTGCGCCGCGGAGTTTGTCCGGCGTAGTAGCGGCGATGTGCGGCAGCGGGTACGCGTCTCATTCGGTCACGTTGTTTATCTTACGGAAATCGATGCAAAACCGATGTTTGCCATTCGGACGTTTGCCATTTCTCTTTTTCGGATGATCACGACGGGAGAACTCCACGCGCTGGAGGAGGGCTCGATGATGCTCTCGTTCTCCATTTGTTGCACTTCTTCGTCGATGATCTTTTGCATCGCGGGGTTTCGTGGGCGATACCGCTGTTTGATTGATACGGGGGGATGTTTATTCGGATGACACGTGTAATACGATCGGTTGGTCCTTTCACGCCCTTGAATTTTTCCAGTTCGGCATTCAGAAAGGTCGTTAATTCGCGGTCTTCTTGGGGTATAGGAGGGATGACGTCATTCGGTGGTCGTCGATGGAGGGAGCAATGTCAGGTGGAGGTGGGCCCATAAATCTATGTCTATTAGGCTCGTACTGTCTAGAGTTGGAAGGATTTGAAAGGTGTGTTCAATGTTTTTTTGATGTATGGTTAGGAATAGCATAATTTTTCAGCTAGTATTGGGGCGAGTGCCCCATTGACTAAGTGGATCTGGCTTTCGGCGAAGGTGACTTCGTACTCGACTTTTTGGGCGTAGCGCGCGGTCTCGGAATTTATCATTGAGATTTCGGATCCCGTATCTAGAAGGGCGGAGAAATCGCGAGTGCCGATTTTGACGCGGATGTGTAGGCGGGGTGTATATTCTACGGTGGCGAGTTTCGCGGCCCAGATGTATTGGCAGTCCGGCCGTCGCGGCGTTTCTCGCGGGGGTGGCATTCTTTTGTCAGTACCCCGTCCTTGCCACATTATGAGCAAAATTTCTAGGGAGGTCGTTTGCACGAGAACCGATCGTAACCTCGTTGTTTGCACCTCCAGCACGTATTCTAGCGGTCGTATGGAATTGGTTACGACGGGGCGGCTGTATTCACACGTCGACATTCACATACTTCTTTATTCTCTATTTCGCGGGCTTTTTGGATTTCCTCATATTCGGCCGCTTGATCGGTAAAATCGTGTAACATAGTATTTTCGTTAATCCAGATAAATATTTTATACTCAGCTCTCATGTTTTCGTAGAGTCGATCTATTTTTTCTGGTGTCGAGTGATTTCCCGCGCGGCGCATTAACGTGAGCATATGCATGACATACTGCGAGAATGTTTCGCCGGGCCGTTGCCTCCGAATTTCTTGTGCTAATTTTATCTGGTAACGACGCGGTAAGAAGTAACGGCGGAAATCGGTTAAGTCTTCCCAGTTTGACCATTCGTTCTCGTTGTTTCGATATCATGACAGGACGTTGCCTTTAAGTATTAGGTGTACAAAAAAGTTCTGAGCTTTAGATTTCATACAACCGAAATAACAATTTAAATTTTATATATCTTCTCGCCCTTTTGCAGTTTTAAAGCGTTGACATTTCTAAAATGCCATACGGTTTGGCGTTTGATGCACATAACCTCAAAAATCAGTAGTGTTCACGACGGCAATAACAAAAGAGCATATTCGATTTTCCATCCACTTCGCGTTTTATCTGAAGAAAAATGCTGCTGAAGCCACTGCAATGATTTGTGCTGCATATGAAGAGAACGCTGTAAGTCATACTACATGTAAAAGGTGGTATCAAAAATTTCGCCAAGAAGATTTCAGTCTTGAAGATGAACCGCGTGCTGGATGCCCTCAAAAGATTGAAACGGACGAATTGCAAGCACTGCTGGATATAAATTCTGCGCAAACTGAAAAAGAGCTTGCAGAACAGCTTGGCGTTACGCAACAAACCATTTCCGTACGTTTATATACGATGGGAAAGATTCGGAAGGAAGACAGATGGGTTCCGCATGAATTGTCCGAAGACAACAAAAATCGTCGGCGTGACACTGCACTCATTTTGCTTTCAAAGTTCCGGAAAAAAGATTTTCTGCACAAAATCATTACAGGCGAAGAAAAGTGAATTCTTTATGATAACCCTAAACGTAGAAAATCATGGGTTGACCCTGGTCAACCTTCGACATCGACGCCCAAAGCCCAATATCCACGCCAAGAAAGTTTTGCTCTGTATCTGGTGGGATTGGAAAGGAGTGTTGTATTACGAGTTGTTACAACCGGGTGAAACAATCACAGCAGACCGCTACCAACAACAATTGACCAATTTGAGCGATGCATTAGAAGAAAAGAGGCCATTTACTGGCTAAGGACGTCGTAAAGTGATCTTGCTTCATGACAATGCTCGACCACATGTTGCGAAAGCGATTCAGGACCATATCTTTGCGTTAGGTTGGGAACTTCTCCCGCACACGGCGTATAGCCCAGACATGGCGCCTTCCGATTACTACCTATTCGCTGCAGTATCATTTGGCTGATACACATTTCGTGAGATTTGAAGAGATACGAAAATGCATTGATGACTTTATCGCTTCGAAGCCGGTGAGCTTCTATCGTCAAGGAATTCGCAAGCTACCCGAAAGATGGCAAAAGATCGTTGATGCAAACGGGGAATATTTCGCTGATTAATATTTTTTTGTTTGTTTTTGAATAAAGATTGAATTTTACAAAAAAAGCTTAGAACTTTTTTGTACACCTAATATTATATTTCGGGCAGCCCCTCCAACATAATTTCGTTGGAATACCGATATTGTCTCTGTAATTCGGTAAGTCTTTCTAGAAATGAGAGAGGGTCGCGGCCATCGAAGTGGTACCCCCGTGGCATTTTCGGATCTGATTCATGGTCTTTGCATGACCCGATTTGGTAGGGGGTAAGACGGGAAGAGGTGTGGCGACCGTGGATGGTTCGGTATCGGTGAATGTTCCGGCTTTTACGGTAGGCATGATGTGTGGATGAGCGTTAGCGTACATTCGTAATCGGCGGCGGAGGTCTTCGAGAGTCGCGGTTGTATCGAGACTGAATGACTGTGCTACACGAAAGGCGTCTTGCTTTGAAAAAGTTTGTATCCAGGTTGGCATCTGCGATCCCCTTTTATCTTTTCCTGGTTCCTGTTCGGGTCCATGTAACAGTACATTCCTGCGCGGTCGGAAAATTTATGATACGGATGCGGGGACATGAGCTCGGAGATGCTCGTTGGATGCTGAGTTCGGGAGAAAATCGCAGTCGCCTGATTTTAATTACTCGAAATAGTTGGACTTATTACTATTAATATAGACGACGTGTCGTCTCTTTCAGCGCAGCCATTTGTGTGTGTGTCTCGCTTTGCCGCTTTGTAATGTTCATAGTGCGGTTGAATCGCGAATGCGATGGATAATAGTCGCTAGATCGTGTGTCGGTCATATACACAGTGCGTTGCTAGGCAACCAGGCCCGCGTTGTTGCCGAGCGATCGGACGCACGCATTGCTAAGCAACGGTTGACGCTTGCGGTGACACGTTTTTGCGTATATCGTCGGAAAGTCCCAGAACGCTCTGACTTTCGAGTATGCAGGAATACCGAAATATCGCGAGCGCCCGATATTCCGTAGAAAATCCGAGAACACTCCAACTTCCCGAGTGGGAAGGAAACGAGAATATCGCGAGCGCCCGATATCTCGTAGAAAGTCCGAGAACGCTCCGACTTTCCGGATGAGAAGAAAACGAAACTACTGAGAACGCTCGGTATTTCGTGGGAGAAAAATTCGAGAACACTCCGATTTTTCGGGAAGGAAAGAACGAGAATACTGAGAACGCTCGGTATTCGTCGCGAAAATCTTCTCGCGCTGTTCAGGTCGGATCGGTGCTGTCGAAGCGGACGGGTCGGATGATCGGACAGGTCTGGATGCTTCATGAAAAATTCGCCGGGTATTTATATCCATTTTTGTGTCACATGTTGACGCGTAATTTGTTAATAGCTGTCAAGCAAAACAGTTGATCAGTCACGCCGTTGACGCGTAATAGATCAGACGCGCGCGTGTATCGTTCGGTTGTGGTCGGGGGTTCGCACTCCGGATGATGTGAACCGCATGTGAGCGCGCGCTAGTAACGAAGCATCTGAAAAATGTTCCGTTACAATATTTTGTGAACTGTTGTTCTTGATAGTCCAGTCATTCGGCTAATTGCACGAATGCTCATTGAAAAATCTTCTTCTATAACTTGTAATACTTCTTCTATATTTTTTATGTTACGTACATAGAAATGACGATCCACAAGATTTTTTCTTATTAGTATTTACTGACAAATGTTCGAACTCTTTTTGTTAAACGAAGGAATGCACTCAGATATTGAAAGAAAATCAAATGCATCCATTTCATTATTCAAAGGTTTTACTATCGTAGGATTATCCACAAAGGATAAATTTCTGCAGATGGATAATACAGCAAGAAGAACAACAGCCTGAAATTTTACAAAATATAATATTTACGGATAATTGCTTATTGATTCGTGAAGGACTTTTCAATAAGCATAATTATCATACATAGTCTCAAGATAATCCACACGAATTCATGACCAATAATTTTCAACATAGATTCAAAATTAACTTATAGGCTGGTATAATGAATGACACGTTAGTAAGATATTTAATTTTTTCATTTTTTATATTATTTTGGACGTTATCTTAAAGAAATTGACAAAGCATTGATTTTGGTATCTTATTTTATTTTAGATTGGAGTGTTTGAACTTCCTGCAAGATTAAATAATAAAATTTATAAAAATTTTTTGGAACAATTTATCAATATTACTGGAAAATGTCCCATGTTGCATTGTAAAATAAATATAATTTTTGAGCATAATGGTGCACTGTCACATTTATCCAGAAGTGTTCGTCATTTTCTTAATGCAACTTATCCAAATAGATGGATAGGACGCGGTGGACCATATCATGGTCCAGCGAGATCGCCGGATTCGACTCCTATTTTCTTTGGGGATATTTAAAAAATTATATATATCGAGAACCGGTGAACAATCGGCAACAATTATTCGATAAAATTATCGAAGCAGTAGCAAATGTATCGCCTGAAATGATACGCAATGTCAGGAATGATTTATTGCGACGAGCAAGATTTTGTATACAAATGGATGGCGCACAATTTAAACACTTATTAATGAAATAAAATAAAATGTTTTGTTATTGGTTGTTGATTTTTATTATAAGTTATTGTTATTATTAATTAAATTATTATAAATTATTTCTAAAATGTATTATTGTTATTCTAAAATAAAATAAACATTTCGATGACAATTTTAATGACAATAATTATATTTAATCATTGTTCGAAATTGCTATAAGTAAACCGCGTCTAAATGCGCGACACGGAACACGCGAAGCGCGCGTGACGACCCGCGGCGATCGATTACCCTAAATCATTCGATCGATGGCGTCAGATAGCCCGTCGATATCTACGCGGAAGTAATTATGCTTATAATCATCCTTCGAGGGCATTGTTTCGCAATCGAAACGGAATGTATGTGTGAGCCATCGATTGGCTGAAAATCACATGACTTGTCGTGTCGATTACTAATAGGACGAAAACGATCGAATGATCCTGCAAGTTTCTCGAAACGCTCTCGTTACCAAAATTCCCAGTGAGTCGACCATAATATTTGTTCATAAAAAATACACCTGCTCTGGTCGTTAAAACTCAGTGCTCTTGTCGTTCTCGATCGCTCTTGTCGTATTCGTTCAGCTCGTGTCGTAACTTAGACTTGTCATTTTAGTCGTCGCGTAATAACGTTACGTTGTTCATCATCGTTGCGAGAGACTTTTCGGCGAAGCATTTCTGAATCGTGGCTAACTCTTGGTTCACGTTCTCTTTCGCCACCTCGAGATTCAAATGCCTTCGGACTCGACAAGAATATTTACTGCGAGCATTCTCAAAGAGCGAATTCTCAGTGACAAGTATCTCAGCGTATCTCAGCTTGACGAAGTAGCACGTAGTCATTTTGAGTTAAGTTCGATCAAAGTATAAGAGCTTGCAACCATTTTCTCAACATGCTGCGGACATTCTCTTATCACGTGATCACGCAATTCGTACGAACTATTCAAATCAGTGCGTGCGAACTACCTAGCGAACATATATTCTATTTTCTCAAGATGTACGCATCGAACTCTATAATCTGTACATTTCACTGTAAAAACTGACTCATTAAATTAATGTGATCTATCTCAAAAAACCTCGTCACTCAACCTATCGGATCCTCAATCGAGAGTCGTTCCAGCGAACGGCGTCTCAATTTCGCACAATCATTATTCTAAGAAATATTTGTAAGATAAGAAACTATTTCCAAAAGATTTATTATTTGATAGTTTGCTTTTCGTATATATGTAATAATATTTTTTTCTTCTCCTGAGTAAGAGGATGTAATCTGTTCAGGTAGCTCAGTATATTTATGCAAATATCAGTAAAAATAATCTCACTAGCTTTAAATTGTAATCTTTATATAAACTTTGATAAGAGGGGCGACAATCAGCTTTCGCCTTTCGTACTATGCATTATACCACACTTGAGCGCGCGAACTTTATGATTCGATAACTCTAAACGTTTATAATTCAAAAAGTATTATAGCCTCGACATTTTCGTATTAAAATTTTTGTCTCAAAGTAATCTCAGGAATCGACTCTTGTATTAAGGAAACGAAGATCTGATGTGACAGCTGTATGAGCTAAAATTACGTGAATTTTTTAATTTTTTTCTTATTTACTTATGAAATCGATTGTCCCGCATATTCTTTTTGTGCGTTTTAATTGCCTGAAAGGATTTTGCAATCTATCAAGTCAATAAAAAGTTCTTTGGTGCACTGTAATGTGTCGGTAATTCCCGTCACTTTAGGATTCCCTTAAGGTTTATCCGTTCTTTACCCGCGCGCGCGCGCGCTTGTGTGTGTGTGTGTGTGTGTGTGTGTGTGTGTGTGTGTGTGTGTACAGGGTATCCCATAAAGAACGGATAAACCTTAAGGGAATCCTAAAGTGACGGGAATTACCGACACATTACAGTGCACCAAAGAACTTTTTATTGACTTGATAGATTGCAAAATCCTTTCAGGCAATTAAAACGCACAAAAAGAATATGCGGGACAATCGATTTCATAAGTAAATAAGAAAAAAATTAAAAAATTCACGTAATTTTAGCTCATACAGCTGTCACATCAGATCTTCGTTTCCTTAATACAAAAATTCTACAGCTCATATATACAAAATGAGTACGTTCCGCACTTCGGACTAGATGAATAAACAATATATTTCTGGATTTATGATTGAAAGTTTAGAAAAAAAGTTTGAGACTTGAACAAATTGTGTATGATTTTACGCGTATATATATGCTTGGCGTAGATATAAAATGATAAGTAGAGCAGTAATTGTAGTTGACAGATCTTGCAATAGATGGCGTTGCAGAGGAAAGATAAAGACAAATGATCTATGAAATCGATAAAACGGCGCATACACACACAAGCGAGGCACGTACATGTGCGCTCGGCGCTCGGCACGTTTGGTTGGTCGAAGAGAATAGAAATATCATCCTACTCTCTCGCACCTGTGCGCCGTGAATATAGAATAGGAAATCGTTGTACTCTCTCGCGCTCGCGACGTGTATGAGAAGGAAATAGAAATATTATCGTACTCTTTCGCACAGTATGCACCGTGGTCCAGCGTCTTTTGATTATTGTTCGTTATTGTTAACGTAATATGGCAAATGAATTGTAAAGAATAAACAGACATTAACAATGCATGAAGAGAAACGAAAATCGTTATATATAATCGTATATATTAGGTGTACAAAAAAGTTCTGAGCTTTTTTTGTAAAATTCAATCTTTATTCAAAAACAAACAAAAAAATATTAATCAGCGAAATATTCCCCGTTTGCATCAACGACCTTTTGCCATCTTTCGGATAGCTTGCGAATTCCTTGACGATAGAAGCTCACCGGCTTCGAAGCGATAAAATCATCAATGCATTTTCGTATCTCTTCAAATCTCACGAAATGTTTATCAGCCAAATGATGCTGCAGCGACCGGAATAGGTAATAATCGGAAGGCGCCATGTCTGGGCTATACGCCGCGTGCGGGAGAAGTTCCCAACCTAATGCAAAGATATGGTCCTGAGTCGCTTTCGCAACATGTGGTCGAGCATTGTCATGAAGCAAGATCACTTTACGACGTCCTTGGCCAGTAAATGGCCTCTTTTCTTCTAATACATCGCTCAAATTGATCAATTGTTGTTGGTAGCGGTCTGCCGTGATTGTTTCACCCGGTTGTAACAACTCGTAATACAACACACCTTTCCAATCCCACCAGATACAGAGCAAAACTTTCTTGGATATTGGGCTTTGGCGTCGATGTTGAAGGTTAACCAGGATCAACCCATGATTTTCTAGTTTAGGGTTATCATAAAGAATCCACTTTTCATCGCCTGTAATGATTTTGTGCAGAAAATCTTTTTTCCGGAACTTTGAAAGCAAAGTGAGTGCAGTGTCACGCAAACGATTTTTGTTGTCTTCGGACAATTCATGCGGAACCCATCTGTCTTCCTTCTGAACCTTTCCCATCGTATGTAAACGTACGGAAATGGTTTGTTGCGTAACGCCAAGCTGTTCTGCAAGCTCCTTTTCAGTTTGCGCAGAGTTTATATCCAGCAGTGCTTGCAATTCGTCCGTTTCAATCTTTTGAGGGCGTTCAGCACGCGGTTCATCTTCAAGATTGAAATCTCCTTGGCGAAATTTTTGATACTACCTTTTACATGTAGTATGACTTACAGCGTTCTCTCCATATGCAGCACAAATCATTACAGTGGCTTACAGCAGCACTTTTCTTCAGATGAAACATGAAGTGGATGGAAAATCGAATATGCTCTTTTATTATTGCCATCGTGAACACTACTGATTTTTGAGGTTATGTGCAAACGCCAAACCGTATGGCATTTATGAAGGTCAAATGTCAACGCTTTAAAACCGCAAAAGGGCGGGAATATATATAAAATTTAAATTGTTATTTCGGTTGTATGAAATTTAAAGCTCAGAACTTTTTTGTACACCTAATAATTTTATGTATAAAAATTATAATTGTGTAATAAATGAGAATGTGTATGAAATTATTTTCTCAGTATAAATATATAGTATATGTTTCGAAAATCTTCAAGAAATTCACAGTTTTGAGTAATTACTTACAAATTCGACAAAACATTTATTGAACGATAAATGAAATAATCAAATTATATTTCTTCTTTCTCTTTTCTTTTTATTTGATATAAACAAAAATATGCGTAACTTGTTGATTTTATAATTAATTATCTGAAATATAATAAATTTTCCACTTTTAAGAGTTAGAATATATACAATAAGATTGTAATAAGAAAATAATTTCGTACTTATTCTCACTCATTTATTAGACTCTTCAGTTATTATAATCTTATAAAATTATATAACAGGTCATTATGACAAGTAAAGCATATAACAATTTTTGAATTTTTTCATACATTATTTTCATATCTGCTTACTCTTTTTGATTCATACTATATATATCAACAATAACGAGCGGGTAACGTCGAAGACGCTCGACGACCGGTGTATGGAGCGCGAAAAAGTACGATAATATTTCTATTTCCTTCTCATACGCGTCGGAGCGCGAGAGAGTACAACGATATTCCTATTCTTTACTCGCAGCGCATCGGTGCGAGAGAGTAGGATGATTTTGTTCTCTTCTGCCAACCCAATGTTGCCGAGCGCCGAGCGCACATGTACGTGCCTCGTCTTGCGTATGTATGCCTCGCAGCGGCCGATTTCGAGAAATAAATTTATCCAAAATAAATTTGATGTGCGATAATAAACAAGAGAATGAATTATGTAATAAATTGTGTATGTATGTGCAATAAAGTATAGTCCTTTTCGCAAATGTCTATATGCACATTTTGTTAACTATTTCAATCGTGCATATATCAAAAATATCATAATCCAAACAATAGCCAACAGAATTCTGCATTGGTAGAGTGGCAATGTGTCAGAGTTGCCATGCGAAGAGTTGGGGTTCGATCCCCAGCTCCTTTCCGTTAGGAGATGCTATCTACTCCTACTTTCTTTTTTTTTATCTTTTTTACAACATGAAATATACGACTGATGTCTGAAAAATTTAATTAGAATAAAAAAATTTTTAATAACATTTTATTTGCAAAATAAAAACATTATGGCGCTATATATTTGTGGATTTTTATCATGATGCGACTGTATCTTTAAAAATATGAACAATTTATATATAATTGAGCGTTACAAATATGTAATATATATATATATATATATATATATATATATATATATGTGTGTGTGTGTATACAGTATTAATATATATATTATATATTTGTAACATCCAATAATAATATGTAATTATATATATATATATATATATATATGTGTATATATACATATAATAATATTTATAATAAAATATTATTAAAATGTAAATATAATACCAATGCAGAATTTCGTTGACTATCGTTTTGATTCTGATATTTTTTATGTATGCACGATTGAAATAGTTAACAAAACGTGCATATACAGACATTTGCGAAAAGGACTATAATTCATTGCATTGTTACATACACAATTTATTACATAATTCATTCTCTTGTTTACTATAGCACATCACATTTATTTCGGATAAATTTATTTTTCGAAATCGGCCGCTACGAGGCATACACACGCAAGACGAGGCACGTACATGTGCGCTCGGCGCTCGGCACATTGAGTTGGCAGAAGAGAACAAAAATCATCCTATCTCTCTCGCGCTCGCGACGCGTATGAGAAGAAAATAGAAATATTATCATACTCTTTCGCGCTCCATGCACCGTGCGATCGTCGAGCGTCTTCGACGTTACTTGGTCACTGCTCGTTATTGTTGATATATATATATATATATATATATATATATATATATATATATATGTATATATATAGTATGAATTAAAAAGAGTAAGCAGATATGAAAATAATGTAAAAAATTCAAAAATTGTTATATGCTTTACTTGTCATACTCATAATGACATGTTATATAATTTTATAAAATTATAATGTCTGAAGAGTCTAATAAATGAATGAGAATAAGTACGAAATTATTTTCTTATTGTATATATTCCGACTCTTAGAAATGGAAAATTTATATTTCAGATAATTAATTATAAATTTAACAAGTTGCGCATATTGCATATTTTTGCTTATATCAAACAAAAAGGAGAGAAAAAGAAGAAATAATATAATTTGATTATTTCATTTATTATTCAATAAATGTCTTATCGAATTTGTAAGTAATTACTCAAAACTGTGAATTTCTTAAAAATTTTCGAAACATATATTATACATTTATACTGAGAAAATAATTTTATAGACATTCTTATTTATTACACAATTATAATTTTTATACATAAAATTATATACAATTATATATAACGATTTTCGTTTCTCTTCATGCATTATTAATGTCTGTTTCTTTTTAATTCTTTCGCTATACTACGTTAGCAATAATGAACGATAATCAAAAGATGGATCATCGCACGGCGCATACTGCGCGAAAGAGTATGATAATATTTTCTTCTCATACGCGTCGCGAGCGCGAGAGAGTACAATGATATTCCTATTCTCTACTCACGGCGCTTCGGTGCGAGAGAGTAGGATGATATTTCTATTCTCTTCGGCCAACCCAACGTTGCCGAGCGCCGAGCGCACATGTACGTGTCTCGTTTTTTGTGTGCGTGCCTCGCATACGTGAACCCGCCGCAGTCAAAACAATTAGACTCGAGACAGAGCGTGACACGAAGTTACATGCTCGGAAGAAAGCGCTCTTTTCATAATTATTTTATCCACAATTATAATCTTATAATTATATTCTTATAATTAGCGCAATGGTGAAAAGTGTTTCGTCAATGTCGTCTATTTGGACGGTACTGATAAAAATTATAATCAGAAACGTCTGTTTGACGTTACTGACAAAAATGTATGCCCGAACGATATTGATTATTATTAATGCATTATTTGTAAACAATTGGAGAGATACCTACACACACACACACACACACACACACACACACACACACACACACACACACACACACGCACGCACGCACGCACGCACGCACGCACGCACGCACGCACACACACACACACACACACATCTTCTAAAATTACATATATAAATCTAATATGTTGTGTGTGTGTGTGTGTGTGTGTGTGTGTGTGTGTGTGTGTGTGTGTGTGTGTGTGTGTGTGTAGTGGAAGAATATGCAATCGCAAAATTTAATAAAATTATATATATGTTTGTACTAGATATCATAGACAACTAGTCAATAGCAATAGTACAAATAGTTCCATATCTTTCTATAGCAAAGAATGGCTTCACTACGTATGTGCAATATATACATGTTCTTTTTGAGAAAAATACATGTAGTGTCCTTTGTATCCTGGTCTATAAGGATATTGGATATAGCGAACGTCGTAAAGAATGACTACTGCATTGACAATACATGTAAACAATATATACATGTTTTTTTCATTTATTTAGTACAATGATAAGGTAAAAATTAATATGAGTAAACGGAATTAGTCATGTCGATAATATAGATTTTTTAAATTGTCGATAATATCGACTTTTTAAATTGTCGATCGTTACCGACATTTCTTTAATTCCGTTTAGAGGGCATTAACGGACGGCGCGCGCGCGCGTGTACACACGCACAATATACAGAATTTCCACGGTTGGAGTACGAGCAGCATTGGAAGTGTAGAAGAGATCAAGGGACACAAAACAGTCTAATACTATTTTGTTATATTCGCTCTAATTTTCGAGTTATAAAATAAAATATCTGAACCAATGAGCGGTAACATCGCGCCGTAACACGACCTATTGTGCCTAGCATGTGGGTGCGCGGCACTTGGTGAAAGAGAGGTGACGTGTCCGGCCGTTCATTCAGACTTACCCGCGAATTGTAAATTGGCGGGAATTGCGAAAATTCTAATTTTTGCCTGAAACAAAGCAATTAAAATTTTTTTGAAATTGCATATATTTTGTAGCCGATGAACTGAAAGAATAAAAGAAAAGTATAAAATTGCAGAAGTTGTGGGACTTTAAAAAAAGTAACTATTTTGACCAAAAAATTTTGTCTTATTTATGCAAAAAATTATTTAAATTAATTTTTTTATAAATGTTTTTAATTTATTTAGAATAGTTAGTAATTATTTAATTAAAAAACCCAAGAATTCGATCGAATAATTTTTGAATAATCTTCCCCACCAATTTCAAAAAAGTTTTGAAAAAGAGCATTTAAAATTTTAGGTTAAAAAGACAAGTGATTTTTGGAAATTTATTACTAATCTGCTATTCCAGGCCCATGTAGCAAGTTCCTCATAAAACTCGTTTTTTTAAAATTACTGAAGACTATGAGCTATACGAGCCTCTTTCACTTAATCGGCGTCGCCTCTCATAATTCGCTGCGCGTCATAATTGTTAGCGAATATTTTTCATTATTGGCTAATATTAATTTGCAACAACTACATTGATAAAATTGCAACAAAATCTTCATTGAAGATTGTAGCAAAATAGCGATTTCCACAATTTTATGACCCGAATTTAAGTGCTTTGGAGACTCATACTTCTATGTTTACTTTCTTCGAATTTAACATTTGATTTACACACTTTACAGATGAGAATCTCCGCGGGTGCACCAAAAATATATAAATTCTGTAATTCTATAACAGTACAACGGATTCACAATAATATTGTGCATACTTAACGTTTTGCATAATAATATTCTGTTCTAACTCGTCACTTTCTTTATTAGTAAATCGATTGCCATGAAATTTTCGTTCCGGCGGTTTTCTAGCATGAACTTTTTTGAACTTTCTTTCAGATATATTTTTTTGTTTTCTAATGTCATTTCGCGTTAATAATCGAAGCAAGATTGACTGTTGTTACAAACAACTGGAAACACATGCACAGATTATCTCTACGTAAAAATCACCCTTAAAAGGCTCAACAATACAATACTAAAACCAAAGGTTAAATTATAATACTCAACAAACATTTGTCAAATGTCTAATCCATGCTGAGGACCGAAAGACAAGGCGCGCGACTTGCTCCGACCGGATCCTCGTATACTTGCGCGATGCTTACCTAGATTATAACTTCTGAAATACTTTGAATTGTATTCTGATATTTTAGGAGTACTGTGAGAGTTCTATTATCGATTAGAGCAAAAAAAATCGAAATTTTTTATCGGATAAATCAGGTTCCCCTTTAAATCTGATTATCGATGTGATCATAAAACAAGTTCGCCATTAATTTTCAAAGGAGAGGAGGGGTTAAAAATGAATAGTTTTAGCCGTGAACGGATCTTTAAAACCAAGAGGACACATAATCTCGATGTAAGTCATATCTTAGATGTCACCAATTTCAAAAAATTTTAAAAGCAACTAATTTTTTTTAAATGGAATTTGATTTTTTCCTTAAAATACGAATTGTAGATCTCGTCGAGACATTTTCAAAATTCTCCCAAAAATTGACTTTTGTATAAACTCTTCCAGAGACATGTAGTTTCAAAATTTGTCACCCAGATATTAATATTGTTATTAAGAAGAACAGCTTGGGCATAGTAGATTTCTGTTGGGCATAGTAGATTTCCCTTTGTGTGTGTGTATGCTTCATTAACGTGAGTCCCTTGCTTGTCACTGGGATGCTTGATTAACATGAGTTCCCTTGCCTTTCATGTTGACGCAAATTCTTATCACGAGTGCTCAAACAGACTTCCATTTTGATTAATTGTATCACGCGTAATCGAAAATTGTTTTCGATTCTTTGCAGTGTACTATCAGTGATATCTCGGAAAGCACAATTCGCAATTTTATGTCTGCGATAGTTGTTGGTTGTGCAAATACCTTTTCTTTGACGTAACCCCACAGAAAGAAGTCTATAGGTGTGAGATCAAGAGATCTTGCTAGCTGCTCTTTGGTTTGACTACTTGTTCCAATCCTTGTATAGAATTTTTCATTGAAATATGTAATCAAACTATTCTTGTGGGGAGGAGTATCATCTTGCTGGAACCGCATTCTATGTCAAGTATGGAGATTTACATCTTCGAGAAGGTTTGATAATTCATTTTGCAGAAATCGCGAGTAGGTTTCCCTGTTTGAATGGTCTTTGAAGAAAGGAAGTCCAATTATGGATCCTGATAATGCCACCCCAATCGATCATTGATGCTAGTACTCCACGCTTCAATGCTATTGTGGATTATGAATAGACCACTAATGACAATTGTATTGGTTCAAATTTCCTCTGTTAAACATTGCTTCATCTGTAAATAGAATGTGTATGAAGAAATATGGATCTCTCCGATATTGATTTCTAGATTTAATTACAAAATTAAAGACGATTAAAATATTCAGTTTTGAGTTGAGTTAAAACAATATGGTAAAGATGAAATGTTTCAATCTCAATATTTGACTTATCGTCTTTGTGAATATCATGCTCGTTTTGAATATTTCTTATTTAGATGTGGACATTTTTTTTCTACTGTTACCAGCGTCACCAGAATAATTTCTTTTGAATTTTTCTTCTTTCCGTTACATTTTGAATAACTTTGTTGAGCTCAGAAAAACAATAATTTTATAATTCTGCGCGTCATCTGTTAAGAAATCTAATAGCATACATCCTTTTTGCTTCTTTCAAATTATCATTACACAATCCGACTATTTTTATTATGTCTATTTCTGCTGGACTGTAATTACCTGTAGTACAGTAATCTAATAAACTGAGGAGGTAATAAATAACCGAAGTAATAACGAATTTGATTGGATGCACTAAGTACACATTAGAACCGTAAATATACTGAGGTACTGAGCTATGAAATTTTGATAAAAATGTTTATGGATATGTTTCTGTATATGTGAATTCATATATAGAATGTTCCTAATTGTGAATTTGATTGAATTAATATCTCAATTACGACACACTCCAGCATGTAATAGATGAGGATAGCCGTCACTTGAATTGTGATGCTTTAGCGATTTGCGCGGCGCTTGCCTGGACTATTTCCATCACATACCGAAGCGCACAAAAATTTACGAGGGTAGTCTGAAAAGTTTTGAGCCTAACATAGAAACAAGTATTTTTTCGGTCAAATATAGTTTTATTTTTCAACATAATCTCCTTTTAAGTCGATACACTTTTCCCATCGATATTTTAACTTCTTTAACCCCTCCAAATAATAGTTGGCGTCTTGCTCCGCAAAATAGGCGTTTACGTATGCGATGACCTCCTCGTTCGATGAAAATCTCTGTCCTCCAAGCGAAACTTTAAGCTTAGGAAACAGGAAAAAGACGCTGGGGACCAGATCTGGTGAATACGATGGATGGTCAACCAATTCGAAGTGCAGTTCGTGAATTTTGGTCAAGGCGACCGCCGAAGTGTGAACAGATGCATTGTCTTGATGGAACAGCATTTTCTTCTTCTTCAAATGCGACCGTTTTTTTGCAATTTCTGCCTTCAGCTTATCAAGTAATGATGCGTAATACGCTCCCGTTATTATTTTATCTTTTTCAAGATAGTCGATATATATAATTCCGTGACTATCCCAAAAAAACAGTCGCCATTACCTTCCCAGCTGATGGAACCGTCTTCACCTTTTTCGGAGCAGGTTCACCCTTTGCAGTCCACTATTTTGACTGTTCTTTTGTCTCTGGAGTGTAGTGGTGGATCCAAGTTTCATCTACAGTTATGAATCGACGCAAAAAATCTGACTCGTTTCGCTTGAACCGCTCCAACAGGGCCTTGGAAATGTTCATTCGAATTCGTTTTTGGTCCAAAGTGAGCAAGCGTGGCACTCAACGCGCGGATAGCTTGCGCATATTCAATTCTTCAGGCAATATATGACAAACGCGTTCTTTCGATATGCCCTCTGCTATCTCTCTAACCTTGATTCGACGTTCGTCCAGTATCATTTGGTGAACATTTTCGATGTTATCAGCGGTGGTCGCAGTTTTTGGCCGTCCCGAACGCTCATCATCAGCCAAGCTGGTACGACCACGTTTAAATTCAGCTGCCCATCTTTTTACGGTGGCAAATGATGGGGCAGAGTCCCCGTAAACAGCGTCTCGATTTTAATTTGCGCAGGCGTATTGCCTTTCAAATGTAAGAATTTAATCACGGCACGATATTCAATTTTTTCCATTTTTACAAAAACACTGACATCGACTGACACAAACGACTGTCAAACAACTGAGCGTCCAAAATGGCTGAAATTTTCAAAAAAGTCTTTCAAAGCATATACTATTGTAGTACTAGAATGGTTTTGACGAGTAACGTCATCTTCATGTTAAGGCTCAAAACTTTTCAGACTACCCTCGTACTATGTCCACACCGTTATTCTTGGGTAATAAACTGTGAAGCTATATATCTCTGAAAAAGACTTATGCAAAAGACATTTTTGGGAATGTTTTGAAAACATGTTGACGAGATCTATATCTTTTGTTGTAGCCCGTATTACTTCTTACATATCTATTATTTATAAATATCTTCATTATTTCTTATATATCTTCACGATCATTCTCGAATCTCGGAATAGTACCGGACGGTGCTACGGAAACGCCGGCCGGAAATGCAAGTATGCAAAAACAAGTCTGCAAATTCCAAAGCAGAGCGCAAACGAGGAATGCGCGCTGTTTTGATCATATATAGTCTGATTTAGAATTATAACGCGACGTAACGCGACACTAGAATTTTATAACAACGGCCGCCGAAAGCGGGCAGTCGTACTGCCAGTCGTTATCAGTAATAGCGAGCGTAATTCACACGATACATTGTCAAGAAACCGTATCAATAAACCAGCTACTTAATAAAAGTGAGTAATAATATTTGACCAGAAGAACCTTCTATCTACGATTCTGCTCGGAGTTCTAACTCCTAAGGCTCAGCGAACCGGCTTTCCTCAATTACAATCTTATAATCCGGGCTACAACATTTTGATAGTAGCGGTGGGATAGTCGACACTATCCCTACGATTCATTCATTTGAGAGGATAATCGTTAACCGAGCCGGCAAAAATCGAGGGTAAACCCTAGCAGACAAAACAGGCAGAAGGAGAAGAAACTTTTCTGGCAACTTCCATAAGACCTGCAATACTAACCATAAGGCTGCAGGTAGAAGAGAAATTTTCTTAAATCACAAGACCTGTGAAAAACAGACGGATGGAGAAGATTCCGTCAGAAAATAACAAGCCTACAATCGTAAGAATACAAAAAGAATAACTGAATGCCGACCTAGGACAACCCTGCAGCTATCAGCAGAACAGCGAACCAACATCGCCCAACGTACATCGACACCAATCGATAAGGACACCCGATAGAGCAGCCAGCGAGCGCGTATCAGTGACATCGGAGAAGGCACCGACCTATAACAACAACACGCGACAACGAAGCAGCATGAAGCTAGCGGCGATACTGTAAGTGAAACAATCGTATCGCAGTAAAAAAATGTATTGTAAATAAGCGATAGCATTGATGTCGGACGGCAAGATAAATAGAAGCCAATAGAAGCCATTAGAAATATATCGTGGTTACACAGCGAGCGAACACAACGAGCGCATAATCTTGTCACCCCCGTAGTCCAAGAAGCTGTATGCGATATCCGCAATAGCGTGCGCTGAAATTTAGAAGCGCGACATTCGGATGAGAGAGACTCACCTGATCCGGTGCTCCAATCACACATATTTATCGAGCGAATATTTCCGTTCAACGACGTAGATGACAGCCTAATACCAATAGACGAACACAGACTGCATCCCAGAACGACACGTTCTGAAGGAAATGAAATTCGAAGCCGCAATTCACAGCGGAGAGAGTATTCACTAACATCTTACGACGATAGCGTTTTCGATTCGGAAGAATATTACACAGCTCCGCGTAACCCCAAGCGTAGAAACATGGCGGAACAACAATAATGTGCACCTCGTGGCGAGGAAACTGGAGAACCAGAGATAACCCGCACAGAAGTAGACGCGGAGATAGAACTTCAGCAGGTCCTTCGCGCAGAAAAGTAGAGCAATCAGAATCGAACAATGATAAAGAATCAATATTAGACGTGTTACTAAAAAGAATTCGCGAGCTACAAGACCGAATGGGTCGACTAGAAGTTATGATTTTCGATCATAACGAAAACCGATTCGTACAATTGCCCTATAAACGACAAACACACAGGATACAACCCTATGACGAACCGTTAGACATAACTTACGAACACTCGAAGATATACGAAACTGATCCGAGATCGTAGCGGGATAACTATGATTAAAAGAAGCTCGCGATATGATTCCGGAATTCGATAGAATCTCTCTTAAGTTGCCGGAATTCTTGAGTGCCGCATCGTACGCTATAAAAAATACGAATCTGATAGAGGAAGGAACGCTACTAGAACCGATACTATGCACTAAACTAAAAGGTAGAGCTGCGATTGATTTTTAAACGCGAGATATACGCGACTTTGCTCAGAGTAGGTAAACAAGGGGGGGAGGGGCAGAGGGGGATCGTAGAATCCCCAGAGGGTTCGTATCCAGAGGAATATCCTCCTGAGTCGGTAAGGATGGTTTTCTTTCCTCAGGGAGTTCGTATCCGGGGAGCATGGTTTTATTTCCTCAGGGGGTTCGTATCCGGGGAGAAGGTGGATCCCTCTGGCGGTCGTCGAGATAGGTTTATCCTCCTCGGTCGGTAAAGCTGTCGCGGGGTTTCCCCGGGTCGGTTTCCCCCGTCTTCGACGCCGGCGCGGTCTAACGCCTTCCGCGTGACTCCGGGCGCGTCTTCGACGCCGCCCTAGCGTTTTTTTTCCGCGCGGTCTAGCGCTTTCCGCGTAACCCCCGGGCGCGTCTTCGACGCTGCCCTAGCGTTTCCCGCTAGGTAACCCCGAGCGCGTCTTCGACGTCGCCTTAGCGTTTTCCGCGCGGTCTAGCGCTTTCCGCGTAACCCCCCGGGCGGGTCTAGCGCTTTCCGCGTAACCTCGGGCGCCTCTTCGACGCCCTAGCGTTTTCCGCGGGGGATCTAGCGCGTCCTGTTTCGCGGGGATGCCGCGGTTTGTTACGTCGCCTTAGCGTCTTCCGCGGGGTGTGGCGTTTCCCGCGTCTGGGCGTTTTCCGCGGGGTCTAGCGCGTCCTGTTTTGCAGGATGCTGCGGTTTGTTACGTCGCCTTAGGCGTGTCCGTGTCTAGTCTGTTTTTATAACGTTGCGATTTGACGCGTCATCGAGATGATTCGCGTTTGAGCGTTTTCCATGGGGTTTAGCGCATCCTGTTTTGCAGGATGCTGCGGTTTGTTACGTCGCTTCAGCGTTTTCCGCGGGGTCTGACGCTTCCCGCGTCTGGGCGTTTTCCGCGGGGTTTAGCGCGTCCTGTTTGCGGTTTGACGTGTTTTTTTACGCCGCTTTAGAGTATTTAATTAGGAGTATCGACGATATATTGTTAGTTTGCGAGATGGAGAGTCTAATGTTCTGGAGAGTCAATTGAAGGATCCGGAGATAATATCACTCTTAGACGAATCGCTCGAGCTCTCGAGAGAGATGGAACGCGAGATAGTGGAACGGGAGAAACGCGCGATGACGATGGAACGTGAGAAACGGCCTACGATCGAGCGGGAAGAGGAGGACGAGATATCGGCGGAGGTCGAGAGCGACGCGGTCGACTCGTTCGAGTTGATGCACGCGATGTGGACGTCTATGCATTCGACGGCGTGTAATTTGCGGCTGATGATGGCGTTTCTGTCTAAACATCTGGCGCTTCGTCGAGGAACGGAGCCGATCGCGCGTATACGCGAGGCCGAGCGTATGAGGAACTATACGTATCGTCACCGACGTGTGGAGTCGAAAGGATCCGTGGAACTCGTACTGTTCTGGGGAGAGCATGGTTCGTTTGGTCGAGAGTTCCGCGACGCCGGACGAGCGTGCGTCGCTTATGGAGATCGAGATAACGAGGGAGGCTTCCTCGAGTTGGATACGAGATTACTGGGAGTATCTGGCGCGTTTGAAAATGACGAAGGGGGATCTCGACGACGAGTACGAGAAGTACTTGCGCGTCTGAATACTACGAGAAGGAATGACGAGAGTTGTGGCAGTGGTTTAGACGCGTTGTTCGCGTCCCTATCTGGAGACAAGGAGGAGGCTGATCGATTCGTTCATTACGTGACGAAGTTGAAGGGTGGACAACAGCTCGAGGCGAGATCTCCGGGCGAGAAAGGGACCGATTGCGAATTGGTTTGAATGTACGTGTAAAATGTCAAGGATATAGTTAAGAAGAAGAGACGCAACTGGTGGAAATACGCGAAATTGAGAGTTCAATTTTTAAACTCCGTGTCGGATCGGAAGAAGGAGTTGATGCGACAGTTGATAGATCGAGTCGCCGATGATCTGGGGAGAGTGCTCGGAGTGCGCGGGGAAGCGAGAAGCGTCGAGTGCGACAGCGAGTAGGGATGTATTGCTATGACGATCGCGCGAATTATCGTCAGGGGTATCGATTGTGGCGAAGAGCGCGAATTTGCGCGAGTATATGTCTATGTAAAAGAGTATGTACTAATATGTCTATGTAAAAGAGTATATACTAATATGTATACTAATTACTAATATGAATATATGTATAAGAATATGTATACTAATATGTATACGAATATATGTGTAAGAGTATGTGTACAAATATGATGCCGACTAATAAAAACAACGAATATATGTACGAGATATGCTGAAATAAAGAAAAAAAAAAGTACAATGCGAATCGTCATTAATTAACGTATCGTTGTTGTGACGATTAACTGACTGCGAGAGACGGAGTTTTTTTCCTCGTTCATTTGCGTATCGCGGGGACGAGAGGCGGATCGGCGACGCGTCGGGAGTCTTCAATTAGCGATACCGAGGGTGACATAATATTATCCGGAACGTATGAAAGACGAGAGGTGGGGGTCGCGCGAGAAGGAAATTGTCGTAGGAGTATTAATAACGAGGGAATATTTCATTAGGAATGTAAATGTTGTGCGATGCGTCATTTTCGCGTTCGCTACGCGTGACTACAGAAAGTTTGACCGCAACGGCGATAGAAGATTAGTCTATCGTTTATTTCATCGTTCTTTATTTGTTTCTATTCTATCGCTATTCTATCGTTGTCATGTTTTTATTTTTTGCCTCTATTATGTACTTTTAATGATTGCGTATAAGATCTTTAGTAAGATCGTCATTCGTTGGCGTGTAATCGCGCTACGTATATTTGGGCTCGTTCGACGAGAATAATCTCGCACAATAGAGAATAGAAATTAAGCGAAATTTTCGATTCGCGACTCGGATCGATTCATCGCTGTCTCCGCCCTCTCGCGACCGACGGCAACATCGATCGAGCGGTTCGCGCGTATTTCGGTCGGCGACGCGCAGTGTCGATTCGACTCCCGTCTCGCGCGACAACGCCCGCGCGCGGGATCGCCGTGATCGCGTGCGCGATAGCCGTTATCGCGGCGACTTGCGACTCTGCCGCCGATAGCGACGAGGAGGCGATTCGGTTTTTACAAACCTACGGATACCTGAACGGCGATAATGTGCAAATGATATCAGATAACGCGACGTTGGCTCTGAGACACGCGATTGCGCTTTTCCAGGAGTATTACCGTATACCTGGTGATGGCGTTCTTAACGAAGCTACATTGGAACAGATGCGTAAACCGCGATGCGGTGTCAAAGATATATCGAGTGACTTGGACAAGTCTCCGAGGAAATGGGCGAAGACGCATCTCGCTTGGAACTTTTACCTGGCGAGCGAGAGCGTTCTACGAGTCAACGAGGTCGCGTTCAATATGTGGGCTGCGAATTCGTCGCTGACGTTCGAGCGCGATTCGATGAATCCCGATATCGTGATATCGTTTCGGAAGGGTTTTCACACGTTCGTAGATCCTCGGCATCGAGGTAGCCGAATATGTCCATCGTTGCTGGATGGACCAGGAAACGTGCTAGCTCACGCTTTTTTACCATCTTCCGAAGTATCGGAGGTGCATGTGGATAACGCGGAGAAGTGGCACATCGAGCTGACCGCTAATCCTAACGATATGATTCATCTGCTACATACGTTGACGCACGAGATCGGTCACGCGTTAGGATTACATCACAGTCCTCAGAAAAATGCGATAATGTACTTTGTCCCCTCTAAGACCTTTCCCGTGCAATTGAGCGAGGCAGATTTTCTCGCCATTCAGAATTTATACGGTTTAAGAAATAAGAGCGAAATTGCGAGACCAGCAACGACGACCGTAGCGACGACCACGATCGCGACGCGCGACACGGGGGATTCCGCGGATCTGTGCGCGTTGCGACGCGTCGACGCGGTGTTGGTGTTAGAAAATAGAATGTACGTGGCGACGCCACTTATGATCGGTCGACTTAAACGGAAAATCTTACGGCAGGTCGTTGTTACTGACGGACTATCTGCGTTTTCTTCCCGATAATTTTACGCGTTTGGCGGGCGCGTATCGATGACCCTCGGGCCAACTCGTATTGTTCGTAGACGATACGGTTTACATGATAGAATATCCGAATTTCGACCTAGTACCGGGTTGGCCGAGGAAATTGAGGGATATGAATCTTCCTCCTAACGCGAAAATTAACGCTGTAGTTAATACTAATGCGGGACGAACGTTCGCGATTTATAACGATGAGATCGTGGCTGAGATCGACGACTGCTTAATGATAGCCGTCAGACATAACTCGTTGCACGTGATATTCCGGGGATGCACCCGCTGTAACGTCCGCCGTTCGATACATCGACGGTAATCTGTACTTTCTCGTTAAACGACAGTTCTTCAAGTACAACGAATTTACCAGAAGTGTAACTATGGCCGGTAAATTCGACCTGGAGATTTTTGGTATCGTGTGTCCAAGGGACGGACTGTTAGAGCAATTGCGCGCTCTTTTGAAAAGACTCGCTCAGATGAGAAACGTATTTTCGAGCGAGGACGATTTAGAAGAGGAGAGGGAGAAGGAAGAGGCACGGAAGTTTTCGTATAGTGTATAGAGCAAAGGATACGAAACGTTTACGAACAGTATCGCGCGATCTGTTCGATCGTAAAGATGTACGATATCGAGCACTCGCAGGATTCCGAAACGCGTCGAGTCGACGAGAGCGACGACGCGAGAAGGAGGAAGAGGACGCTTGACGATGACAGGCCGATCGCGTCGAGTCATAACAACGCCGGCTGTACGAATAATCCAGTTAGAATTCTAGAACGAAAATATCCCTTGACTAAGACGGGATACAAGTTTCTTAATGTATGTGTCACTCTTGAACGCGCGTGAATATTATCCTGAGAGATAGTCATGGCAAGGAGGTCTCGATGTCGCCCAATATGTGGAGGCAGCTTGTCGAGCAATGACACGTTCTCTCGAAGTATCTGCAGAGTACCAACGGAGAACCGTCCTTTCCAGCCCTGTCGCATATTGGAAATATGACCGTGCGTTTTGGAAAAATCAACAACTTGACGATATTACGCCTGGAAACGTCCGCGGCTCGTTTGGCCATGTCGAAGGAAACAGTGAATAACATGTTCGAGCTCGAGCATTGCGTCAGCCGACTCGTTATCTCGTTGACCAAGATATTAGGAAAAATCGATGTGAAATTGGCGCGTTTCAAGGATATCGCGTTCACCGCTAAGGATACGGAAAATATCTCGAGAGTCATACGCGATAGCGATGCCTTCGATCGTAACGACATTATCGATTGCGAACTCGTTGCTCTGTACTTTGGGATGTATTGAGATGAAATAAAGTGAGATATATTGTAAAAAATGTTTTTGTTATTTGTATTTCCTCAAGCATGTATATATAAGTATAGCGAGCGATAAAAGAATTCGATTATAGTATAAGCAATGAATCTAATTATAATATATAAGCACTGAATCTGATATAATAGTTTAAAACAATCTAATATATGATACAATAATTGAAAACAATTTGATATATGATATAAGTCGTTAACGCGATATTACAATTCGGTGATACATTCCTGTCGTTTCGACCACCAGTCGTACAGTTTGCATACGTTCTTCATAGCGCAATGCTTTGCGTGACGCTCGCAGTGGAATGCTCGAATGTCGTCCAGGGTGCTTAGGCGCCCTATATCCTCGAAATCCGCGTCGATAGTCTCGATGATCACGTCGTGGTCCGCGATGACGTCGCAGCCGAGAATCTCCTCTAATCACTTCTTTTTCTCCAAGCCTTTGACGTACACTCGTTTAGGCGCGTCTCGCGATTGATCGCACACGCCGTTTCGAATCACGTGCTTCGAGAGTCTGTACGCGACGTCGCCGTCGCTTCACTGCAGGCTGTGATGATTGGAGGTTATCCAGCACGCTTTAGATTTTTCCGTCTTTGTAAGAAGATTCCAGGGTATCGCTTCTCGAAACATTCGATGAGTCAGCTGTTTTCCATTTTTTAATATCGCCACCTCTTTAACCATAAATTTCTCCCGAACGGTAAAACCTTGAAGATCGACGAAGATCGGTACGTTCGGCATCGTTCTCGTATGGGGAAAACCGCGATTACGTGAGTTTACGTACGACGTTCGTCAGTGGGTTATACTCTATAACTCTATCGTGAATGATGAGACAATAAGCCGTTGTGTTATGAACGTTGTGCCGGAACGTTCTCTTTGCATTCGAATTCTATGCGAACATCGACGGTGGCGTTCTTGATCGATTCGTTCTGGCGGGAGCAATCGATGACTACGAGCGGACCGTATTGCAGAAATCTAATGACAGTCATGAACGGTTCGCAGGTCTCGCACCCGTAATACGTCTTTCGAAATTTCAGATACATATTGTACAGCACTGCGAACTTATTACACTCAAAATCTAGATTCATATCGTCGTAGGAATAGAACTCGGAATTTAAATAGAGTTTTACATTAGTCAGCTTGCAATCGTGGAATTTAGAAACGTCTTCCGACGGTACGTTTTTCCTTCCGGTCTGTAGCGCGAAAATCACGTATCGCGGTTTCTCTAATTGCGTCGCCGCTTTTACCGCCCAGGAATGCTTGGTCGTACTTTGCAACAGCGGAAATTCGTACAGATCCCACGAACGAAAGCCCATGCTCAGATATCGTCCGCTATCCAACGTTCGCAGAAGCAACAGTTTGTTAACGTCATTAAGTATCACGTGTGGCATTCGCCACTGTATTCTCAACAAGGTGATCTTCGGTCTCTGATCTGAATGCGCCATGACGCAATTGTTATCGTTGCGAGCGCGTATCAGAATGAGTTCGTGTCGCGCGTTTATCACTATGCGTTTGTAATCCTCGCAGAAACCGAGGAATATGTTGAGAGGCACGCAAAAGTTGAAATCATCCAACGCTATAGGCGGTATTTCCCATCCGGTGTTCTGTAAAGCTCTATCTCTCTCGTAGCAACGATGCGTAATTTTTCATCAAGGTCGTTATGCCGACGTTTCTGTTCTTATCGATCTCCACGCCATTGAGCTCGTATCGAATCTCGTCGAACATGAACGCGACGCAGTTGTTGACTAGCTTCGCTCTCGTAACTTCCTTCGCCGTGCCTTCCTTCGCGCTCTCTCTCGTCGCAAATTTTCCCTCGATGTACAGAAAACTTTCGCACGGCAACGTGTACAGATCCTGTTGTTGTATAGGTATAGGTATTCGTATCTCGTCGCTGTATCCGAACGTGATGTTAGCGTACGGATTGTAAGTGTGAGTTTCTATTCTCACGATATGATCGTCAAAGATCGGAGCACCTCCGATACTTAAAATGTCGCTCGCCATGTCGATTCTTCACGAAACCTAAAGATCTTAAGAACGCGACGTTCAGGCGTTCAACTCGTTCGCTCTTCCCTCGCGCACCTTCCTCGTCGCGTCGTTTTGCGATATGATCGCGGATGTAGCGTTTGCGTCTCCTCCTCCTCTCGCGTACCACTCGTTTAGAACGAGCATCTTTCGCTCTCGCGCATTTCTCTCTAATGCCTTCGTCGTCGCACGTGAAGTCGCGCCGTTATCTCCTCTCCGCGAAAATCGATCGGTCGCCCGTCTTGATTCACGACTCGAAGCGTGATATCGGTAACATTTCGCGCGATGATCGGAAAATAAATGATCGATGTCGGAGCGTTCAACAGTTTATATCCCGGAGGAACGTTCGGCGAAAACTCGTGTATCGTGTGAACCAGTTCGTTGTTGCTGTACGCACCCGCGGTGATATTGCACTCCACCCGAATGATATGATTTCACGCCCATGATATTCACGGGTCCGTAGGATGTGTGCCATTTGTTCGGTCGTAGCACGCGCAACGACGAGAATCCCAGGAGCGAACCGATGTTGTTCGGTTTCGCGAAATCAATTTGATGCTCGCACCTGATCTCGCTTCTCATAGTGTTCTCATTGGCTCGAATGATCAGAGATCGCGCGCCCCTCTCGCCTTCGTCGCTCTCGTCGTAGATGATGTCGTCGTTCTCGTCATCGTCGCTCGTCCTCTTGCTTTCGTCGATCTTTAGCTTTTTAGAGATAGCGGCGTTCAGATATCTGTCTATCGCGCTCAATTCGTACGAACCCTCGGGAATCACGATCGTTTTGTCGTCGTAATAGAACTTATTATTCGTGGAATCAACGTTCGGTATAGTGTTGTACGTCTCGAAATTCGTGAGACCTAACTCGTAATTGTCGTCGCTCAGATCTAAGGGAAAATAGCACGCTGTGAGAACGCTACTCTTACCGGTGAACGAAAGACTTAGCGACATCGCGACCGATCCTCAAGAGAAATCGCAGGCACAACTGACCGCAAATGCTCTGATCGTACGTCTGATACGATTCGCGATTGTACGTTATATTTACGCCGCCGAGATATATCTCGAGTTCCCTCGGCGGTCGAAAATTGCCGAAACCGTCGAAGTAAATCGCGTCGTTTCCCCTCTTCGCATAAGCGACCCAGTGAGTACCCGAACCCATCGAGTCGTCGAGATTCACGATGCCGCTCTCGTTGCGTCGCGCCTTCGATGGTAATGCGTCACGCATAAACATTCCTCTGAAGAAGGGTACTCGTAGACGACGCGCCGAACGGTTCAGCTGTTCGTTCGTCGTAATGCCGGAGAGCGGTAACTCGAGCGATCCTAACGTTTCCTTCCACGATTTTTTTTTTTAGTTCTTCTCGTCACACCGCTGCCACGTTTGTAAGGCGTTAGATGCAATCCATGACCCTCCATCGCTCGATTGTGACGTTGCAACTCCTCCAGTTGACGCCGTGCGGTTTTGCTGGCGTTCACCGCCTTCGCGACACCCGCCGCGCCACCGATCAAAGAACCGAGCGCGCCTAATATCGGAAAAATGGGTAACAAGCCTCCGCGTTTCACCGTTGGAAGTATCCTCCTCCTCATTGTCGTCTTCCTCTTCTTCTTTCTCAAACCCATGCCTAGCTTTGTTTTTGCTTTCATAGCAGCCCATATGGCGGTCGCGGCGGCTCTCTCGCCGAAGGTGGAATCTCCGGCCGTTATACGTTCGCGCGCCTTCTCGGCGAGAGCTCGGTCGGCGTCGTTGCGATCGGCGAGTTTCTTATTTCGCGAATAGGCGATGTCGTGCTCGCGGCACGCCGCGTCCAACGAGTTTACGCCTCGATCGCCGCGCGCCAATCACTTCGCGAGATGGGTGCGGGGCCCGCAAAATTGATACCCAGGAATATGTAGTTCGAAGGGAAGCGTATTTATCGCCGTATCGAGTAATCCTGCGCCGCTAAGCATTCGTTACAATTTTTTATAAGAGGCGCAGGACCGTCTATATGCGATCGTTGCCACGGACGATTATAATGCTCCAGACACACGCGACAACGTTGCATCTCGGGGTCCGCTCTCAGATGATCGGGTAGTCTATTCCACAGCAGCTCCACGTATCTGTCGAAATCGCGCACGAGAACGAACTTCGGGATAAGTCGCAACTGTTGGACGGATAGATTGAGAATATCGCGTTTGTCCATCAATAGGGAAAACATACCGATTACTGTGCGCGATCGAATCGTCGTCGAGTATAAGTAAAGCAATTATCGGTCGCGTCTCCTCGAAGCGAGCGCGCGTAAATGCGATTCGTTCGACGGTCGTCGGCTATAGGAGTGCTCAATCTCGACCGTAAGGCTCGACGAATCTCGGGCGACGCGGTCGGGAGGGCGCGCAGACACGGCCCTCTACTACCGAACACGATACGTTGCATCATTTGCGGGCCCTCCACTTGCTGTAAAACGAACGTGTTGATAAGCATGCTCGAAAGTCCGCGCTTTGAGAACGTGTACGTCTACTCGAAATCCCTGCAACAACCGAAGTATCGATACCTGGCGGAACTGCTCGAGTCGATGGACGAGATCGGCTATCGCGCGTTCTCGAACAATAGCGACGTCGTGCCACCGAGCGAGGCGCTTCCCGATTCGATATTCGTGTTCGACGACGTGGCCTGTGACAAGCAGAACGCGATCAGGGAATATTTCGCCATGGGTCGACACTCGAACATCGATTGTTTCTATCTTTGTCAGACATACGCTAAAATTCCGAAACACCTGATACGCGACAACGCGAATCTCTTGATTCTGTTTAAGCAGGATGGCATTAACCTAAAGCACGTTTACAACGATCACGTGAACACGGATATGTTGTATGAGAATTTTTACGCCTTGTGTCGCGCGTGTTGGAAACGCAAATATGGTTTCGTAGTCATCGATAAGGACAGCGCGTTAAGGAATGGTAGATACAGACAAGGATTTAACGATTTCGCCGTGATGTAGAGCGATCAGTTGTGCTACGAGGATGGACGTTGACGCTGCTGCGAGTATGAACGTTGACGCTGCGGCTGGTACGGACGTCGCTCGGCAGGAAAAAACGGCGCGAGAGATCGCGAAGATTCAGAATTCTATACGTAAAAGTAAGTACAGAGAGTTAAAGACCGGTGAGATAGAAGAAGAGATCGCGCTAGAGAGACGACTCAAGCCGATCGTTCAGCTGTTGAAACGAATCGCCGAGAACACCGCGCGAGACGAGTCGACCGAGGAAATCGACCCGATCGCGTTCGTCGGCGCTAAGAGGAAACGCGAGACCGACGACGACGACGACGAGCCGCCGTCGAGACCGACGAACGAAGAGACGCCTCTCGACGAGATCGCCCTTGATCGCGACGGTGAGTCCCGCAACTAGGAACGAATCGGAAGAATTGATCTCGAACGCGCAATGGGGACCGTTAGGTCGCAAATATATGGGCGTGCTTCTAAGCGGGGACAGACAGAGCGAGATCGATCACGTTTACGGGGTGTACTTCGATTTGGACGGCTCGATGCTTGGCGACAGGCGATTCGACGTGGCCGCCGACAACAGCGTGATCGTGGGCGACATGCGATATCCGGGTACCCCGGGCTTATACGAATTGATCTTCAAGAGACTTCCCGATGACGCCGTGTACACGGAGAACGACAAGCAAACGTATAAGAGTATACTGTTGACTACGAACGCCCATCGGCGTGGCCACAACGCGCTTATGCCCATTCTAGGAAACAAAGGTTTTAAGTACAAGCATATCATCGCGCCGCTATTGCTCGATAGAGATAAAAGTGACGCTGGTACTGGTAAAGCGAGAAAAAAAGGGATCGACTCTGTTCCATCCGCTATGCGGGTGAGAGACAAAGGAATCGAGTACGTTCATTGGGACGATCCCAACGAACTAGTCGATCGTCTTCGATTGCTCGATGCCTCTCGACGAGCTGGCAACGACGCTCACGACAACGAGATTCTATCGATACTCGAGGAGCTTCGCGAGATCGACGCGATCGAGTAAAATGAGGCGCACTCGCGACCGGTATTTTTGTTATGTTGGTGAACAAGTTCGGAAGACCGTTGGAGTCGTTCGGCGGAGGCGATAGGGCACATTCGCGACCGTCGTTCGATTCCCTGCGTCGCTATGTGCGTAACAACGCGCTCTGTCTAAGTGACGATTACTACGACGCTAGAGACAGAACCATACGGCGTTTAGCTGCACCTAGAACCGATACCGACGCCGCGAGTAAAAGCTACGTGGACAGCGCGTTTCGAAACGCGGAAACGAGGATCTCCGAAACGAGCGAACTCTCGGTGAGCACTCGAACGTTGCTGTCGGAGATGAACGAGAGCACGGCCAGATCGATCGGCGAATTGGAGGAATCTATGGCGCGCGTAGCCAGTTGTTTCTCAAATACGATACGCAGATCACCGAGATTACGAGCAGATTATCGCGCGCGGTAAATTTGTCACCCGCGAGGGCATGATGTCCATGAACAAATTCGGAAAGTCTCTGGAGAGGCAACGCGGCGTTGACGATCGTTCGACGATCGCATCCCTGCGGGCATACGTGCGTTGCAGCGCGCTCTGCCTTAATCCGGACGACTACGACACAGACGCAAGATACGCCATTTGGATACGCCGATCGACGATACCGACGCGACGACCAAGGGTTACGTCGACGACGCGCTTCGCGTAAGGAGCGAGGAATCGAAAGTTCTAACGAACAAGCTACGAAAACAGCTGGAAGATATGAACAAGCAAATTCGGAATATTCGCCTACAGTATTACGACGTAAAAACCGAAGTGGACGTTTTGCGACACCTCGAGAAGAAGAGAGAGACCTCGCTCGTCGATCACGACAAACGAATAGAGGAGACGAGAGATGCGATAAAACGAGAGCTCGAGAGACGGGACGAATCGCGAGAAAAGATCTGAGCGAGATCCGAAGAGACGCTCGGTGACGCTCAGGAGAAACGAACGCGAAATCTAGAGGAATTATTGCGACAGATCGAGGAGAGGAGGGAGGCCTCGCTCGTCGATCTCGATAAACAAATAAGGGAAACGAAACAAGCGCTCGATAAACGAAACAACCAACGAATTAATTAAAGATCTGCTCATGTTTCAACGTGAGTTGGGACGAACGGAGGAAAAACAGGACAAAATGCAAGCTAAAGACTCGAGCGAGATCCGAAAGACCGTCGAGACGCTCGGCGACGCTCAGGAGAAACGAACGCAGATCCTAGAGGAATCACTGCGAAATCTAGAGAAATCCCTGCGAAACGAGCTCGACGCGTCATCGACGAGCCGCGAGAGAATATCGACGAACGTGGAGAATCTCGCGCGTAGCGTGACAGACCTGATGAGGATCGCGAGAGAACTGACGGACAAAGCGGTAACGAGAAAGACGCTGAACAAGACGCTGGCCTTGTTGAACGTGGATAAAATAGTGACTAGAGAAACGATAAACGAATTACTAGTCGCACTAAAAATGGATATTCCAAATACCATGAAACACGCGATTAATGTTTGGAACGAGGAACAGGAACGAACGCGCGAAGCGATAAGCATGAATAAAACCAACGCGAATCGCGCCTCCTCGTAAATCAGCGATGAGCGTCGAGAAGAGGAGACTTGTCGAGGAGCTTCACGCGCCCGCGCGAAGAAACTTTTCGCGTTGTCGAGTCGTGGTGCGCGGTTACGACGACCTGTGGCAGGTCGATGTCATCGAGATGCGTCCGTACACGCGACGAAACAAAGGCTATAACTACGTGATGACGGTTATCGACGTGTTAAGCAAGTACTGTGCCGCTGAAGAGCAAGAACGGAAGCGAGGTAGCCGCGGCGTTATCTAAGATATTTCGCGACGACGCTCGACATCCGCGAAATCTACAAACGGACAAGGACAAGGAATTCTACAACGCCTCCGTAAAAGCGGTTACTGATAGGTTCGATATACGCCACTACTCGACGTACTCGGTGATGAAGGCAGCGGTTGTGGAGCGATTTAATCGCACGCTTAAGAACAACATGTGGAAACTCTTCACGCTCAACGGATCGTACAGATGGCTCGACGCTCTACCGCGTTTAATCTCGGAGTATAACAACCGCGCGCATCGAACGATCGGAATGCGACCGGCGGACGTAACTTCCGCTATTGCCAAGAGACTCCTCTCCACGGTATACAGTCATTTGAAGATCGCAGCCCCCGCAAGATTCAAGGTGAACGATCCGGTACGCGTCAGCAAGTTCAAAACGATTTTCGAGAAGGGATACGCTTAACTGGACGACCGAGATTTTTCGAATCGCTAAGGTGCAACGCACAAATCTCGTGACGTATCTGCTGAAAGACTATCGTAAAGAGCCAATAGCCGGTTTTACGAACACGAGTTACTACGAGTTTTCAATCCCGATATCTATCTCGTAGAGAAAGTGCTACGTAGAAAGAACGATAGAGTTTTCGTCAAATGGTTAGGAATGGACAATACATAACTCTTGGATTCATAAAACAGCTGTATTGTAATGAATAAAGAGTGTACAGTATTACTTATATTCTACATTGGTACAAATTTTTATACTATATTAATATCTAATAACGGTATCTTATAATGGCCCCACGGTAATGTATTGGTGGAGTCGGGTATTAAGTATCGCTTGTCGTCGTGAGGACTCAAAACTAGCTTTAGTTCGGACACGGTGTAAACCTCGTGCAGCATCGAGCGTATGCACATGTCTCGATTGCTGCGACGATTCGTTCAAGCAACGCGCGAAATCCTCGAACGTTTTCGCGACGGTACTCCTCTTGACACCCTTTATTCTCTTCGTATCGCTCTTTCCCAAAACTCTCAGAGCGTACATCTTCGCCCTGAGTCCTATGAACTCCGTCATGATTGCTCCGTTGTTCTCGTCTTTCATCAAACTGAGAACCTTTTTATTCGCGCGCGGTATATCATACACGTTGTCGTCGGGGTAATCGGTGGTGTCGAATCTCGCGATATCTCGCTTCATATTCTCGTAAACGTTTCGACATTCCAGAAAATATATCAAGCTATTGGTATCTGTGTACATGATTTTGCATTTAGAGCGATAGAGCGGCATCATATAATCGTAATGAAAATCGTACAATCGCATCTTGGATATCTCTAGAATGCACATACCGACGTAGATTGGTTTGTTAAACTGAACCTCGAGTTTGCGCAACTCGATAACCATGAAATCGCTTTCGCAACATGTGGTCGAGCATTGTCATGAAGCAAGATCACTTTACGACGTCCTTGACCAGTAAATGGCCTCTTTTTTTCTAATGCATCGCTCAAATTGGTCAATTGTTGTTGGTAGCGGTCTGCCGTGATTGTTTCACCCGGTTGTAACAACTCGTAATACAACACATCTTTCCAATCCCACCAGATACAGAGCAAAACTTTCTTGGCGTGGATATTAGGCTTTGGCGTCGATGTCGAAGGTTGACCAGGGTCAACCCATGATTTTCTATGTTTAGGGTTATCATAAAGAATCCACTTTTCATCGCCTGTAATGATTTTGTGCAGAAAATCTTTTTTCCGGAACTTTGAAAGCAAAGTGAGTGCAGTGTCACGCCGACGATTTTTGTTGTCTTCGGACAATTCAATGCGGAACCCATCTGCCTTCCTTCTGAACCTTTCCCATCGTATGTAAACGTACGGAAATGGTTTGCTGCGTAACGCCAAGCTGTTCTGCAAGCTCCTTTTCAGTTTGCGCAGAGTTTATATCCAGCAGTGCTTGCAATTCGTCCGTTTCAATCTTTTGAAGGCGTCCAGCACGCGGTTCATCTTCAAGACTAAAATCTCCTTGGCGAAATTTTTGATACCATCTTTTACATGTAGTATGACTTACAGCGTTCTGTCCATATGCAGCACAAATCATTGCAGTGGCTTCAGCAGCATTTTTTTTCAGATGAAACGCGAAATGGATGGAAAATCGAATATGCTCTTTTGTTATTGCCATCGTGAACACTACTGATTTTTGAGGTTATGTGCATCAAACACCAAACCGTATGGCATTTATGAAGGTCAAATGTCAACGCTTTAAAACCGCAAAAGGGCGGGAATATATATAAAATTTAAATTGTTATTTCGGTTGTATGAAATCTAAAGCTCAGAACTTTTTTGTACACCTAATATAACGTTACCCTCGGTATCGCTAATTGAAGACTCCCGGCGCGTCGCCGATCCGCCTCTCGTCCCCGCGATACGCAAACGAACGAGGAAAAAAACTCCGTCTCTCGCGGTTAGTCTTATTCTCATACATATTCATATATACAATCCATAGTTATATTACGATTATAGTACATACTTATATGCACGCACACTTAGTTGCGCTAATTATTGCCAACGCGCTCTATTCTTTTTCTCTCCTCCTCGTACGCGGCTGACGAAACGGTACCGCTTTTCCTCCAATACTTGCGATGAGCGCAAAAAAACATCTCGTCATCGTTGTTGTTAAATACATCGTAATAGCCGCTTTCATGAAAACCATGTACTCCTGTCGTCTGCTAATCTCGATCGGCTTCTTCTTTTCGTAGAGTATCTCCAGTAAAAGATTATATGCCATCCCTCGATAGTGATGACATACACACGCCTCTATTATCTTTTTAGGTGAAATCTCACGCTGAGGCGGAAATCGACAACCGCGCCTCTTTAACTGATTAGAAATCGGAGTGTATTGTCCTCTCACGACGTACTCCGTCACATTGACCGATGGATACGCCGTCACGTTTCGCAATGGAAAAGATGTTAGGTCATCCAGCGACCAACACATCTCATCGTCATCGATCATTCGTGTCTCACATAGCTGGCACCGATTCACTACTTTAACGGTTCTCGCCATCGTAAACACGGCGACAAGTATCGCTCAAAAGAATCACCTCGACGACGCGTCAAACCGCAACGTTCTACAAAACAGGATAAGCGGCAAGCGCTATATCCTCATAGACGACACCTAGACATGAAACACGCCTAAGGCGACGTAACAAACCGCAGCATCCCGCAAAACAGGACGCGCTAGACTCCGCTCAAACGCGAATCACCTCGATGACGCGTCAAATCGCAACATTATAAAAACAGACTAGACACGGACACGCCTAAGGATACGTAACAAACCGTAGCATCCTGCAAACAACGTCTAGACACGGACACGCCTAAGGCGACATAACAAACCGCAGCATCCCGCAAAACAGGACGCGCTAGACCCCACGGAAAACGCCCAGACGCGGGAAGCGCCACACCCCGCGGATGACGCTAAGGCGATGTAACACTGCGGCATCCCCGCAAAACAGGACGCGCTAGATCCCCGCGGAAAACGCTAGGGCGGCGTTGAAGACGCGTCCGGGATTACCTAGCGGGAAACGCTAGGGCGGTGTCGAAGACGCGCCGGGGGGTTACGCGGAAAGCGCTAAACCGAGCGGGGAAAAAAAACGCTAGGGCGGCGTCGAAGACGCGCCCGGGATCACGCGGAAGGCGCTAGACCGCGCCAGCGTCGAAGACGGAGGAAACCCCGCGACCGCCTTACCGACCGAGGAGGATAAACCTATCTCGACGATACGGTAGAACCCGATGATTATATCTGCTCAATAAGTATAAGTATAATAATTAATACAACTATCGAAACTATTGAAATTACGATGCCGAGCGTAACATTAGACATCCTGCAGCTAGGTGACGCCGCGGAGATGCTCATGTTGCACGAGAGCGACGGCCGTACTGTACAGTCACGGCAAGAATGCTTACAAAAACTGCTACGAACAGGACATCTAAATCACGAGGAAAAGAAGGCAGATATGCTCTGATGCAGATTTGCAATATATTTCACATGGAAAACAATCCACTGACTTATACTACGACAATAGTACATGAAATAAATACACGTAGCGTACCTGTAAATGTGCAACCCTATTGCCGGACAAACATAAAGCAGAAGTAAATCGACAGATTGAAAAGATGTTAGATGTTAGACGGAATAATACGTCACAGTACAAGTCAATGGAATGCGCCATTGCTAGTTGTATCCAAAAAATGGATGCATCTGGAAAACAAAAACTACGCATATAGTAGATTTTCGAAAATTAAACGATCTGACAATTGGAGATTCTTTTCTCTTACCAAATATAACAGACATCCTAGATCAGCTGGGAAATGCAAAGTATTTTTTAGATCCATTAGACCTCGCATCTGGATACCATCAAATTCCTATGAAGGAAGAACATAAAAGTAAAATGGCTTTTACCACGCTATATGGACATTATGAATTTAATAGAATGCCTTTCGGATTTAAAAACGCGCCCGCGACGTTTCAGCGGCTGATGAACTCGATGTTAACTGGAATTCAAGGACTCAGATATCTACTTTATCTCGACGATATAGTAATATACAACATTGAACGAACACAATAAACGGCTAATTAAAGTAATGCAACGATTAAGAGACCATATCTTAAGTTGCAATCGGATAAATGCAAATTTCTCAGAAAAGAAGTTATTTATCTAAGAGTTACATATGGAGGATTACATATTATTACGGAAAATGAGATACAACCTGACTACCACAAATTGCAAGTAGAAAAATTTCCAACACCAAAGAAGGTGAAAGATACACAGTCATTTTTAGGATACTACCGAAAATTTATTCAAGATTTTTCGAAAATTGTCAAACCTCTAACAAAATTAACGAAAAGAGAGGAAAAATTTAATTAAAGTATTGAGCAACAATACACTTTTCAGACACTAAAAGAAAACTTAATTACGGCATCAATATTAAATTATTTATTTCAGATTTTACTAAGGAGTTTTTAACCATCGACGTGTCCGATTACGCCATCGGAGCAATATTATCACAAGGATAGATAGGTCAGGATCGTCTATAATAGCCTATGTTAGCAGAGTATTAAATAAAGCAGAACGAAATTATAATACGATTGAGAAAGAGCTTCTAGCGATAGTATGGGGAGTAAAACACTTCCGACCGTTTCATATTTATACGAAACGAAATTTAAAATAACCACCGATAATCGACCATTAATTTGACTATTCAGCGTTACAGATTCTGGATTTAGATTACGATAGAGACTCAAGTTAGAAGAGTATGATTACGAAATTATTCACAAGGCACGCAAAGGAAATACAAACGCGAATGCGTTAAGTAGAAATCCGATTACACTTGACTCATAATTAAACACTGTCGCACACGACGAAGAGAAAGACGATGACGAAGAAAGAAAGGAAGAGATAAAACGAGAATACGCTGCAGAAGAAAAGTGGCAAATACTTTATGAATATCATGATGCGACAGGGGGGCATCAAGGAGTCGCACGAACTCTGAACTGAATTAAACTATTATATAATTGACGCGGTATAACGCGCGACGTAGAGGATTACATTAATAAATGCGAACGTTGTCAGAAAAATAAATTAAACCAAAAAATCAAACTGCCAAACCAATGATCATTATCGACATGCCGAAAAAACCATTTGAAAAATGTGCGCTCAATATAGTGGGATCACTACCCATTACGAACGCCGGAAATAAATATATCTTAACTTTCCAAGATAATTTACGAAATTTAGTAAAGCGAATCCAATAGAGAATCAAGAGGCAAACAGCCAGATGGCAAAAGCCTTTGTTATCAAAATAATTGCCGAACACGGGATTCTTCAAAATATTTTAACTGATCAAGGCACAAATTTCATGAGTTAAGTATTTAAAAACACATGTAAATTGTTGAAAATCGAAAAGATTCAAACAACAGCCTATTATCCCGAAAGTAATGGAGCATTAGAACGCTCACACAGAACTTTGGCAGAATATCTTCGACACTACATAAATGAGGAACAAACAGATTGGGACGAATGACCCTACGCAATGTTTGCGTATAATACAACGCCACACACTGTGACGGGATTCACACCATTCGAATTAATTTACGGGCGCCAAGTGGAACTACCGACAGCCCTGACTAAACCGCCGAAGATAATTTATTCTTATAACAATTACATACAAGAATTACAAGAGAAGTCCGTGTAACGAACCAAGTAGAGAGTGTGTAAAACAAGAAAAAATAAAATTAAAACAGTACTACGACCGAAACGCAAGAATAAAAACATTTCAAATAGGCGAACAGGTCCTACTGTACGATGAAACAGTTAGACGAGACCGTTCAAAGAAATTAGAAGCGCGATGGATCGGACCGTACGTAATTATCAAAAAATTATCCGAAGTAAATTATAAAATAAAAATGGGCCGCCGTACAATAATCGCATGTGAACCGAATGAAAACGTTCGCGGAAAATTAAAACTAATAAATAAAAATAGAAATAAGAAGACTCATCAATAGAGAGTCCCAAAGAAACACCCAGAGAGTATCCAAAACTATACACAAAAAGTAAAATAAAACTTGCACACTACACATTAAAAATAAAAAACTAGCTTGCACTAAACACTACAAAGCAAAAACTAAACTAAAGTAACTGTTGAAAGGTTAATCTCAAATTAATTAAAAAAGTGAAAATAAATTTTCAAATTTTTTTTCCTCCGGAAAATCAATCAATGGATCTTCGTCAAGAAACATAGCACCCTCCGGAAAGTCAAAATCAGTGAATTCGGGAAGAGTAACAGAATGGGAAGATTCCGATAACCACGCTGTGAACCAATGAGCATCATCGGTCTCACTATTGACAACGACACTCTCAGTTATATTGTATTCAGTACTAGAATCTTCACAAATGCTCATAAAAGGGTCCGTGGGCAAAAAACTCAGTGGTATCGGTGTATTACAGCGTTCAATGTCATAACGCGCCAAATAATCCATTACACTATCATTAAAAAGATCCCCGCGAAACAAAGCGAAATATTCGCGCCAGATACTCTCTTCTCCAGAATCCTGAAAAACATTAGTCTGAATACTATCCGAAACATAAGAAATCGTATCGGCACTGAAAATATCTATATCCAAAATCATTTACGATTTCCTTATCAGTTAACTCGCGAGCGTTGCGCACGGGTGAACTACAAAATAGGAAATTTGCATCACGAGGAGACATCGTTAAGAGCACTTGTTAGCAACGACCCATAGGAAACAACTAACATTAATATAATATAATAAAAAAGGCAGGTAAGCAGATGTTATCTTGAAAGGGATATCCCAAAGTTAAAAGATAGACACCAGAATCTAAAAAAAGATACAGTGGAGAACGAAATAAGAGTAGAATATATCTTGAGAAGTAAAAGAATATACCCGTGCGCTACGACAGCAAAAAAATTTTTTTTTTATAAGTAAGAGAAACCTTATTATAATTCCAGACAGATAACTTTGTGAGACTGAAGAAATCCAGGGGAAATCGCCATTCGAAATAAAAAGTTTTTTTCATCATCTTGGGATATATTTCGAGGAAATTGGATTGATAAATCAAGTACAAACTACATAGAAATTAGATCAAATTAGATATTACCGCTCTATGGAATATGAGCACAGCAATTACAAGATTACTTAGAAGAGATGAACAAGAGATGCAAAAAGATTATTGGACCAGTCCAAATTTACTTGCCAAAATATTCTGCAAATAATGCAGAGGGACAACGAAAAACTAACAGTACTATTAGCACGCCTACAAAATGTATATAAAACCTCTGAGCAAGAGAGGATTACTAAATGTGATTGGTACAATGAGCAAAACATTATTTGGAACGATGGATACTGATGACGCGCTACACATAGACAAGCAAATGCAATTATTGCGAAACAATCAACAAATCTTACAGCGTGCTGCAAAAAACCAGATAAAAATTATCAACGCCACGATAGACCATATAGATGAATTAGAAAAAAACATCAATTATAATGAAGATCGGTTAAAAAATGTAACAGCGCGAATAGAATTGTAATTAGCTGAATACATGCAGCAAGAGGATTGGACGAAAATTTACTAATACTGAGGACAATAATGACGGACCTAATCAGAGATGTCGAGAACACTATTGATTATTTATCACTAACGAAAGACAGAATAGTGCAAATCTGCCTATTACCGCTCGAAAATATCATAAAAGAATTGCGAGAAGCCGCGATACAACTAACGGAAGGACAAACACTCTCCATTTAAAATTAGTATAGAAAATTGATGCACTATACAGAAATATGTGATTGTAAATGCGTACTATGATGAAACAGACATTTATACAATCTTTCGAATTCCAGTAATCGTTTTCCCAACATTCAAATTAATAAAACCGATTCTGTTCCCGATACACAAACACGCAAATATCTTTTCATTTATACGGGTAAATTATGCCTTATTAGCGGTAGATAAAGAAAATTATCATTATATATTATTGGAAGAACGTGAACTGAATACGTACATGCACAACGATCAAACTTACACGTGCAAACGAAATTTTCCCGTCTATCACATAGGTACAGACGCATCATGTGAGATGCAAATTTATAAACGCGCCCGAACAACTCCAAAATTGCGAACAAGGATGTATAATTTCCGAGACCTCATTATGGTTAGCGCTAACGGAACCACAAGCGTGGCTATATTCCGCACTTGTGAATCAAAAAATAGAAATTCAATGTGATAAGTCGGAAGTAAGAAAACTAAAGATAAATGGTATAGATAAAGTAAAATTAAATGGCGATTGTAACTAACGACGCCGGAAATAATGATAATCACGCGATGACAAATAGCGATCCTTTATGTACGAGCGCACTTACTGGAATACAATTTAACGTTAATACGAAAAACATCAAAGATGTAAAACAGCTCACAAAAAAAATAAAGCTGCGACCGACAATAAAACATCCGTTAGAATTAACAAAATTAAGGATAAAAATAGATGCATTAAATAAGCAATTAGATGAAGAGTCGAGCGTGTTTCAAAACGTATATTTTACCTACCCCGTTGGTTTTAGCGGAACAATAATTATAATTGTAATAGCCACAATAAGTGTAATTATAAGAAAAAGAAAAGCGGAAAATGTAAATAAAAACAGTGAAATGTAAATAAAAACTGCGCACAGTAAATTCAAACGTCAGAAGAAACGAAAGTTCACGATTTTTAAACTAAAGAAGAGGGCCATACAAATCCTCCCTTACCAATTTATGTGGTGCTGATGAAGCGATTGCGCAGTATTCTCTTGTCATAGCTATTCGTTATTCGGTTTCGTTCTTTGACATAGATCACATTGTTTGATTGTTTTCTTGACATCCTTGTGCATGTCCTTCCAAAAATACAGCTTATCAAGATATTTAATAATCTTATAAATTCCGACATGTCCCAAATTCGTATGCATCTCAGCGATCAATCTCTTAGCAAATTCATTGGGGATTACCAATCTCCAAATGTTTCAAGTCTCGATCTCTGAAATAGCACCCCTTCCTTTAAGCAGTAATCTACTACTATTTTGTTGTCGTTTATGTTTTGTATTATTATTTTTATTTTATTATATTCCTGTTGCAATTTTCGGATATTTTTCATTTCGCTTTTTACCTGTTTCTGGAAAGACGCTGCACAACTGATAAATCATTATGTTTCGAATAATTTTTCTTGCTCCTATTATTTGCCTTTGTAATTTCAATATTGTACATTCATTATTGTTTGACATGATTTATTTAATAAAATCCTACTAAAGAAATCAACTACAATATTATCTTTTCCTTGAAAAGTATGCCAAGAAGGAATACTACTGTAACAATATAAGCTCCACCGCATCATCCGAGAATTATAATATGATGTGGACGTAAAGAAAATCAGTGCTTTGTAATCGGTAACGACGCGGAAATGTCATCCTAACAAATACGTCCTTAATTTGATTACTGAATCCATTATCGCCAACATTTCTTTTTCTATTGTATAATAGTATAATTTTTTTCATATTTTGTTAAACATCTACTCATGATTGATACAATTCTCTGGTTGTTCTTCTTGTCCATCTGATATAATATTCCCGAAATACCATTATTACTAGCGTCAGTTTGCAAAAAAAAGAGATTTGTCGGATATATAATGAGAGATTAGAGATTTTGATGTCACTAATATATAACCATTGTAGACATGTTATGAACGAGTCAAAAGCATTCCCTAACGCCTTTCTTACTGCGCGCACGAACGCACTACCTGCTGTTTTTAATCCGAAAGATACTCTACAGAACTGATAAACGGCACTATTATACATGAATGCGGTAAATTTCCTTGACGCGGCATCCAACGGGATTTGCCAATAGCCATTTCTCATATCAAGACATGTCATGAATTGGACTCCTTCGTGTTTTTGTAAAATTTCGTTGATCAACGATGGACTTTCATTATCCGACTCTGTGTATTTATTTAACATTCGCGCGTTCAAACAAATTTTTATCTGACCATTTGTTTTTTTGACTATTCGCAATGAATTACAATATTCACTACTTGAATGTTCAATTATGCCCTGTTTGATTAACTTTTCAAATTCTTTGTCAACCGAAGCCCTATAACGAATTGGTACCGGATATGATTTATTTATAAACGGTTTTTTTGTGTTCAATTTAATTGAATGCTCATAAATATTTGTGTCCACTAAATCATCTTCTATCACATCCTTATTTCTATATATAACTTCTAATAATGCGGCAATCTGTCCCTTAAGTGTCGAAAGCTTACGCAAACGCGAGCGAACATCGTCCCAACAACAACTCTCACTGTTTTCATTTCTATTATCATTCTCTTTTTCATCTATCTTCATGCATTTGATGCTCGATTCTCTACTCACTGTTTGATTTGACTCACTATTACCTAACTGTCTTTTAGCTCCGCATTCAATTATCTCTTCATTTTCATCGCTCACTACCTTTGTCGGCTCTAATCTCTATTTATTAATATCTCATCTTTTCCCGTCTCGACAAACAATTTATTTAAATTAATAATGTCATTATCTATATTTTTCTCTTCAATAATCCCATTCTTCTCAGTTACACCATTTTCGATATTTATAATTTGTTCATCAAAATCCGAATCCTCATTTCTGCTTTTATCTATATCCTTGTCTGTACAACTCATGATACTATTTATCTTATTTCTATTTATGTGTCTACATAAGTTCTGTTCCGGGGGCGATGTCAGCTCAAACGATATCCGCAACGGACAAACCACAACATCACGAATTCTAATTTCTAAATTTTGATAATCTATTATACATTTATTTCGAGCTAACCACTTCGATTCTATTATTATTTCTGCTGATAATTGCGAAACAACCAAGAGTATCGTATCAATCTTTTGTTGGCTTATTTAGATTTCTACGTAAATCTGCTTTTTAATTTGTGCGTATTTATTGTCGATAGGATTGTATATTTGTACACCGGTTACCGGCAATTTCTGCACTTCGCAATCCCGACATAGTCTTTCATATACCGCCTCCGAAATGCACGTCTCGCTACTTCTCGTATCCACCACTGCGTTGTATACATCATTATTAATTCCTTTAATATCGGGCAACTGATAATCATCTCATTGACATCCTCATTTCCTTCCTCACCAGTTTCAATCCCATATTGCAGATCCTCCGAATATCCAAATCTCTCCTACTCGAAGGGGGATCCTTTTCCTTCGAGCACGTCGTTAGTTTAACTGCTGTCTATTTATCGGACTTCGGCAACTACTGGTTGGCTGAGAATCACGCGAAACATTTGTCACATTATTAATATTATCATTATTAGTCGTGATTGCACAACAATTATCCTGATCCATATACGGCATCTCATAATTTCTTATTTCATCCCACGATTGACCCGTCGAACCAGATTGCACATCCTGCGAATTTATTTGCCGATTTCGATTCACGTTATCTTGTCGACTTTCCCATTGATTACATCGATAAGATCTATATCTATTCGAATTATTAAAGTTAAATCTTTCACCGTTATTACTTAGCATCCGTTGACCGTTATATTTATACCTCGGATTGTTTCCGTAAATATTACTAAGTTGCGGATTTGAGAACCTTGATTGGTTTTTCTGATATTGTCTATATTCTGTTTGATTCCTGAAATTTGCCTGTTGATTTCGCGATCTGTTTACATTTCCGAATATTCTATTTCGATCGTATGGTCTATTATTCCCGTTTTCGTTAAATCTACTATTCCTCACTGTTAAATTTCTAATTTGGAAGTTTCGGCTATCGTTTTTGGAACTATTTATCTCTTTTTCTTGATCTTTTTCTACTGGATCGAGATATTGCAATCTGTCGATAATTGTCTGAACATTTTCGAAATCAGCTCCTGCCAACGCCTCTCGCGCTCTCCATGGCAATTGTTGAGCAATTTTAAAATTCACTTCGAAATCTAATATTTTTGGTTCGAAATATTGTGCTAATTTTAACTGTTCCGAAAAGAAAACTTCCGACTCGCAAAACGATTTGCCTTCTTTCTCAAATTTCCTAACTTGCCATTTTTCCTTTATTTTAATTTGAATTGGTATTGAAAAGAAGGTTTTTTTAAATTGTTCTTTAAAAGAATCAATGTTGTTAGCTTCGTTCTATTATTATTAAACCAATATTTCGCTTTGCCTTCGAGGCTGTTTCCTTTTATTAATAACCTGGTCGAATCAGTAGTCTTTCTTACATTAAAATAATTTTCTATATCATTTAAATATTCGATTGGATGTTTACTATCCTCGTCACAAAATTTCGGAACTTTTACGTCAAGACTGATCCTTTGCATATCTAATAATAAATTTGAAATTATCGAATTACTACAACTATTTACATCATCCTGCTAATTTTGCATTCGCTCGTTTCCTTCGTTATATTTTAAACGCAACGATTGCAATTCCTGCTCCATTTCGCTAAATTTGCTCTGTTTTTCCCGCAATTCTTTAACTTCAGTTCTTAATTTATTAATTTGACCTAACTGTTCTTTAATTTTTCGAAGTTCCTTCTCCATGTTTACTTTTTCGCTATTTGATCTCCTACTTGATCTTTTCGGACTGACGTCCTTTCGACTGTATTTTCCGAGACTTTCTTATTCGTTTTTGTTATCATTCGCGTTTATTTTACTTCCACTCCTCGACCACCGCATCCAACCATACTTGTCATTACTTCTCTCTAATCTTTATACTTTTTCTTTCTGTTCGGGCGCCAAGTAACGATAATGAGGGTTCTGGTCGAATGAATGATCGAGACGTGGATGAAGATATCGGTTTTATTGATAAATTCGATTCGGGCTCGATTCGCGAATGAATGTGACGCGTCCAAAGAAGCAGGGCAGGAAGAGCGCGATCAGTCAGAGCGGGCCCGGTAATGCTTGAACAAGCTATTAAATTGATACGTATCTGGGACCATGAGAATCTAACCGCGAGCAGCTATGGAAGTCCGGAGCACGGGATTCTGCGGTCCTCCAATCCCCGAGCCGTTGAGATGATCCGGCGCCAGCACCGAGGTTTATCTCCGTCGGGCACGTCGACGCCACTCTCGCATCGGACGGTCGCCCCTATCAATCAACGCGGCTCAATTCCAGCGGGTCAGGCAGATAGAGTCCGAGTTGCATTTCCTCAACCATAGACGTCCGCAATCAGTGCCCCATGATAGTTCGGGGTTCCTTCGGCTTCTCTCCACCTCGAAGTGACTTAGAGCGAATGTGTCAGAGTCGTCTCTTAATTAATCTCGCTAATCTCCTGACCCACTGTTCCTCTCTCATCGTTCTTCGAATTTTAAGCTTCTCTGTGGCTACCTTCACTCTGGATCTCCCCACCCGACATATGCTCTCTCCGATATTCAACATTTCCGATGTTTGGCCCGCTCAGATCGCACGCTATTCCTCTCCTTTATTCATAATCATTAACATGTTTATAACTTGTCATCCTACAAACTCAGTTTTTCTTTCCCGGCGAGAGAGATGTGTTGTAGCCCAAATTACTTCTTACATATCTATTATTTATATATATCTTCATTATTTTTTATATATCTTCGCGATCATTCTCGAATCTCGGAATAGCACCGGACGGTGCTACGGAAACACAAGTATGTAAAAGGCCGGAAATGCAAGTATGCAAAAGCAAGTCTGCAAATTCCAAAGCAAAGTGCAAACGAGAAATGCGCACTGTTTTGATTATATATGATCCGATTTAGAATTATAATGCAACGAAACCCGACACTACTAGAATACTATAAAAACGGTCGCTAAATCGCCGAGAGCGGGCAGTCACAATACGTAACAGGGCAGTCGTACTTTATCATAGTCGTTATCAGTAATAGCAAGATTCACACGATACATTATCAAGAAGCCGTACCCATAAATCATCTACTTAATAAAAGTGAGTAATAATCTTTGACCAAAAGAACTTTCCATCTACGATCTTACGATCCTCCGAAGTTCTAACTCCTAAGGCTCGGCGAACTTGACTTTCCCTAATCTTGTAACCCATCCGGGCTACAACACTTTTATTTCAAAGAAGAAATCAAATTCCATATAAAAAATTAGTTACTTTTAAAATTTCTTGAAATTAACAACATCTACGATCAAGAGACACAGGTGGTCTCGCCAAGTACACGCACAACGAACTTCGCATAGAACGGCGCCAGCGGTGAGACGCCCGTGATTCGTTACGCGAGACTCCGGGATAAACTCGGTCTATATTTTCATACCTCAACAACGACTGCATTGATTAAGTTCTAACTATGTTTAATCGATAGCTGAGTATCAAATTATGTAAGAAAAGTGTTTTTATTTTTTTTTGTGTTCTACAAATTACAAACTGAGATATCGTGACGCAAAGTACAAATAGATAAATTTTAAGAAACGTCCTAGCCGTCATCGACTTTTTTTTCTGTCACAAGAGGCGCTAATGAATGAAAGCTTCTGTATGAGAGCATTTGCAGCGCTCATTTTTTTTATATGTCTTTGACAGATGTCTTTCTTGTGAAGTTGTATGTATTAATAAAAAAGAAGATAACGTGTGTATCTATAATAGTAAATAATATTGCAATATATAATTAAATATTACTTTTTCGGGGTATAATTCTCATGACCTATGTAAAAATTGTACAGAGAAAGATACAATATTTAAAAATAAATTAACATTGACATAAGAAATATTTGTCATTTATTTACAATTATTTTTAGAACAAAATGGTAAATTAATAAAAATAGATCAATTCAATTTGCGTGCAGTATCAACAACTACAATATCAGTAGAGGGACAAATTTATAAAGTAATGAATACCATTTTCATCATGGATCATCTATTGAAGATGGCCATTATACAAGTATACGCAGAGATGAAATAATGGATGAATAGACATTGATGATGTGCAAATTAATAAGAAAAAATAGCGTAAAGGAGCAATAAATGTGTATATATTTTTTTTACAAAAGATCATTAAAAAATAATTACTGATTGTATGTTCTTTCTAATATATATAAAGTATAAAAATGTTTCAAATATATTAAAAGTGACAGGAGCAAAAAAGCCATAAGCCAAGACTTATTGCTGAGATTGTGTTTATTCAAAATTATTTTTGATCAAACGTTTCGACCTCATTTAGATCACCTTAAGTGATCTATGAATACAAAAATCAAATGTAGAAAAGGCATAATCAGGAATAATTTTTATGGTCAGTGATATATAACTAAGTCATATGTGAAGAAAAATTAGAACTCACTGAAGTACATTTTAACAAATAAGTGAGGCATCAGAGCATTGAATTGTTTTTTATGAATAAAAAGTAGAGTCTTTAGTTTTTATCATCAAATGTGTGTAATGGGTAGTGCATCAAATTCGAAATTAAAATTAAATATAATGCATATTTACTCGTTGTCTGAATGTGTTAAAAACGTATGTCGATGTAAAAAAAACAGTAAAAAATTCAGAATTCCCTCATTATAAAGAAGCGTTTTAATAAGCGCTGTGAAAAAACAGACAGGTCAATGCATAGCATGACGAAAAAATCGTAAGAATATGTCTCAGTTAAGATGCAGTAGTAAAATAATAATTATGGTCAGTTAAAGAGATAAATTATAAGAGAAGTAAGTCGAGTCATATCAATTTAAATAGAAACGGAATAATACGCTATCAAAAAACTCTATACAAAAACATAATAACAAAATGACAAGTGAACAATAAAAACAATACTGAATAATAAGTAAATAACAGTTAAAATAATCAAAATAAGTAAGAACAGTTAAAATAACAAACACAGTGATAATAATAAAGGATTGTAATTGCAATGAAGTATTTACTGCGAATTGAATTTGTCGATACTGTGATAAATTTGTGTAAATACGTTGTTTCAGCCTTATGTCTGTTCCATGCACCATTGAACTCTCACAAGTATGATTCACGATACCGGACAACGATGCAAATAGAAAGACTGATAAAGAACTAACGCTCGAGCAAACGAGGAATCATCAAAAATCTTAGGAAGAAATAGGGAAGAGGGGTTAAATAAGAAGTTGGGATGGGGAAAATAAGGAAAGTGGGGAAATCTAATGGATTAGGTAGGGGAAAGTAGAGGAAATTCAGTACAGGTAGATAGACGTCCGGCAAGGATTCTGTGACTTTGCTTATTCAGACCATGGGTCTGTTTTTTGATGTGTTTCAAATACTAATCTTCTTTTCGTACGACGGTTCCACATCCAGAATGCGAACATTATTCCAATCAAATTCATGATTGTTAACTAGGCGATGGTTCAAAATAACAGAGAGTGAACCATTTCTTTTTTTGTCATTAATATGTTCATTGATCCTAGTGTGCAACTGCAGGTTGTCTGATCAACATAACTGGCGTCCGTAGTCTTGACATTGTATTTTATAAATCACATTATGACGAGTCGTATAACGATATAAACTCCATCTCCGTATACGAGCCCGTCCCCGCCATGCGAGTTCGGGTGCGCGGACATGCTCGTCGGTTTGCGGGTTTGGGAATTAATAAAATTATCTGACTCAAATATTAGATAAATATTAGTATTTATTTAGATTGGTAGTATGTATTTGTATGTACAGCGGAATGAATTCGCGTAGCGCGCTGTTGGTATGTGTTATAGCTTTGCTTCTTTATGTCTCGCAGTGTGCGTGAAATATGCGGTGTGCGGAACGCGAGGTGCGTCAGAGCGAGCGATTGGTTTGCAGCGAAGCCTAACAGTATCGCGTAAGTGCGCGATTGGTTGAATGGCGGTTCGTCTGTTGCGCTCGCACTGCACGGCACGTTACTCGCTATTGCCACGTTGAGTGCGCTTTCAACTGTCAGGAGTGAGAATGCTCGCTCTTGACTTTTGTATTTTATACGAGAGACAAGTATGCTTATTGAGGACTAAGAATGCTCTGTCCCGTTTGCTCGTATTGTTGGAGGAAACGAGACTGAGAGCGCTTTGTCTCGGAGAAGCGAGAGCCAAGTGCTTGATGGGGACTGAGAATGCTCGATTCCGATTTTCTCGCTTTATGGAGGATAACACAAGTGTCGAGTAAGCTCGGCGGAGATCAAGAATGCCTGATCTCGGTTATTTGATATCAATCGGAGATGGAGACAGATCGGAGGATTGGATTGATCTGGTCTCTTCATTGAAAATCGGCTGGGTTTATATACCTCTGGTCTATCGATTATTTTGCGGGTCGCAAAATATCACGGATCGTCGGCGGTATTTTGGCGCGCGCGTGGCGGACACGTGTTTTCGCGCACGACGGTCGATGTGCGCGGAATGCGAACGCATTTATAACTAGAAGACGTATTGTTACAGTCGTCAACTTGATCCTTGCCTGTTTTAATGAATTTATCAAAGGTGTTGACAGTTGAATACGCAATCTTCAGATCAAACATCTTAGTTATTTTAGTTATTTTTAGTTATTTTTTTGAATTTATCAAAGATATTTTTTACAAAAGGAACGATAAAAAATTTTATTTGATCTGAATTCTCGTCTGTTGTGTTACTTATCATGTTTTTAGGCCGAGAAAAGCGTGAGATTCTGTTGTTGATTATCGAGAAAAATCTAATGGGTTGTTGCTCAGCAAGATGTCAATTATCTCCCTCAAATTCTTAATGTGGAATTGAGGGACTGATAAAGTGTCACAGAATCCTTGCCGGACATCTATCTACCTGTACTGAATTTCCCCTACTTTTTCCGATCTAATCCATCAGATTTCCTCACTTTCCTTATCCTCCCCATCCCCACTTCTTATCTAACCCTCCTTCCCTATTTTTTCCTAAGATTTTTGATGACTTCTTGTTTGCTCGAGCGTTAGTTCTTTCACTATTTGCATCATTGTTCAGTATTGTGAACCATACTTGCGCGAGTTCAATGATGCATAGAACAGACATAAGGCTGAAACAATGTATTTGTACAAATTTATCACAGTATCGACGAATTCAATTCGCAGTAAATACTTCATTGCAATTACAATTCTTTATTATTATCACTGCGTTTGTTATTTTAATTATTCTTTCTTATTTATTATTCGGTATTGTTTTTATTATTCACTTGTTATTGTCATTTTGTTATTGTGAAGAAGAAAAAGAGATTTATTTACACTTCTACATACAAAGCCAAAGAAGGGGATTCGGTTTAAAATCAGTCTAACCCATTCATTCATCCGACCTTCGTGACACTGTTATGTACATATCACCCAAAACCAAACTGGCTTTAATAATTAATATCCAAAACTTTCCCTATGCTAACCTACTAAAACTATCTAAATTACCTCACTAATCGTCCTATTCTTACATATTCAGCTCCTTTCTAATCTGATTTGAATCTATTACTCTGTAATCTCTGCCCTTTGCTATCTTTTCTATCTTTGCTTCCTCCTGTTGTCTTTGTCTTCTCCTTGTTTCTCTGCTCTTATGTTCTCCACTCTAACTTCTTCCTGCCTCTCCTTTCTTTCCTCACAGTCTTCCATGCAGCGTTCTTTTTTTTCCTGTATTTTCTTTTCTTGCTCCACTTCCTCCCCTTGACTTCTAGTTAATTTCCTTATACTAAAATTTTTCTCTCTTCTTTAAGTCTTTGTCTCTTATTTCTCCTTTATTTTTCCTTTTTCCTTTTGCTTCTCCTATTTAATTCCTCCTATGTTCCTCTTTTCTTCTATATCTCCCTTCACTTAACTTTTCCTGTCTTCTTCTTCTGTGAGTCCTCTTATATTTTCTCTTCTTCATGCCTTTTATCAACCAGTGTCATCATTTCTTCCTTTCCTTCTCCTCCTTTTTCTTTTTTTTTCTTATCCTTGACTCCTTGTTCTTCCATGTTCTTTTTTCTCTGTATTTCTCTCTCTCTTCTTTCTTTTCCTTGTCTCCTCCATGTCTTTCTCCTTTAAATCTTCCTTTTTTTCTCTCTTTCCTTGCACCTTTCCTATTTTGCCAACACTGTGTTTTATCCCTTTCATATTTTATCTTCTTTCCTATCACTATCTTATTATTCTTTTCATTTATTCCTTCGCATTCCTCCTTCTGCCTTCCTTTTCCTCTTCCTTCGTTTTATTTATTATCTAAACTTTCTTCTTTCCTTTCTTTTCTTATCTTTCGGTTATTTTTTTCTGTTCTATTCTTGCCTCATTGGAAAGTTTCTTCTCCTCTGTTCTTATCCTGTTCCTCTCCTCTTCTCTCCTTCCTCTTCCTTTTCCTCCTCTATCTCCATCTCCTATGTCTTCTGTATCTGAACTTCTATTCTCCTATTTTACAATCCTACACTCTTACAATCTACAATATGTTACTTTCGCTCTTTTTCTCAATTACCTATAATTCATTCCCTTCCTGTCCCTTCTTATTATTCTCTGCCCCTTTTTCTATCTCAGACCAACCTTCCACATACCTTCTATCTTAACTTTTTCTAGCCCTATATATCTATTCCTCTTTATATCTAAATTTATTTCCTTTCCCTTCCTTTCTTTTACCCATTTACTAATTCTTTCTTGCACTTTTCTCTCTTCCCCGCTTAAATCGTTTTTAATAAATATCTTATCTCTCTGTAACCTATGTTTACCTCCCTCTTACTTTCCTCATATTCTAATCTTACTATTGTCACCGTCCCAATATTCCAGCAATTATTCACTTTATATTTGACTCCTATTCTCTTCTTTATAAAATTCTGTGCCCATTCACTACTCTCTTTCCTAATCCCCTTTTTTTCCTTCGGTAATCTTATTCCCTTTAAAATATTATCTTTTCTTTCTTCTTTATCTCTTTCTGTAACCCATCTTTTTAATTTTTCTATCTCTTTCTTTATAAGTGACTGGCTCAGCCCGTCACTTATATCCGATCTCGATCCTGCTATGCTACTCTCTATTTGCCTATAACTATATCAGCTTTTTACCTTGCTTTGTTCGCTAACTTCCTTTTCACTTTCCTCAGTTTGTTCTTTTTCTTCCGCTGCTCTTTCAATCTCCTTTTCTAATGCCTCTAACTTGTTCCTTATTTTTTTTGTCCATGCATCCTCCTTTGTCCTTATCTCCTCTAGGTATTCGCTGAACATCTTTCTATCCTCTTCTATTTTTATAACCTCTCTCTCTAACTGTTCGTAATTCTCTTTTTATCCTCTCAATCTTATCCTTACCTTCTCTCTCACATCCTACGCTAAATCTCACTTTCACCCTTTTCCTTTTCCTCTAACACTATTTTTGGTCTGTTTTCCTTCTTTTAATTTTCCTATTCTACTTACGCTTCCTATTTTACCCGCCTCTTTTTCCGCCATAACCTGTCTTCCTTGTGCTTATCCCAAAATCTTTTATTTCTCGCTTATTTTCCTTTATTCCTCTCTGTTTTCACTTACTCAGCTTCTACTCGTCCTAATTTCTCTCTTACGCCTTATTATTCCTCTTTATCCACACAATATTCACCGCTTTGTCTGCTATCTTTCACACGTCCGCACACATTCATAATTAAGTCCCATTTTGTTATTGTGTTTTTGTATAGAATTTTTTGACAACGTATTATTTCGTTTCTATTTAAATTGATATAACTCGATTTACTTCTCTTATAATTTATCTCTTTAATTGACCACTATTTTATTAACTACTATTTTACTAACTGCAGCTTAACTGGAGCATATTCTCATTTTTTTGCCATGCTATGCACTGACATGTCTGTCCTTTTACAGCGCCTATTATGCTCTTTATAATGAGAGAATTCTGAGTTTTTTACTGTTTTTTTACATCGACATACATATGTTTTTAACACATTCGGAGCAAATATGCATTATATTTAATTTTAATTTCCAACTTACAACGATGCACTACCCATTACACACATTTGATGATAAAAATTAAAGACTCTACTTTTTATTCATAAAAAACAACTCAATGCTCTGATACATCACTTACTTGTTAAAATGTACTTCAGTGAGTTTTAATTTTTCTTCACATATGACTTAGTTACTTTATATACCACTGATATACCATAAAAATTATTTCTGATTATGCCTTTTCTATAATACATTTGATTTTGTATTTGTAGATCACTGAGGATGATCTAAATGTTTGATCAAATACAATTCTGAATTAACATATATCTTAGCAATAAGACCTGGCTTACGGCTTTTTTGCTCCTGTCATTTTTAATGAATCTGAAGAAGCCTGGACTTAACGAATTTATGTTTCAAATATGCTAAATGATAGATATTATTATTAGCCACTAAAAGAATGAGTGATATCCTAAACAATTACCTTTTAAGGGGATGCTAACTTGTGTGTATTACCGACAAAACGCAGTAATTTTGTATCGCTCTCATTTTTTATTAACTTTAGATCTTTTTATTAACTAGATCTGGAAATCCTTTTCTACAATTAAAGTTTATGCATTAATACATGCTTAGCATATGAATTTGATACCAAGAACAGGAGAAATTTTAATAATTTACATCTTTTTTACCATCTCCTACCATCGAGAACTGTCACTTGATGAAAGTATGTGCTTAATGTAAAAGTTCTGCAGTCTGTACTTACATAGTTACTATTGCTAGACTACTAGCTTATAGAAAGAGATGACGTAGAGTTCTTATAATTAGGCTTAGACACTTATTACGAATAGGGGAATATTACAAATAATTAATATCACAAAAATTCGTTTATATATGTGTGTGCGAGATGGATATGGTAGACTGTCAAAAGCAGAAGATTAGTCGACGAATAATACGGTAGAGGACACTATAACGTGTCGCAAGCGCACACAAAAAATGCATTCACAAAATATATAAAATATGTAACACACACAAAAGAAAAGAATAGAAATATTATCCTACTCTCGCGCTCGACGCACCGTGAGAAAAGAATAGAAATACTGTCCTATTCTCTCGCGCTCCATGCGCCGTAAGAAGAGAATAGAAATATTATCATACTTTCTCGTTCTCGTTGCATTAGTCGAGCGTTTCCAACGTTTCTTGGTTATCGCTGACTATTATTGACATGTAGCGTATGAATTGAAAAGAATAAGCAGATATTAATAATGTGAATAAAAACGGAACGAAAACGTTACATATAATATCATTGTACTTTACATATAATATTTATTATAATAAGCCGTTATATAATTTTATCTATATAAATTTTAAATAATATAATATATGAGAATGTATGAAATTATTTTATGATATATTGTCCGTTATTCTTTTAAAAATTCAAAGTTTGCTATGTTTTGAGTTAATTAATTAATTATAATATAAATTTGACACATTGGTTGCACGATTAATGAAATAATCAATTTACGTCTTACTTTTCTCTTTTTTTTATTTGATTGATTATTTGACGAAAGAAACGTAGAGATGCTCGAACATCGTATATCGTATAGCGCATCGAGGACGAAAGAGTACGATCATATCTCTATTCTCTTCTTGCAGCGCGTCGAGCGCGAGAGAATTCAATAATTTCTCTATCCTCTTTTCGCAGCGAATGAAAATGAACTCGATCATTCATCATCTTGTTTTATAATTATACAAATTTTAGAATCATGGCAACAATGCATTCAGAAATTGGCGCTGTACATGTAAAGACCGAAAGTGTGGAGTAATGCGAAGCGCGCGCGCGCGCGCGCGCGCACACACACACACACACACACACACACACACACACACACACACACACACACACACACACACACACACACACACACACACACACACACACACACACACACACACACACACACACACACACACACACACACACACACACACACACACACACACACACACACACACACACACACACACACACACACACACACACACACACACACACACACACACACACACACACACACACACACACACACACACACACACACACACACACACACACACACACACACACACACACACACACACACACACACACACACACACACACACACACACACACACACACACACACACACACACACACACACACACACACACACACACACACACACACACACACACACACACACACACACACACACACACACACACACACACACAATTATACAACTAAATTTGTATGCAATTTGATATTTCAAAAATATATTGTATACGAATTTAGTACGTGCGCGTAGATATTATTGGGCCCTGAATGGACGTTAATATTCGGGACAGTCGGGTTCGTCAAGCCTAAGGAGTTGGAATTCCGTGCAGAATCAAAGGAATGTAGGGATCCTTGTGAAATCACTGACACACACTTTCTTTAATTTAATTGATTTATTTTAACAAGTGCACAAATACTTGATATTATAACGATTATATTTTACACACGTTTACGCGTCGTCGGGCGGCTCGGCGCGTCTCGCATTACTCGGGCGGCCGAGTGTAACACCTGAACTGCTGATAATATGACTCGCGTGAACTTCGCGATGGGATTTCGTAGTATCTTGAGCAACTTTTATAATAATGATTCCACACGACTTATAATTTTGACTCTCTCCCATTCCGCTTTGTATAACCGATTATATAGGCTGATTGATGCCCGATCAGCATTCCGATCGGTTGCGTCGATCGATTTCGTGATATTGATTGATCAATATCACGCTCGGTTCGGTCAAATTTAGGAATTTGCTGATAGGCTTTTCGTAATATTCTCGCGCGATGCATTTCTGCGGTCTTTCGAAAGATTGGTCGCAATTTCGGCGGTCACATATTTGTGTCGTCTTTCAAAAGACTTTTTCCGAGATTCATTCGGACTACTTTTGTTGCGGACTACTTTTATTATTAGTTGTAGGTCTGGCTACAACATCCCCCCTCCCCTCGTTAGTAAAAGAAAACGGAGGTACGAAGTTTCGCTTTTACAAAATTTCATCCTGATACATTTTTTGTTATAATCGTTTGTTTAGAATCGCGTACTTTCACTTCTTCTTTCTAACGGCGCGATCTATAGTACGTAGTTTACTATTCCTACTTAACTCTACTAGTATTTATTTAGTAGTGTTCTGTTGTTTTTTATTTTTTATTACAATTATTATTGTTATGATGGCGATGGTTATTATTAATGTGTTGCTTATTGATATAGGATATACAAAGTGTTTTTGTAAAAAGGGTGATATATAGTATCATTAGTATTTATAATATTTTTATAATTTTATATTTCGCTTTTATCTTATCTCTTTTTAATTTTCGACGAACGCCTTGATTCGGTTCGCGTGCACGTTTATTGTTCGGCGTTCCATTTTTATTTTATAATTTACATCGCCTGTTTTTTCTAAAATTACATAGGGTCCGATCCATAACGCGTCTAATTTTTTCGATCGCCCTCGTCGGACTGTTTCGTCGTGTAGTAGTACTTTGTCTCCTACCTCGAATGTGCGTACTTTTGTTTTTCGTAGTTTTCCTTTGCTTTTTGTTTTTCCTCTTTGACGCTTTCTTTCGCTATTTGATTCGCGGCTCGTATCCTTTCGCGGAGTTCCTGGGCATAGTCGTCGTATTTGTACGATGGTTCGGTGAGCTGGTTAGAGCCGTAGGTAGCGGTGCTTGGTGCCCGTAAACCAATTCGAACGGCATGAAATCCGTAGCGGTGTGTGATGTCGTGTTATACGCAAACATCGCATACGGTATCCATTCATCCCAATCTGTCTGTTCATCATTAATATAATGTCGTAAATATTCGGTTAATGTCCGGTGTGATCTTTCAAGTGCTCCGTTTGTTTCCGGATGGTAGGCCGTTATTTGCAATTTTTGTATTTTTAATAGTTTGCATGTATTTTTAAATAATTCGCTAGTGAAGTTCGTTCCTTGGTCGGTCAGGATTTTATCTGGAATTCCATATTCTAATATGATTTTTTTCACGAATTCTTTTGCTATTGTTGTCGCTTCTTAGTTTTGTATCGGTATTCCTTTGCTAAATTTTGTTAGGCTGTCCTGAAATGTCAGTATATATTTGTTTCCCATCGTTGTTATAGGCAATGGTCCTACGATATCTAACGCGCATTTTTCAAATGGTTTTGTTGGCGTATCTGTTAACGGTGCTTTCGCACGTCATCGCAATTTATTCTTCTGGCAATGTTCACATTTGGAGATGTATTGTTCAACATCTCGTTTTAATCCTGGCCAGTTGTGGTGTAATCGTATTCTGTTTATTGTCCGTTCAACGCCCTGGTGTCTTCCCACAAGTGCGTCATGGTACTCGTATAATATTTGTTTCTTATCTTCTTCTTCGTATTGTTTTTCTGACGCGGCGTCGTCCGTTTGTTGTTCTTCAGTTATTGCACGTTACGACTTAATGCGTCAGCGTTAGCGTTGGCTTTCCCAGTTTTGTGTATTATTTCGTAATCATATTCTTCCAATTTTAATCTCCATTTGATTAAACGTGATCCGGGATCTGTTACGTTGAATAACCATATTAATGGTTTATGGTCGGTAATTATTTTGAATTTTGTCCCGTATAAATAAGGTCTGAAATGTTTTACTGCCCATACTATTGCGAGTAATTCTTTTTCAGTCATATTATAATTCTGTTCCGCTCGTGATAATACACGGCTGGTATACGCGACGGGTCGGTCTTGACCTACCTCGCCTTGCGATAAGACGGCTCCTATTGCATAGTCTGATGCATCTGTGGTTAGGAGGAATTCTCTCGTGAAGTCGGGAGATTTCAATATCGGTGCCGTCGTTAATTTATTTTTTAGCATGTCAAATGCATTTTGCTGTGTTTCAATCCACTCAAATTTCTCTCCCTTTTTTGTGAGTTTTGTTAATGGTTTTGCTATTCGTGAGAAATCTTCGATAAATTTTCGATAGTATCCGGCTAATCCGATGAATGAGTGCACATCTTTTACCTTTTTGAGCATAGGAACATTTTTTATGGCGTGCAATTTTGATGGATCTGGCGAAATTCCATTTTCCGTAATTATATGTCCTAAATAAACTACTTCTTTTCGTAAAAATTCGCACTTGTCCGGTTGGAGCTTTAGATTGTTCTCTCTTAGTCTTTGAAGAACTAATTTTAATCTTTTGTTATGTTCTGTAAGATTAGAACCGTATATTACAATGTCATCGAGATATACTAGACATTTAATTTCTTGCAAATCCGTTAATAAAATTAAATTCATTAGTCGTTGGAAGGTTGCAGGTGCGTTTTTTAAACCAAATGGCATTCTATTAAATTCATAATGACTGTATGGCGTAGAGAATGCAGTTTTATTTTTATCTTGCTCCGCCATTGGTATCTGGTGGTAACCTGATGCGAGATCCAATGTCATAAAGTATTTCGCGTTGCCCAGCTGGTCAAGTATATCCGTTATGTTGAGCAACGGGAATGAATCTCCGATTGTGAGATCATTTAATTTTCTGAAATCTACTACAATTCGTAATTTTGTTTTTCCTGAAGCGTCTGTCTTTTTCGGCACGACTAATAGTGGTGCGTTCCATTGGCTGACGCTCGGTCTTATAATTTCCTGCATTAGCATTTCTTGAATTTGTTTGTTTACCTCATCTTTATGCTTTTCAGGTAAACGGTAAGGTCGTACGTTTACTGATGACGAATCTGTTCGTATCGTTACTTCGTGCTTAATTTTTGTTGTGCACGTTAATGTATCTCCTTCTAAATGAAACACACATCATTATACTCGTGACATAATTCTAGTACCGATTTTCGTTCTTCTGTATTTAAATGTTCTGTGCGTAAGGAAATGTTTATTTGCTCTTCTCGAGAGATTAATTTTGTATTTTTACCTACGGTACCTGAGTACCTGCGGTATCTGAACGATTTTTTCTTCTTCAGTAATATTTATTATCCTGATTGGACATGTGTAATTTCGCGGTTCGACTAGGCAACATCCAATAAAAATTCCAGGTATCATTTCCTCTGGTTTCGTCAATCTAATTGTGTTTTGATTAGTCGAGACTTGCACGATTGTTTCGCTGCGCGGTCCTAACGTTACGCGCCTGTATGGGTAAAGTTTGAAATTCATATTTCTAAATTGTACAGAATTTGTTTTTGGATTGAATGCGATTATATATTGCCAAATAAAATCCGCTTCTAGGATCGCATCGTATATTGGCGCATTATCTCGTATTATGTATACGGGGTGTCGTATCTTTTTTCGCGACAGTTGCACCGTAATATGTGCTTTGCCCAATGTTATTATTTCATGTCCTGTTACGCCTGTTAGCTTAGTTTTTTCTCGTAGATTAGAACATGATCTAGTAAATGTTTTAATTTTATTATTGTTGCTGATGTGCCCGTGTCAAACAAGAAATTTATTTTTCTACCTTTGGCTTCTGCAATCGGTAATGTGATCGCGTTTAGTCCGGTGTTGACGAGCGATGTCCCCTTGACGTGTGCCACGTAATATTCTGACGCGGGACGCGGGACGGTCGGTTTACTTTCGCCGATTTCGTTCTTTTTATTTTTAAAGTTCTTCGCGGGATTTTCTCTTCGCGAATTCGAAAAAATTTTTTCGGACTTTTTGCTGTTTTCTGGCTTTCCGTTCAGTGTCCAACACTCGTGGCGCAAATGTCCTATCTTTTTGCAATAGCTACACTGTTTTCCGATTGTATTTATTCGATTGTATTAGTGGTTTGTCCTTCCAGTTTAGGCAGGGTGTATCTATTTGTGAAACGGCTAGTCCGGCAATCGCGCCCATAATGACCGATTTTTCCGCATTTTTTGCAACGCGGACTTAGTGGGTGTGTTTTAAATATTGGCCGGTTTCGATAAGGTTGCGTTCGAGTACTAGGTCCTCGCGTTTTTTCTTCTGCGGTTGCTCCTACGATCGCTTCCTGTATTGTTTGATATCGCTGCGATCGTACAATCAATTTAACCTCTTCGTGTAATCCGTTCTGATAATTGTAAAGTGCCTGCTCTTTTATATTTTCTAAAATCGCGCGTTGCTGCTCGACTGTATGGCTTTTGCCTTCTTCCATAGATTCATACAATTCCATGGCTATATTATCTGTTCGTCTACCGAATTCTTGCGCGCTCTCGTTTGGTTTTTGTTTGAGCGAGTTAAACTCGAGTTGCAAACGTGCAGTGCTTCGTTTGCTCAAATATTCCTTTTCCAATTCTCGTTTTAATTGCTCGAAATTTATTATATCTCGCGTACGGAAATCCATCATCGCTTTGCCTTTGAATTTGGTGCAAAGGATGGCTTCTAATAACGAGTGTTCATCCGCAGGATGTATATTTTTTATCGCGTACGTGCTTGCATTCAGAAATTCGTACATGCCGTCGATTTCTGGGATCATGTTACGCGCGTCTTTCAATGTTAGAAATGCCAGTGCGTTTCCCGGTTGGTATGTCCTGATACGAACGTCCGTTAAATTAGTTAAATCTAACAGGTGCGGCAGAAAATCTTGCGATACTCTCATTCGTTCGCCCAGAGGTAATTGTGCCTGCCGGCTTAATCCGTTGACTTGTACACGGAGATCGCGTATTTCATCCATTAATTCACGAAGCATGATATTATCGGGCTGTGCGTCAATTGTGACGCGACGGTTTGTTCGATTTTCTTGCGATCCATGTCTATCGACTGAATGCCGTAGTTGCAAAATTTCATTGTCGATTTCGTTCTGTTATTCGACGAGTGAGTGGGCCATTTCGTTTATTAGTGATTGGTATATGTTAGAAGAGTTAAATATACTTCTGTCTCGTAAATTTGTTCGTGTGTGTTTGCGTGCCTGTATGTGTGTGTCAATGTGGGAGTCATTTAATGCGAGCAAGCTATAATCTTTTTCGTTGTACGGAAATTCGCGCTCGGCTATGACGTCTTCGTCACTATCATATCGTAATACATGGCGCACGTTATCGCGTATTTCTTTTATCGTGTTTCTCGCGGTATTTATCGCGGAGATAGTGTGCGGAAATTCTACGGGGTTGTTTGTTGGCCGCGATTTTGGCCAAGTCGCATACGCTAGGCTATCCTTCGCTGCGGACATTCGCTTTACAAAAGGTTTTTCTCTGACTTACATTAGAAGATAGATCGAATACGCTCGCATGGTCGCTGTTTGTGCTGACGTGTCAGTTGGCTGCGCGTAGTAGTGCGTATCGATGAAGCATCTTCGCTGCCTGGTGTCGATGTACACGGTCAGCGCTGGCTGAATCTCGGTGCTCATAGACTCTCTGGTCGTTGCTCCGCTGCCACGTTGTCGTAGGTCGGCACTCTGCTGACTTTACACTACACTGACACAATTTCGTGGGCGGCTTATTTTTTGACGGGGCCTTTTCCGTCCTCCTGTTTTCTACAGATCTTGTATTTTCGGCTTGTAGGAAATTTAATTCTTCTGCCTGCAACTTGTAAACTACGGCAGGTCTTATTTTGTTTTGCCAAAAAATTTTTCTCACTTCTTCTGTCTGTAATGCAGTGTATCGGGGCTTACTTTTTTGATTCTGCTGGCTTGATCAACAATGATCCTCTCAAGTTGTTCTTGGGGATGATTTTGACAATCCCATCGCTGCCACGAAAATATTGTACCCCATGGGCTACAACGTTAATATTTGGATAGTCTGGTTCGTCAAACCTAAGGAGTCGGAACTCCGAGCAGGATCAAAGGAATGTAGGGATCCTCGTGAAATCACTGACACACACTTTCTTTAATTTAATTGATTTATTTTAACAAGTGCACAAATACTTGATATTATAACGATTATATTTTACACACGTTTACGCGTCGTCGCGCGTCTCGCGTTACTCGGGCCGTCTACCGAGTGTGACACCTGAGCTGATAATACGGCTCGCGTGAACTTCGCGACGGAATTTCGTAGTGTCTTGAGCGACTTTTATAATAATGATTCCGCACGACTTATAATTTTGACTCTCTCCTATTCTGCTTTGTATAACAGATTATAGGCTGATTGATGCTCGATCAGCATTCCGATCGGTTGCGTCGATCGATTTCGTGATATTGATTGATCAATATCACGCTCGGTTCGATCGTCAAATTTAGGAATTTGCTGATAGGCTTTTCGCAATATTCTCGCGCGATGCATTTCTGCGATCTTTCGAAAGATTGGTCGCAATTTCGGCGGTCACATATTTGTGTCGTCTTTCGAAAGACTTTTTCCGAGATTCATTCGGACTACTTTTGTTGCCATGCGGATTACTTTTATTATCAGTTGTAGGTCTGGCTACAACAATATACATGTATTTGTATATATACATATATACAAAAATACACAAAGTGGACTCATTTTTAATAAATGAGTTTCCATTTTAAGAGTTTCCATTTTATCTCAAGAAGTAAATGAGATCAACATTTTTTGTTGTTGTACCATTTCGAGAAATAGATAATTTTTCAATTTTAATGGGAAAAATTTTATCTTATAGAGGCCATAAGACAATCACCAATATTTTTTCAAAATGGGGCATATAATGTCTTCATATAATATTATTTATCTATTTATTCGACACATAAGAGTTAATCGACAAGTCAATAGTTTATGAGATATTTTATACATCATTTTGATACTTTATTGTGATATATTTTTGTATGAAATATTAAATAATTAAAGTATTTACGTTGTGATAATCGTATCAATATTTTTATGTCTAGACTAATAAGATAAAAAAATTATAAAAAAGACATAACTGTTTCCAAAAAGTTATGTAATTTACAAGTATAGTGCACAATTTTTTTAAAAATATCTACATGTTTTTTCTTACACACACACGCACGCACGCACGCACGCACGCACGCACGCACGCACGCACACACACACACACACACACACACACACACACACACACACACACACACACACACACACACACACACACACACACACCTTCAGTAAAATATGTAATATTAGTAAATCAGATATTTTTTCAATATATACAGTGTTTTATTTTTAATCAATGATCTAAATATTTGGAAAACTAAATAAAAAGTCAAGACTAGAAAATTTTTCTCAGATTGTGTGGTTTCAAGCAGAACATAATTTAATTTAAAAAAATTCATATTGAATAGATGTGTCGAAATGATGTAAAAGTTATCATTATTTCTTTAAAACAAATCATATAATTTTTCTTATATGATACGATTTCTCTAGTTATTCTAATGTAAAAGTATAAAATAATATTAAAGAAAAGTTAAACTTTGCGAGGCATCTTATATTTTAACATAAAATCCCAGCAAGCAAATACTAACAATTTGCTAGCAAATTGGCAAGAAATTCGATCAAATATTGACTGCAAATCCATAGCCATTTGTGTCCGCATTAGCCTCGGGATTTGTCGACAAAGCCTGCTGACATGCTATGCCAGAAGATTGGCGGCAGAAACCGAGCAGAGCCTGTTAACATACTAGGCGAACAGATTGGTGACAGAAACCGAACAGAGCCTGCTCACATGCTATGCCAGCAGATTGACGGTAAAAATCGAACAAAATTTGTCCTAACTTCCTTGTTGGACGTCTTGCATCAAACATATACATAAAAATACGTAAATAATAAATGCATGTTTAAATTTTGATTATGATTTCGCTTATATAGAAAGTTTGATAAATTTTGCATGCGAGAAATGGACGCCATTTAGCGGTAATTTTCCAATTATTGTGTTTAAATATGCGTAATGACAGGCTCTGCTCGGTTTTTGCTGCCAATCTGCTGGCATAGCATGTCAGCAAGCTTTGTCATATTTTTGAGGACAGTTTGCTCACATCATCAGATATTACAGACTCTGTGTGCAATTTGTTGCATTTTTGCCATCAAATATTGGTAGCAGGCTCTGCTCAAAATCTGTTTCTGCAGGTTTTGCTATCGGGGATATTAATTATGTTAAAATATTAATTATTATTTTTCTTACCCTACTGAATTATCTATCATAAAATTATTAAAATATTATCGAAAAATGAAGAATTAACGAAATAATTGATATTTTATGTTAAAATATATATATGAGAATATATAAGATAAATATATAAATAGAGAATATATAAGATAAATATAAGATGTAAAATGTCTCACAAAGTTCAATTTTTTTATAACCTTATTTTATAGTTTTATATCAGAATAATTAAAGAAATCAGAATAATTAAAGAAATCATATTATGTAAAAAAAATTATATGATTTTATTTAAAAAAATAATGGTAACATCATTTTGATACATCTGTTCAATATAAATTTTGACACAAAGTGTGTGTGTGTGTGTGTGTGTGTGTGTGTGTGTGCGTGTGCGTGTGCGTGTGCGTGTGCGTGTGCGTGTGCGTGTGCGTGTGCGTGTGCGTGTGCGTGTGCGTGTGCGTGTGCGTGTGCGTGTGCGTGTGCGTGTGCGTGTGCGTGTGCGTGTGCGTGTGCGTGTGCGTGTGTGTGTGTGTGTGTAAGAAAAATATGCAGATGCTTTTAAGAAAAATTGTGCACTTACAAATTACATAACTTTTTATAATTATGTCTTCTTTATAATTTATTTATCTTATTACTCTGTACATAAAAATATTAATACGAATATCACATAAATACTTTAATTATTTTATATTTCATATCAAAATATATTACAATAAATTATCAAAGTATGAAATCTCTCATAAACTATTAATTTGTTGATTAACTCGTATAGAATGACTAGAAAAATCATTATGTGAAAAATATTATGTGAAAAAATTATAATTATATACTCCATTTTGAAAAAACATCGGTGATTTCGTTGCCTTTATTGACTAATATAAATATTAGTTTTCTTATTTTATTGAAAATATAAAAGTAAAAAACGCAATTTTATTGCAAGTATACAATATATACATACATTCGTATACATTATGTCTTAATTTAGACATTAGGCTTGTTCTTTTTAGCTGAATTGGTTATACTAGAAGAAGAAAGATAAACTCTGAACTAGTACAGCCAGTTCAGCTAAAAAGAACAGACCCATTGAATGGCATTGTACATAGTCTACTATGCGTTTCTAAACGCAATCTGTATATATATATATATATATATGGTCCTTACTTCAAATACGAAGCGGAATTATAGATGTTGATAATTTATCATGCGTTAAATTATATTTTAGTTTCCTCTAGATGAGGGCGATTTCTTATGGAAGTTTGACCATTGCTTTAGCATCCCCTTAAAAAAAAATAAAAAATAAAGCCAAATTCACGCGCTCCTTTTCTTATTTATGTAAAAAAAATTTTATCTACAAAAATTTTCACCTACAAAAATCTTTTTAGTAATAAGTTTTAAATTAGTAAAGTTTGAAATTACAAAAGATGTGATATCAAGAATTAGCGCCAACGTTTAATTTAATAACATGAAAAGAACTTTATAGTGAAATACATTTTATTTTGTAGTTCATTTTTATTTGAAAAGTCGTTTCATTATTTCTATAAAAAGCATGGTATTAACAAATAGCGCAAACTAATCTTATAAAGTAAAAAAGAAAGTGTAAAGGTGAAAAAAGATGTTATCAGTCCAAAATTAATATCAATTTGTCAATAAAATTGCCAATAAAATTTTATTAAATTATTGTACTTGTGTTTACATAAAAATAAAATGTAAAAGAAAATCTGATGTGTAAGAAAAAAAAAAACGACGTACAAAAACTTGGCACGCCCAGTGGGTCGCATTAAAACTACTTTTAATAAGGACATTGAATTATGTGACAGACAAATAGAAAACAGTTTGAATTAAAATTTAATATATTTTAAGATTTTTTACTTATATTCTTATGACTTATCTCTTTTTCTATATTAACTAAATAATATTAATGAAATATATAATTAATTATTAATAAAACATTTTTTACATAAATAATGCAAGAAACTTAAGGGGTTATATATATATATATATATATATATATATATATATATATATATATATAATTATATAGATCGAAAAAATCGATTTTTGAAAATATTTATTTTCATAAACTATACAATCTAAAGAATATTTTCTGAAAGTTGAAGTGATTTGAATTAAAATTATCGGAGATATACGAGTTTGAAGAATACGCTGCACAAATTACTTAGCGCAGGTAGCGCGCCGTAACTGCCGAGGCAAGGCGGTCTATTCTGTGTGAAACTGGAATGTAACTGGAATGTAAATTGATATTTTGTAAATTGATATTTTGGAGATAACATCTGCAGCAGAAGGTTTATCTTATGGGTCTGGAATAGATGAGTCTGTGTAAGTTGAAATGTAGTAATTTTATTTACGTGAGAACTTAATTTAAAACAAATTCAATTCTTGTTCTTCAATTGGGTTTTCCTCGAAATCGAATTTTTTTCAAACATATGAATCGGTGAGCAAGATATCTTGGGAACCGCTGCACCAATCGGGCTAAAATTTTGCAGGCTTCTTTTATACATCAAATACTTGTCCTTGAATGATTGATTTTTTTCTAATAAAATTTTTTATTTAATTAATAAAAAACAAAAAATGTAATCATATAAAAATCGTACATTTTTATCATAACGGCATTTTGTTCAAAATAAAATTAAAAAAAAATCAATTGTTTAAAGACAAGATTAGAGCATATACTAACGAGATCTTTTTGAATTTCTGAATTCAGATGATCCAGTTTCGAGAAATTGTGCTCACCGCAAAGCAATTTCAAAAAAAACATCTTTTGCAATAGTGCCTGTTATTCGTGTGTTTTTCAATACTATAAAAATTGAAAAAATTTGTATAAGTTGTAAAATATATGTACTTTTAAATACCTATACCTTACTTGCGAAAAGAAATCTTTGAGTGTTTTTAAAAATAATTCCCAAAAATTTCATTTCTTTGGGCTATGCAATTGCATAACTCCTATAACTCCTACGGCCATAACTCTTTAAGAGTTTATTTTATTAGAATATTATCTAGTATGAACGCACATATTTTAATATTTATTAAAATATTATTATAAATCTTTTTTTAACCTTATATGTTTACGTATAATGTTAAAAAAAGTTATATAAATAAAAATTACATAAAATTACAAAAAATTTTATTTATAAATATTTTTAAAAGTAATATTCACATTATTAATGTAAAAAGATAAACAGTAAAAATGCAATATAATACAGTAAGTGTATGTGTGTGTACGTACATGTATATATGTGTTTTGCAACCCGGGTGCGCTAAGTTTTTGTATGTCGTTTTTTTTTACACATCAGATTTTCTTTTATATTTTATTTTTATGTAAACACAAATACAATAATTCAATAAAATTTTATTGGCAATTACAAATTGACATTAATTTTGGATTGGATCTTTTTTCACCTTTACAGTTTCTTTTTTACTTTATACAAAGTTTATTAAAAGTTTGCACCATTTTCTGATATCATGTTTTTATAGAAATAATGAAACGACTTTTCAAATAAAAATGAAACTAAACTACAAAATAAAATGTATTTCATTGTAAAGTTCTTTTTATTTTTATAAATTAAAAGATGGCGCCAGTATGACTTACATCGGGATCATGTGTCTCCCTTCAGAGTCGAACAATTTTTAAATATTTTTCTAAGACTAAGATATTTTTTCTAAAATCAAAAATAAAAATTTTTTGGAGGTGATAAAATGAGTCATATATACAGAATCCCATTTTAACTTTTGCATCGAAATATCTCGTGAAGTATAAAAGATACGGGAAAATGTTTCAAACAAAAATTTTATGACTTCGAGGGAAACATAAGATGGTACTATTAATTTGATTTTCGGTGACCTTGTCAAGATTAGAGCAAGTCACTTTAAATTTTTTTAAAGTGACTTGCCCCCCATTTTTCATTACATATTCTCATAGCTTACCTTGAGAGCTTTTCAACACATTATATAAAGTATTTTTTCTTTAAATATTTTTCTGAGTTATGAGGCTTGAATTTAATTTGCAACTTGACATAAAATATAAAATATCTAAACTAATCATTTTAGCAATTATACCTTAATACTTTCATGCACAATATAATGAGATGGATCAATTAGTGTAAAGAAAATACATAATGAAAGGTAATAAGAGGGGAAAATAGGGGGAAAAAAGGTGATCAACAAAGAGAAACCAAATTTGACTGAACTGTCAGGCAAAAGATCGGTATCGCTTTGCTTGTTCTACGATATATGATATTGTCTTTTTATATGTGTCATTTCTGTTTTTGAAGGATGGTTTTATTTTATTTTCTCTCAAGTTAAACTCGTGTTCTCCAGTTTATGATTAGTAATCAGAGAAGGAGAACTACAAGTTCTCTTAATATTCGTGTAATGCTCTTTGTTACGTGGACAACAATAAAATTGTTGCACACGCTGTATTTTCGTATGTAAACTATTTATTGTTCGTTAAAACTTAACAATTTGATCATCGCACTATTGTTATGTGATACGCGATAGTATCCGACGACGCCTGGGAGCTGGTCGCTCTGAGTCGGCACTTTGTAATCTAGGACTGTTTCGGCACTCGACAATGCCTAGGAGGTATCACTCTGAGTCGTGCTCACACTCATGGATCCGCAATAACGCTTCGAGACCTTAGCCTTGTATCGCGGTTGTTGATGCGCACTCCATGCAAGGATGAGTGTCGTGAATAGTATCGTACAATTGAAACGTCTGATTCTTAGACCCGTCGTAGATCGACTGACTGCCGATATTCCCGCGATATTTCGACTCCCGCCGTGTTCCCAAATTTTATATGATTGGTTCGGCTTCGCTAAAAGAATCAGAAACAAACAACACGTGTTCGACTCGACGAAAGCGAGATAACAGACGCCGCGCACGTTGGTCGGCGATCCTTTTGTCCTTCGAGCCGGATTACTTCCGTGCGCGGACGGCAACGTTCTTTTAAAGTCGTCAGTCGGGGCGGATGACAGGAATAATGCCATACAGTTTCGCACATGTGTGTGCCTATGCGTGTGTATGTATGTGTGGGTATATGTGTGAGTGTGCGTGTGTGCGGCCGAACCGTGAGCGTTATCTTGTAATTTTCTCTTTCTTAAGTCATGCACGACTTCGCTTGTATGCAATACTCTTTTATTCTAGTCTTTACAAGGAAACGGACCGAAGTGTCCCCCTCCGATTTCGATGAGTTTGTATATGTTGTTCTTTAGATCAAAAAATAAGGGACATGTATTTTTTTATACGTGCCTATTTTCACTTTTAGAGGATGAAACACCCCTTTGAAAAAAATCTATTTCTTTTTAAGCAAATATCATCAAAATTATAAGAGATAGAAGAGAATGTTTTGAATAAAAATTGAATGGTATCAAGAGTACTTTATAACAGCAATTTTAAAAAATTAAAAAAAATTTTTTTAAACATTTATCCCACTACTTTATTTTTCTTTTAAAATTTAAAATTCTTTTAATGACGAAATTACAGATTATTTTAATATGAATTCAATTATATATGATAAAGTTATTTTGCAACATATCATTTTCAAGAAATAATTACAAATACCTGTATACGCATACTATTCGTACTTGTGCTCGTCCGTACGCTCGATTTTTCTTGCATGTCTACTTGCATTTTTCCATGATAGAAAATGACGATAGAGAAATATATTTTGTATTCTGCGTATAATTGGAAGTAATTTTTATTACGTATTTTTATTACAGCCAGAAAAACATTTACATAATACTTGAATATAAAATGAATAAGATCATAGTATTAGTAATAGATCATGTCATAGTGTTGTTATATGAATAATAAAATATAAATAAACCAAAGTGCATGTGCGAAGTGGCGCACTTCTGTTGCAATATAAACAGTAATGCATGTTACAATCTCATTAACTCATCAATCTCATTTTTATAATTATTGCTATATGGATATACCTTGTGCAAAGTGTGGTGTGCCTCATCGAGTAGAGATATTTTATTATTTACGTAAATAACATTTAACAATTATATTTTTTATTAAAATTGTTTTATTTGATTTTGTTATTATTTTATTTCATCTTTGTTATTTATAGTGTTTTTCTAAATGTGATACCTATAAAAGAAACATTCCGGTTAGTATTGTGCGATCTTCTAAAAAAAAAACTGAGTTCAAATATCAAGCAGCTCACAACTAGCCAAGGAACAAGAAACAGTGATAATGTTCGATCCAGAGGTAGAGGGGCGGTATTAGTACAAAGATTTTATGAAATGCGAGAAATGCAAGAAAGACAAAGTGAAAATTCAGTTGGAAGAGGATACAACCAGCCCAAAACTTCCGATATAAGTCCGGAACAGAGATATAGGGTTTGCTTTTTATTTTCTATTCCTTAGCTGCACGCTTACACTTAGTTCTGGCTAGTTCAGTTCAGTTCAATGCAGCCCCGCACTAAGGCTGCACTGAACTGAACTGAACTAGCCAGAACTAAGTGTAAGCATGCAGCTAAGGAATGGAAAACGATTTAGTGTAAGAAAAAAATAACATTCCATATTATCTGTATGGGAATATTAGATTCGTCTTCTAATGAAAAAAAATTACTTATTAATTAAAAGTTACTTATTAATTATTTATTAATTACTAATTCAATACAATATGACATTTATGTTATTTTATGCTATATATTGAAATGTAAATATTAGTCTTTTAGATCTCAAAAGAAATTCTTATTTCATATAATTATATATCACTTCGTTATGACTGTAAATATTAAATTTAGATGAGCAATCTTACCTTCGAAGATACATGTAACATATCCATTTTCATTTTACAAGAATATTTCCTGTACTGTCTTTTTTCTATAATTGCTATTTCTTTATTGTTTGCCATTTTTACTTGTTCTTCTGATTATTTCCTTCATACACATTTTGGATAATATATACTTTTTATAAAAAAATTAAAAAGTCGCCAAGTGTACGGGCAGTTTGTATGTAAAAGGTTATTATATAAAAATGTTACTTTTTAAGAGAAAAAAGTTTTTCAATTACTGACGCAAATTATATTTACTTAAAAAAATAAAAATAAAACTCAAGATTCATATTTTATAATATAAAACATAAATTAATAACATATAACATAAAACAACATAAATAACATATAACATAACATATAACATATAATATATCAGAAGCGAAATTGATTACTATTTCAAAACAAAAATATATTAAAATAAAAGATACTTTATGGACTTATGGACCAAAAGATATTTCTTCTGTTCAAGAATCACATGAAACGATTCAAAAAAATACTGTTTGGGTAATACATCCAAAATAAGGATAAAGTTTCATCTTACGCAAATGCAGTTTTGCAATGTCTTTTGCATTTAAATGTTATTAGAAAACAAATTTTTGAGTGTGATAAATTAAAAGTTTTAGGTATATTAATGAATCGATATGAAAACGGAATATCTGATTTGAATACATTTACAGTACGACAAGATTTAGGAGGTAATTTTTCTAGCTGTATAAAACAAGATGCATCTGAATTTCTCATAGCTATCTGTGAAAAATATGATTATATAAAAAAATCTAATTAAGCATCAAATACGTTCCACTGTATGGTACAAAACTTGTGATAATATAATTGTTATTACTAATGATAATATTTTTATTTCAATTCTCATTATTAATTTAAAGAAAGACAGTTACGATCTTAATGATTATTAAATATTACTTTATTAAATATTACTTTTTCGAGGTGGTATCACTCTCATGACCTATGTAAAAATCTATGTAAAAATTGTACAGGGAAAGATACAATATTTAAAAAAGAATTAACAGGGAAAAATTGTACAGGAAAAGATACAATATTTAAAAAAGAATTAACATTAACACGAGAAATACTTAACATTTATTTACAATTACTTTCAGAACAAAATGATAAATTAATAAAAATAGATTTAATTTGCGTGCAGTCATTATACAAGTATATGTAGAAATGAAACGTCTAATGGATGGATAGACATTGGTGATGCGCAAATTAACAAGAAAAAATGAGAAAAATGAGAAAAACCTAGAGGAGAAAAAAATGTATGTATATGTATGTATATTACATTTAAAAAAGATTATTAAAAAATAATGAGTGAATACTGATTGTTTTTTCTAGTATATATATAAAGTAAAAAAATGTTTCAAATATACTAAATAATAAATACTATTTGTTACTTAAAAAAATGATATCCTTATAATCCGTCCGTAGGTCCGTCCTCGCCTACGTTATCGTTCGAGTTCGGGTGCGCGGACGTGCTCGTTGGTTGCCGGGTTTGGTAATTAATAAAAGTATGTAATTCAGTTGTTTGGTAAAAATATATTTTATTTGTATCAACCAGGTGGATACACAGCGGTGTGGATTCGCGGGCGTGCTTGCTGACGGGCGTGATGTACGGCCGCGAAGTTCTTGGTGCGCACGCGACATGCGTAATATGTACGGAGTGCGCGACGCGTGCGTCGGGACGAGAGATTGGCTCGTGTCGGGGCTTACGGACCGCACCGGCGTGATTGGTCGAGTGATGATTCGGTGTTAGCGTCGATGGTGCGTGCCGTGTTACTAGATATTTCCGCGCAGTCGATATATATTCGAATGTTCGGAGCGAGAATGCTCGCTCCGCTTCGCGAATTCTGCACGAGAGACAAGTATGCTTGTCGGGGACCGAGAATATTCCGTCCCGTGTGCTCGTGTACTGGCGAGATTGATGAGACTGAGAATGCTCCGTCTCGGAGTGGAAGATAGAGAGGAACGAGTGACAAGTATGTTTGTCGGGAACTGAGAATGCTCCCGTGTTGCTCGTATCGTTATAAGGAAGCCTTGAGACTGAGAATGCTCTGTCTCGAGGGAAGCGAGAGTCAAGTACGCTTGGCGGAGACTGAGAATATTCTGTTCCGTTTTCTCACTTTGTGCGGATCTAGGATGCCGGATGTCGAGTATGCTCGGCGGAGATCAGGAATGCTATTCTCGGTTTCCCGGTATCGGTCAGAGATGCGGACAGGTTGGAGGATCGGATCGGTCTGGTTCCTTCATCCGGATTCTGCCGGGCTTATATATCCGGCCGCGTTTATTATTTGTTATTAACAATTTAGCAACGAACAGCGCGGGTCGTCGACGGTGTTCGGTAAACACGTGGCGAGTGCATGCTTGGTTGCGCGCGCAACGGTCGGTGTGTTCGGTAATGCGCGCGTCGGTCGTCGTGTTCGGTAACGGCCGCGGAGCCCGGTCGCATTTACGACTAGAACGAGGTGCGGAAGGCGTATCGTTACATCCAAATAAAATTAAATTAAATAGAAATAATTTGCGTCAGTAATTGAAAAACTTTTTTTCTATTAAAAAGTAACACTTTTATATAATAATCTTTCACATACACATTGCGCGTACACTTGACGACTTTTATTCTTTTATAAAAAGTTTATTGTAATATCATTTATTTTGTTGTGTTAAGTATTTCATAAATAAATAATATATATTTCCATTTTTTTGCCACATGATTATATAATATTATGATAAAAAATCTTGTACGACTTTATATCGGTGTTATATAAAAATCAATATAAAATTATCATTGCCTTTAATAAATTTATTATGTATATATAATATAGAATTAACTTATATGCAATGAAATATAAGCAAATTTAGCTTAAAGTAAACTTTTGTATGAAAATTATTTATGAAAATTTGAAAATATGTTATGTAAAATCTGCATCCATATTTTCATATTGTGCTGTTTATATATTTGTTACGTCCTGCTTACTTCACAATTCCTCCGTTTCGAACAATTTCGAAAGCCTTCGAAATATCTCGAAAAATTCGATTTCTCGACGAAAGTTATATTGCCCACGTTTTTTCTCTTCCTTAAACAAATAGTCTCGGCACCAACAGGACGGGAAAGCTTAATAAAGATAAAAATTTTCCTAACGGGCTCATAAAACAGGGTAATAAACAATTAAAATTCCATCACGTAACAGAAATCATAAATCTTTTTTTTTATATTTTTATTTCCCCCTTCCCAAAAGTCGGGGGCGGGAACTCGACTTAACCAACCCGGAAAAGCTGAGAAGTATTTTTCGAGATACGAGATACCATCTTAGTTGATAAGTTAGATTTAATACGCTGAAAGGCCATTAAAGCCTAAAATCCAAAAATTCGATTAGATATAAGGAACATTCCCTAGAACCTCCCCGCACCTCCAGAAATTCTACATAAACCGCAACTTTGACCGCTCTCTTTGCAATCGCAACCTCTGCTATTCCGAAGTCTCTGTTATTCAAAATTCTGATCGTACTCCCCGGAACCTTGCCAGTGAACATTCATAGTGAGTTCTCGAACGTCTTTTTCAATCCGAGTGAGTGTGTTCCGGCGAACCAATACTATCACCAGTACCAGGATTATCACCACAACATATCCATAAAAGTAAGTCAAATTATTTATTTCCTTCCGGTTTCCTTCCGCGGTATCTTCGCAACCCAAACTTAACATCCGTAAACTTGATAGTGAACAACTCAAGAGTTAACCGCAAAACGGTTAGACGGGTCTACGGCGGGAAGCTAGATTGCGAGCGCGAAGCCTGTTGGATTAGGCCTATCAACAATTCCTAGAGTCCAACCCGAGCATCGGAGCTTTACCATCCGAGGACAGATCTCGCGCTCCAATGGAAGAACCCTCGGCTCGCGCATCTCCACACTACCGCCGCGAGTCTCGACCCCTCGCACTCTGTCTTCTCTCCCTTACTTTTACGGGCCTCGACGCCTCGCGTTCCATCGCTACTTTGCCTACAAGCCCCACCTTCACCAGTGAGTTCCACGTCGAACGTGGAATTCGTTGGAGAGGTTCCACCGGTACCGCCGGTAGTTTTCGAGGAGGAACTTACGTTTCAGGACATTCTCTCACAGTTCCCTATCTCCACCGAGACTCTTCCCCCGGGATCATTTACTATAGGAATCCATTGATTTAACCATCGAAATTATGTAAGAACCGCCCTGACGACATCATCGTAATATACATCCACGGAGTTTCTTATTCATTTTTAGTTCCTGTCCGATACTTTTACAGAATGTTCCCACCTTCAACCATGAGAATCCGTGAACTCGATTAATAAATCCATCAAATTTTCCTTCCATCTCCAACACACACACACACACACACACACACACACACACACACACACACACACACACACACACACACACACACACACACACACACACACACACACACACACACACACACACACACACACACACACACACACACACACACACACACACACACACACACACACACACACACACACACACACACACACACACACACACACACACACACACACACACACACACACACACACACACACACACACACACACACACACACACACACACACACACACACACACACACACACACACACACACACACACACACACACACACACACACACACACACACACACACACACACACACACACACACACACACACACACACACACACACACACACACACACACACACACACACACACACACACACACACACACACACACACACACACACACACACACACACACACACACACACACACACACACACACACACACACACACACACACACACACATCGAACTATGTTAAGAAAATGACTGCATTTTTGAAATGTTAACTATAAATTATTATTATTATTACCTTTATCTTTTGGAAGAATGTATCTTTTGACAACTTTTTACTCGGACGAAATATTATGTAGCCAATTATTATTATTATTATTATTATTATTATTATTATTATTATTATCATTTTATTCGAATGTAACTTCCAATAAATTTTTACTTTAATTATTTGTAAAATTACGTTATATTCTATTTGTTTATTCTGTTTAAAACTCAATGTTAAAATTAAAATTCGTATTCCTTGTTTAAAATAAAACGTCATTTCCGTATTCTAAGGATTGCACGACATCCTATGCCAGGTAAAAAGATTCGGTTCTCTGATCAAAAAACGGACCACCGATCGCGTTAGCGCAGACACGAGTTATAGCGTCATCGACGTTGACCCGTTACCTTGTGCTCAAAGGATGTGTTCGACTCGCAGGTCGTTGCCTCAGCGACGATCTGAGAGAATAAAAGCAGTTCTGTGCATTCACCTGAACTCTCTCTCTTAAACAAATCGATCTTTCCTTTCCTCCGAAACTCGGAACTCGTAACATATTTTTATTTAAACTTTTTTGTAAAAATAATATATAAATATCTTTAGCATCTCTGAGCCATTGCTTTTTCTTAAATTGCGTATCAATTTCAATCCAAAATTTTTCTTCTCTATATATACTTGTAATGACCTTTCTCTATACTTGTCCCATGATGAAATATAGCATTTATTACTTTATACTGCTTTTCAGCTATTAATATTTTTGCTGTTAGTATAGTACATAAATTAAATTTCTGTGGTATCTATATTAATTCATTTTTCTCCAATAAAAAATAGACAAATAACAAATATTTCTTTTGTCGATGTTAATTCATTTTTAAATAATATATCATTTCTTCCACAACGTTCACATAATTTGTCATATAACTGATCAATGTGAATATATAATTAATAAATCATTCAGTAACTTTTTTTACTCAAATTTTTAATAGAAATAGAAAAAAGTAAATTATTATCAATAATAACTTTTGTATCACTACACGATTTGCATCGGCTAGTAGAAGTAATTTGATGCTGTATTAGATTTTTGAGAATCATATTTTGTACAAAGAGCAGGTAAGAAATTCGAATGTATCTCGTTTAATAGGAGCCGAAACATATTCTCCAAAGATTGTCGTATTTCATATGTACTCAAATTATTCATTCCATATCGATGTCCAAATAAATTTAAAATATCTAATTTATCACAATTAAATAAATGCTTTCTGATAATATTTATATGCAATAAATATCGTAATACTGCATTTACATAACATGAAACTTTGTCTATATTTTGAAAACCACGCAAAATCCAACCAGTACTTTGTAATATTTTTTACATTTGACTCTTGAACGGAATTAATCATTTTTGGCAATATCCATGAAACATCTTTAATTTTATAATAACGCTTTTTTGAAACAGTAATCATTTCTGATTCTGGTTTATGTATTTGTTTTAACCGATTATACTCTACAATAGCTTTTTCATTAGCTATTACAGATGAAAGATCATAATTAATTAAATGTAATCCATCCAAAGACGTTACTCGAGATAACATAAACCTGACCAAAACTAAATATGGATATTACTTATATCCATAATAGCAAACTCAATTCTTGACTTTTATGAATGGTAATGTCATAAGTCAAAGATAAATTGTTTTCTAATAACACTTACTCTTTCAATAAAATATTCCAAACCAGACGATAAAAGAAGTTTTTCAATATAATTACTCTTCAATATAATTACTCTTATCAATATAATTATTAGTTATATCCTACACAACTGAAGTAACTGTAGCAATTGTACCATTTACAAGACCTAAATTAGTGTCAATATTGCGTTATCATAACTTTCGCTCCAATTTTAATTATAATTCGCTTTAAAAGCCCAGCTGCTTTGTAGTATCATCATCATCATTATCTATCAATATCTTTGTTACCTTTTTTTTTGATATATGAAACACAATCAATTATATCTTCTGCAATTAATAATATTTCTTTTGAAGCATTACGATTTAACATTGCAATGTTAAGAACGTCACACATATGGCAAATAGCCAATAAACACACTGTGTCAGATGGCAAATTATTAATAAAATCGCATAATTCGTTTAATCTTGTTTCGAAAGATTCATTTTTAAGAGATATTTTTCTTTTTTCGAGAGTGTCACAATCAGATTTTGTTACTAAACCAATACGAATTTTCGATAACAATTCACGATAAATACTGTCTCCTTATTGACGCATATTAATTGTCAATTTATCATAATCGAATAAAGTAGTCCATAAATTAATAGCACTTAAAGAACCAAGATATTTATGAATTTTTTCATTTTCATTTTTTCACGTGATACACGTACAAAGGCAGGATCTTCATGTACGGGAGATAACTAGAGCAGATTTCCAAATAAAAGAATAAATTTAAATCAAAATTAAATAATAATTTTTTTACATTAAGTATATTAATAATAAGTATTGAATAATTTAATTGCTCTATAAATATACTGAGTTTCAATAAAATCGGCGTATTACAGCTCATATAGTTTCAAATTGTTAGTTTGGTTTTAGATAAAATCTTGTCCATATTTATAAAATATTTTAATTTTTATGTAACATCAAATAACTTTCTATTTGATTAATAAAATCTTTTTTATATCTTTATATTTATATAAACTTTAATGTCACTTGTGTAGGTCCATAAATCATCAATAAAAATAAAAATTTTCAGAATTTTCAGAAAATTTTCAGAAAAATTTTATACTATAAAATATATAAAATTTTATATTATAAAATTAATATACAAAATTGCGATACTTACAATTCCTTATATCTATAAATTATTAAAATAAACTTGAAAATATTTTTGAAATTTCAAGGTCACACCTGTGCTAAAATGTTCGACCTAAATAAATACATATATACCAGGTGTATGCATAAGTTTTTTCCGGTTTTTTAGTAAAAAAAGACACGTAATTTTCAAGGGAAATTAATTTTTTTTTATTCAAAATATTGGCCATCGGCTTCTACACATTTCGCCCATCTTTCAGGTAATTTATGAATACCATGCCAGAAAAACTGCTTGTCTTTTGCGGCAAACCATTCGTCGAGCCATTTTCCAACTTCCTCGAAATTGCTGAAGTGCTGCTCTGCGAGCGCGTGCCCCATTGATGCGAAGAGGTGATAGTCAGATGGCGCCAGGTCTGGGGAGTACGGCGGGTGCGAAAGGATGTCCCATCCAAGCGATTTCAAGGTGTCTTTCACTGGTTTTGCTGTGTGAGACGGCGCATTGTCGTGTAACAAAATCACTTTGCCATGTCTTCTGGCCCATTCCGGTCGTCTTTCGATTAATGCGTGGTTTAAATTAATCATTTGTTGGCGATAGCGTTGTGTATTAACGGTTTCGCCGGGCTTCAAGAGTTCATAATACACAATACCGCTCTGGTCCCACCAGACACAGAGCATGGTCTTCTTGCCGAAACGATTTGGCCTTGGTGTTGATGGACCGGCTTCGCCAGGTGAAAGCTACGATTTTTTCCGCTTCGGGTTTTTAAAATAAATCCATTTTTCGTCACCCGTCACAATTCGATACAAAAATGATTTCCTTTCGTGACATTGAAGCAGCATTTCACACAAGTGACTTTGCGATTTTCCATTTGACGTTCATTCAAATCGTGTGGGACCCATTTACCGAGTTTATTGATCTTTCTCATTGCTCGTAAACGTCTGCTGATTGTTTCTTGTGATACATGTAATGCTTCTGCTAATTGCCGTTGAGTTTGAGTTGGGTCATCATCCAATAATTCCTGCAATTACTCGTCTTCGCATTTTTGTGGTCTACCAGAGCGCTCACTGTCTTTCACATTGAAATCACCACTTTTAAATTGTCGAAACCATGTCTCACATGTTCTAATCGATGGAGCGTGTTCACCATATGTTTCTACTAGCAAACGATGACTTTCAACAGCCTTTTTCTTTTGATTAAATAAAAAAAGCAATGCGTGCCGCAAATGTTCTTTTTCAGGCACAAAACTCGACATGATCACTGAACGATAAAACAAAGACGCTAGTTTTTGGCGGACTCAACTTGTGTGTGTTTGTAGTTTTAAATGTCAGACGAACAAAATGATGTATGTGTCAAATTAATACGCTGCGTACTTTTCGCTGGCGACATCTCTTAGTTAAACCGGAAAAAACTTATGCATACACCTGGTAAGTATCCTAAATGTGTACAAATATCCCATTCAGAACGTATGCATGATTATTCTGTGCTATTAGGGTAATGATATGATAATATTGACAATAATATTGTAAATCGAATAGATTTTTTCAAAAACACTCTTTAATAGATTATGTAATTGAATATTGTTCTGTCGAATGTGGATGACCTAACACCCACACTCGTAGTTTCACGTGGTAATATCACAGTTTATAATTAGATTTGAATTTTCACAATTTATTTCACAGAATTATAATACAAATTTGCGTATATTATAGGTCCTTTCACATTATACACGTGTTGTTCATATAAACGAGTACAGTTGCGTTATACATAGATTGCACACATTGCTGATTACCTTTGACTAATATATTGTCGCTTAAGTTTTGTAATGGCAACGCCTGGGACCGACACCCTGAGCCACGCGATGACAACGCCTGGGGGCGAACGCCCTGAGCCGTAGCTACGCTTAGGGGTATCGTCTGCTATTAATTGCCGATTTTAACAAAGGTCGACGAATACGACAATGCTTGAGACTATCACCTTAAGTCGTGATTAGCACTCACACGCGATCTACCGATTTCGGTGTTCCTCAATGTTCATCGTATCGCGGATGACCGAAGAAAATATAGAATTGCTCGCTGAGTTTTCGATGTGCACTGTGTTGCGGACAGTCGAATAATAATCCGCTTGTCGATTCCCGAGGATCCTCGGTACGAAAAACGAGACGAGCCGAACCTTGTTTATTTCGCAGTCGCGAGATCACAAAGGCCACGGATCGGCGACGGCGACGCTAAGACTCGCACGTGTGCTTGGATCCTTTGATGACTTGAGCAGCGCTACGTCGCGAGTAGAGAGCCCGGAATCACAGAACCGCACCATCGTAACAATTTATGTTCTATTAGAACATGTATGTGTGAGTGCTGTCCGTATAATTATAAATATAATTAATATATAATATTATGTATATATAAATATATAAATATATATATATATATATATATATATATATATATATATATATATATATATATACGTATATCGTGCTTCTTTCGAGTTCGAACGCATAACAATATTATGAATTGCGTAATTTTTTTAATAACTACATATGTTTTCTTTACACCAATTGACTCATCTCATTATTTCGTGCATAGAATATTAATGTGCAATAGCAAAAATTGAATAGATTTAAGAGATATTTTATGTTGAAATGTACAAGACTAAAGTGTAAAATATCTTGTATTATTAATTTTTTAATAATTTCATCTTAATATTTTTATGTGCAAAATAATTGGAAAAATCATATTGTCCAAAAGAAATTATATAATTTTATTTTTAAAAATGGCAACGATTTTCATATGACCATAAAAAATTGATTTTTTTCTAAAATTAATCTTACCATTATTTGTATCACTTCAGAACATATAACTTTTGTTTCAAACGTTTTCCGGTATCTTTCATAATTTTCGAGAAATCTCAAGCCGTCATTTAAAATGGGACACTATCTAGGATATCCATGAAATGGCGTAGCAATACTAATAGATTTTCAAAATCGCAAAGAGATAATTACTATTTATACTTACTATTTATTCAAATAGTAAACTACTCACAATTCTAATAGTAATAAATAGTAAATGTCTATAGTTATTGTTCGCTCCAAAGTAAGCTATGCATATTCCCAATATTAATGAATAATAGTATATCATAATATTATATGGTCCCATAATATTATATGATATTTTCAATAATTCTCTGAATAGTTATATTTCTCAATGATTTCTTTCTATATAGTAGATTACAAAATAGACGCGGATACATGTAAGTAGAACTCAAACAAAAAAGCAAGTTATTCGCGTATCGAATTTTTTTAAGATAAAAACTGCAAAACGATTGAAACAAATAGATTAAGCTGCAAAAGTTAGAAAATTACTTCTATTTTTTTGAGGATGTGATTAAAGAGAAATGAATCGTCTTTGAGAAAAGAAAACCGAGCGAAGTAAGCGATCCCAAAAGGATGTTATTCGAGCAATTCCATTACAAGGCTGCGACGATAACTCAGGAAATAATTATGCAATATCAAACACAAGATGTGGCGAGAATACATGCAGCCGCAAAAGATCAAAAAGATATTCAGACAGTGACACCCAAAATTACACGCAAATGACCAAAATTGTCGGAAATAAAACTGCCGAAATTCAACGAAGACTTGCTATTTTTTAAGAACAGTTTTGAGACAACAATTCACAACGATGATAGAAAAAGAAAATATCTCTAGTATCTCATCAGAGTGCTTCAAAGAAAAATTCGTAGTATAATAGAAAGATTCAAAATCTTGAGTGAGAACTATGAGAGCGTTTAGAAACTACTAAATAATACAACAATAGTTGATTATCATTCAAAATCATTTAAACGAGTTATTAAATTTTTTGAAAATAACGAAAAATTATAAATCGGATTTGTTATGCAGATTTATTTTACATATCCAAGTATATGTATCAATATTAGAAATTCTTACATTACAAGTAAATGCTTGAGATGCCATTTTAATGCTTCTAGCAAAGAAGAATGGATTTTATTGAACAAAGAGATTTTAGGAGATAAAAAAATCGAATACAGAAGAACATGCCTAAATTATCAAAATTCATAGCATTCTTGATAGACCAGTATTACCAGTATTACCAGTATTATCAGGGTTCTCGAATTGAAATATAAAGAAGAATGAAGAAAAAGTTACATTGATTTCTGTATCAATTAAGTGCAAAATTTGCGAAAGAAATCATCCAGTCTATAATTGCAATTTTCTGCAATTTTCTGAATCTATCTAGTAACAAATTTGAAAAAAGGTTCATAAAAAAATGTTTTGTCTAAATTGTCTAGAATTAGGTCATTACGTGCGTTATTGTTTATATGCAACAAAAAACATAATTTGATTATACACGAAAATATTGTATACTAGAAGAGCAAGGACATGCTCAAATCGCGCAATTTAGTGAGGCTTCAACAACACCAATCGTTATGAAAACTGTACTAAAGCAAGATAAAATTTGTCTATAAAATCCACAACGATAAAATTTGAATTTGTCTGATATTCCCATACCGTATAACATACAATGCTTTTTGCAACTAGGTGATAATTTTGCACTCCCTTTTAGTAATATTAAAAAGACAATCGAATTCATCAAAAATATTGAACACAATATCAAAATACTTCCCGTTATCGCGCAAAATGAAATTCGGAGCTGTTCCATTCCAATTCTTCGCAAATTTTCCTCTCTTCCCCAACAAAATATTTCAAACACAAAAAAACTAGAACAGTTAAAAAGACATACCATTGAATTTTTACATAATAATCCGAATGTTGTTTTTACAAGAGCAGACAAAGGCTACGGTTGCATTAGACAAGAATAATTACCTTCACAAAGTGAATCATATTCTGTCGGACATTGAGACTTATACAGAGTCAACAAAGACCCCACCAAAAAAATGGTCTGAGAGATTTGCTTACAAGATGGAAAAAATCAGAATGTATATCCTCAACATTATATAAACACCTATTTTGTAGCGCCGGTATTTTATCTAGAGCCTATGGACTTCCGAAGATCCATAAACCTGAGTGTCCCTTCCGAATTATTGTTTCATCGATTGACAGTCCTTTTTACAATCTGGCTGCATTTTTTAATAAGATCATCTCTAAATCGATTCTGATTCCGTAAAAGTTACATAAAAAATAGCTTCGAACTAGTTAAAAAATTATCAAATATTCAGATTGACAAATTTTCATTAATGTCGTTAGACGTTGTGTCATTGTTTACCAATATTCCGATTGATTTGGCTATTGAATGTTTAACAAACAGATGGGTTTTTATATCTAAGGACTGTAAAATACCAAAGGGTGAGTTTCTGGGAACAGTACGGTTAATTTTAGGATCTACCTTTTTTTGCTTTTGACGGTCAGATTTACAAACAGCCATGAACTCACCACTTTCTTCGATTGTGGCGGATAGATATGCAAGATTTAGAGAATGCTCGAGACGATTAATTTCTGTATACCATTTTACTATAGGTATGTGGATGACATTTTGTTGGCAATACCAGATGATTACGTTAATGAATCGCATCTTATTGAAGTTTAATTCTAATAATACATCCGAGATTACAATTTACCTCGGAAATTGATGGCAGTCAGATCAATTTTCTTGATACGACTCTTATTGTTAAAAATAATACAATTGTATTTGATTTGTACCACAAACCAACTTTCTCTGGTAAATACTTAAATTTTATGTCTTAGCACCCCATCTCACAAAAAAGAGATATGGTCACAGGTATGGTGGACAGGATTTTTTATCTCTCACATCCATAATTTCACGAGAAGAATTTTGATTTCATGATTAAAATACTCCTACAAAATGACTATTCATTATATTTTATTTTTCAAATAATCAATAGAAGATTAAAAAACTTAATCCATAATTGTGAAAAAACAAAATAATGATGACATAACATGCACCGCTGATGATAAAAAAATCTTATGGTTTACTCTACCTTATGTGAGGGATGTTACTGAGAAATTTAAAAATGTTAAAAGAAATAGATGTTAAAAGATACAGAAACTAAATTAGCAATGTACAACATCAATAAACTAAACAATTGTATTAGGGTACAAAAAGATCCCCTTCCACTATTAGATAAAAAGAATGTCATTTACAAACTACAGTGCACGAGTTGTGATGCATCCTATGTGGGACAGACTAGTAGACAATTGAAATTGAAAATCAATGAAATCGAAGTCACATAAGGTGGAATACTTCCATACATTCAGTTATCACAGACCACAGGGTACATACAAGACACAATTTCGATTGGTCCAACGTGAAAGTTCTGGATGTTGAGAGAAATTACAATAAACGATTAATTCTTGAAATGTTGCATATCAAACAACAAACGAATGGAATCAATTTGCAAATAGACACAGAATTTCTGAGCCATATACCCTTGTTATAAATAATATATAAACATGTGACCGTATTTCTCTTCATAACATTTTTTGACTTTCCACCCACTTACTATTTTCGTCTTTTACATTTTAATTTTTAATACGAAACAGTTAAGATGTGCTTTTATTTTATTTTTGTTAACCGAATTTAATTTATTTATTGTACAACATTTTTAATTTTGATCATGTTTTTGCAATATTCTATTTAATTTCATCTTTGTGCCTTTTATTGGGATAATTGACGATATCATGGAGTCTCTAACGGTTCCTTGTCCATCTTATTGTTTGACATTTTTTTAAAAAAACTCTATTGGTTTGAATGCAACTTAAATTATCCAAATGATCTTATCGTATAGTATCTTCTACATCAGCTGTGGAACTGTTTTGGATAGAGACTCTCGATGTATTGCATTATTGCGCTTATCGGTGCGAATCTGTTAAGTTTTTGACTAACACATCGTATGTAACTCAGAATTTGGAGACAGTATCTACTGAAGATGATCCGAAAGTAGATCGAAACGTATGGATTCAATAGAACCCTAAAATATATTATAGAAGTATTTTAATGGATTTTTTTATTTGCGCTCTTTCACTGCGCTTGACTCCTAATGCCCTTGCTCTTCATTGTTTAGTCTCATATCGGAGGAGTCCTTACACTTTAATTTTTAAGTCAATAGATTCCCATGTATCATAAGCTAAGACTTATTGATATGTTTCTTGGCGTATATTGGAAGGTCATCGGAAAAATCGGAAAATTAGATCAAGAGAAAATCAGCTTTGCAAAATATCCATTTAAGAATAATCGAGAATAATGGAGAATTCGAAGAAGAGCATGCAGATGTATTGAATTTCTGTAAGATAAACGAATGCGTAACAAAACCTATTTCAACGGTTCTGGGTACAAGAGGTTCCAAAAAAATTTCTTTGATAGTATGATGGCAAATTCGTTGTCCTTTTGCCATTTCGTTCGCATTAATATGCGAGATTAATATTTAGAATATTTAGAAAATTTTATAGCATAAGCCATCAGAAGATTGAATTTTTTGAAACATCGACTTGTAAAAAATTCTGAGTTGGAGAAAGTTTAGGCGAGTTTTTGAATAAATACCTGCAACAAATCATATGTCATTAATAAAGAATGGAAATACACATGTATCTCCGTTCTCTATTAGAGATACACATATAATGCTTTGCTAATACAAGAGCATTACATTATTTCGCATTAATCAATCATGCGACCAAATAATATGAGAACAAAGTTACCAATTGTCTTCGAGCATATCATTGAGTGATAAACTGATACATGGGCCGAACTTAGCAGATTTGCAGAAGACATTAATTCGATTTAGAAATTAGGAATTTATTCTCAAGGCAGATATGGAATCAATATTTTGAAGAATTTTGGTGGATCATTAAAATCAGAATTTGCAATTAATTTTTTGGCGAAATGACACAATGCAGTCAACTATATTAGCTAAAGACTATTATGTATGGATCAGATTGCTCCATTTTTAGCAATGCAATGCCTTAAAGAATTAGCTCTAATTTATAGACAAGAATTTCCTTTAACAGCAGAAACAATAAAAGAGATTTTTTACATGAACAACGTCCTAACTGGAAAATGTAATAATATTACTCAAATAGTGTAATGACTACTGCTAATGGAGATGCTTGCGGAAAATTTATCTCTATGAAAATGAAGAACAAATTATCAGAGCTTATTGAAGCATCAAAACACAAGCAAAATAGACGATTTGTTAGTCATGGATATAGATCAACCACTTAAAATGTTGAGACTTTTATGGAATGCTAGCACAAATATTTTGCAGTAACAAGTAAAGAGGCAAATATAAGCAACAAACAAAATGTACTATCAAAGATATCACAAGTATTCGATCTCCTTGGTCTAGTATTTATTGTCGGGAAAATTATCATACAGAAGATATGGCGTCAAGAAGTGAAATTAAGAGTTTTCAATTGACTTGAAACTGGGAAAATTACTATACATTACTTAATTAATTGAACAACATATGAATACAAAAAAATATCAATATTAATAATCGAGATGCATTTAACATTTATGGATTTGATGATATTTTGAAATATCATATGGAATATGTTTATGCAGTCAACTCAGATCAACAAGGAATAAGTCAAAGTAAATCTATGCGAAAACTAAAGTAATGCCATTGAAAACGATATCTCTATCGAGATTTAAGTTAGCCCTCTTGCAGTTATACAACACCGTAAAAAAATCGTATAGTCATAAAATCAATTAAGTCAGACAAGCTATAGTATTGTAACATTTGAATAAAGATACCATCACATACGAGTACATACTTTGTATCAACCTGTTGCATAATTCATAATTAGGATCTTACATAGTTTCAAGTCTCGTTATTAATTCTATTAATTTTAAGAAAGTCACGTCTTATTTCATTATCATAATGAACTACATTGGAATAGACGAAATATATTATTCGATCAAATGTACCTATCGAATTAGAGGCATTGACAGTTGTACATACTTTGCGTCGTTTCCGCATCTATTTGCAAATAATTTTGTTCACAATAGTGTTCGAACTGTAGTCTAATCATATTTCTTAAAAAAAAAACGGGATAATAATATTTATATCAGATAGAGTCTTTAGTTGCTAAACTTTAAATATTAAGTTATACATATATTGTCTGAGCACGCGCATGAGCGACGTCTTTAGCAGGGTTTTGAGGATAATCTTTTTGAATGAAGCCACTATTTCACGAAGCTGAGATCTATTAATTAAAATTAATTAAAATTAATTAGTTACTAACTTGAAGTATTAGTATCCTAACTTTTAATGAATTACGCAACAGGCTGATATATGAAAAACACTACGGTACTAAGTTATTTTTTGGTTCCAAGAGAAATAGAAAGTTACGTTTATTTCACTATCATAGACTACATTGGAATAAATATAATGTGTGATCAAATGTATCCATTGATTCCTTTAAATTAAGGGAAAAGTCTTGACAATTTGCTTATTAAAATAGAAAATAGAATGCAAGTGTATTGATCAAGTTACTTCTGCATCAGAACAACTCCGAATCCATGAGTACTGACATCGCAATGCAACTCTGTGTATGCCTTTAGACCATAGTTAGCTAATGTAGATGCTTCAGTTAACCTCAGTCTCAATTGATATAAGGCTGTATTTTTTATTTCTCCAACAGAAAAAGTAATATCTTTTTTTAAGAAGTTTATAAGATGATTTGACAATTATAAAATATCCTACTATAAACTTTCGAAAATAAGACGTCAATCGTAGTTCTATATATCTTTACACATTTTGGACTGCGGAAAGCAACAGTAACTACACGTAAGTATTAATAAATAAATAAATTAATAAATAAATTAATCCTTCTATATAAGTCTTATATTCTAAATATTTAATTTCTACATGCAAAAATAAGTATTTATCTAGGTGCAGTTCGAGTTTGATGTCTAGGATAGTGAACATCCTTTGAAAAGCATCCGGATGAGCAATTAATGTTTCATTGGCGATCAAGATGTCATTTATATCAACGAGAACGATAACAGAAATATAATATTACATCGTTAAAAAACTTTTGAAGCCTTTGAGAGTCTATTTTAAAATTAAAAAGTACCTTTATGTACTCAAATTATTTTATGAACTAAGATTTGATAAAAAGATGACATATTCAATGTGACACAATCCATCACTGAATCCAATATGCTCTAAAAATTGCTTGCCTCTCAACATATCCAATTAGACTTCTGTTACGGTTATTAGTCTTCTGTCTAGCCCAAAGAAAATTAAGAAATTAAGAGAGACACGCGCGCGCGCGTGTGTGTTTATGTGAGTGTGTAAATATTTATAAATATTTGTTAATTTATATAATAAATTTATAATAAAGTAGATACAATACAAAAAATATATAAACAAAAATATAATATTAAACTAGGCATATAATTATCAGTTGCAGATTTTAAAAGAGCAATCAGGAAACACTATACAAAGTTCATTGTTCTTGAATCACTTGTTAAATATTACAAAAAATTTTGTTTTTAAACTGTTTATATTTTCACATTTAAATTATATTAGGTGTACAAAAAAGTTCTGAGCTTTAGATTTCATACAATCGAAATAACAATTTAAATTTTATATATCTTCCTTTTGCGATTTTAAAGCGTTGACATTTGACCTTCTAAAATGCCATACGGTTTGGCGGTTGATGCACATAACCTCAAAAATCAGTAGTGTTCACGATGGCAATAACAAAAGAGCATATTCGATTTTCCATCCACTTCGCGTTTCATCTGAAGAAAAATGCTGCTGAAGCCACTGCAATGATTTGTGCTGCATATAGAGAGAACGCTGTAAGTCATATTACATATAAACGATGATATCAACAATTTCGCCTTGAAGATGAACCGCGTGCTGGACGCCCTCAAAAGATTGAAACGGACGAATTGCAAGCACTGCTGGATATAAATTCTGCGCAAACTGAAAAGGAGCTTGCAGAACAGCTTGGCGTTACGCAGCAAACCATTCCGTATGTTTACATACGGGAAAGGTTCAGAAGGAAGGCAGATGGGTTCCGCATGAATTGTCCGAATACAACAAAAATCGTCGGCGTGACACTGCACTCACTTTGCTTTCAAAGTTCCGGAAAAAAGATTTTCTGTACAAAATCATTACAGGCGATGAAAAATTGATTCTTTATGATAATCCTAAACGTAGAAAATCATGGGTTGACCTTAATCAACCTTCGACATCGACGCCAAAGCCCAATATCCACGCCAAGAAGGTTTTGCTCTGTATCTGGTGGGATTAGAAAGGTGTGTTGTATTACGAGTTGTTACAACCGGATGAAACAATCACGGCAGACCGCTACCAACAATAATTGACCAATTTGAGCGATGCATTAGAAGAAAAGAGGCCATTTACTGGCTAAGGACGTCGTAAAGTGATCTTGCTTCATGACAATGCTTGACCACATGTTGCGAAAGCGACTCAGGACCATATCTTTGCGTTAGGCTGGGAACTTCTCCCGCACACGGCGTATAGCCCAGACATGGTGCCTTCCGATTACTACCTATTCCGGTCGCTGCAGCATCATTTGGCTGATACACATTTCGTGAGATTTGAAGAGATACGAAAATGCATTGATGACTTTATCGCTTCGAAGCCGGTGAGCTTCTATCGTCAAGGAATTCGCAAGCTACCCGAAAGATGGCAAAAGGTCGTTGATGCAAACGGAGAATATTTCGCTGATTAATATTTTTTTGTTTGTTTTTGAATAAAGATTGAATTTTATAAAAAAAACTCAGAACTTTTTTGTACACCAAATATATATGCGTTTGTTTTTGCACGCATGTATCTTTGTATACAGGAATATACATACATTTGCACTGGTATTCATAGTCAGTTCTTATATTTAAGATCGTCTTAAGTAAGCTCATACAGGTCCTTTGGTATCTTGGTTGAAATGTTATTTTAAAACGATCTTAAATATAAGAATGATGACTATAAATACCGGCCCTAAACATGCGTGTGCAGCGTGGCATGTCCCGACTGCTTTTTTAATTCAAAATGTGCAATTATTTTACTTTACTATTATATCTAAATTTTTATTTTTTTAATTTCTAATTTTCTAATTCTTTTTAATTATTTTATTTTTTATTTTACGGTTTTATTAAAGACCGTATTAGAGATAAAAAAATAGTAGAGATAAAAAAATTTAAGAAAACTTAAATTTTTTTATCTCTAATTTACTGTTATATAATCTATATTTAATATAACATCAAGAGTCCTTTTTTTAAAGAAGTTTTTAATTAATTTTTTATTAATTAAAAATAGTTTATTTTGCATTTATATTAATCTTTAATTTTGCATTTTTATTGATTATTGAAACATTTTTTGTTTATTTTTTTTTGTTTTTTAATTTTTTTCTATTAATTTCTAATTATTTTTTAATTTTTTTTATTTTGTTAATTTCTCACACTTATCTATAAATGTTTTTAATTGGTTCATGTGTCATATTTGTCCGGCGATCCACTTTTATTTTATATTTTACGTCGTCTTTCTATTACATAGAGTTCGATCCAGAATGTCGTGTTTTTGTCAATTATTTTCGAATTGTTTTGACGTATAGCAATACTTTGTCCTATGTTAAATACATTCATTTTTGTTACTTTATCATAATGTTGTTTTGCCTTTTGTTTCTCCTCTTTGATATTTTCTTTGGCGACATAATTAGCGGCTCATATTTTTTCGCGGAGCTCTTGCCCATCATCATCGTACGTGCACGAGAATTTTGATATGCCAGTCAGGGCCATAGGTAACGATGCTTGATGCCCGTAAACTAATTCAAACGGTGTAAATTGATGGCGATATACAGCGTCGTATTATATACGAACGTCACATCTCTATCCACTCATCCCTATCTGCTTCGTCCTCATTAATATCAGGTATTCTGTCAAGATCCTGTGCGACCTTTCTAAAGCTTCGTTTGGTTCCGGGTAGGCAGTCGCTTGCAATTTCTTTATTCTTAATAGCTTGAACACATTCTTAAACAATTTGCTTACAAAATTTGTATATTGATCTGTTAATATTTTGTCAGGCGTGCTGTGTTTTAATACTATTTTTATCACATTCAAAAGTCTGCCCGAAAAATCTACTATTCTTTCCTTTTACGTCAGATATGTGGACGACATCTTCTTAGCAATTCATTTGGATTTGCTTGTAATTTTTATCAATCTTTAATTCCTTCCACGAAAGGCTGCAGTTCACTATCGAAATTGGAAAGGATAGTGGTATCAGCTTCTTAGATGTCAATCTGATTATTGACAAGGGATGTGTTTTGTTTGATCTGTACAGGAAACCTACATTTTCGGGCAGACTTTTGAATTTTTATTCAAGCCACTGTTTGCAACAGAAGAGACGTGTCATTTTAAGAATAGTTGATAGGATGTTGTTACCACATCCTAGATTTCATGAAAAAAATCTAAGAAACATCATCAGTATCTTATTAAACAATAATTATCTCGAATTTATTTTTGCGACTATAAGAGATCACATCAAACAGTTCTCACATTCTGTTGCGGGGGTTCTGTCAAGTAATGATACTAATTTAAAACCTGAACGATTAAAATATTTTACGGTCCCATACATAAAAAATGTAAATGTCGGAAAAGTTCAAAAAAATAACTAAATAACTAAATAAATAAATAAAAACTAAAAGATGTGGTTTATCATTAGCGTTGTCCACTTATAATTCTCTCGAATGTTTTATAAAAACAGGCAAAAATCAATTACATCTGTCATTGCGATATAAAGTTATTCATAAAATCAATTGTCTTTATGGCCATGTAAGTTATGTTGACCAAAGAGACAATTAGGCCAGATTAAGGTAACATATCAAGGACATTAAGAAGATTAATAATTTTCCATCTCATCGTCTTGAAGAAAAGCATGAATTTGATTGAGATGGGATAAAAATCCTTGATGATGAACCTTCTCTGTACAAACGAATGGTATCTGAAATGACATACATATTAAAAAACAATTACACGGCCTTAATAAAGAGAGCGACACGGATCTTTTGCCTAACAATTATATGTCGGCCCTTAACCCGATTTAACTCCTTCTTTTCTCCTTTCTATTATTCCGTCTCTCCCACACACTTTTCATCGCCTGTAATGATTTTGTGCAGAAAATCTTTTTTCCGGAACTTTGAAAGCAAAGTGAGTGCAGCGTCACGCCGATTTTTGTTGTCTTCGGACAATTCATAGGGAACCCATCTGCCTTCCTTCTGAACCTTTCCCATCGTATGTAAATGTACGGAAATGGTTTGCTGCGTAACGCCAAGCTGTTCTGCAAGCTCCTTTTCAGTTTGCACAGAGTTTATATCCAACAGTGCTTGCAATTCGTCCGTTTCAATCTTTTGAGGACGTCCAGCACGCGGTTCATCTTCAAGACTAAAATCTCTTTGGCGAAATTTTTGATACCATCTTTTACATGTAGTATGACTTACAGCGTTCTCTCCATATGCAGCAAAAATCATTGCAGTGGCTTCAGCAGCATTTTTCTTCAGATGAAACGCGAAGTGGATGGAAAATCGAATATGCTCTTTTGTTATTGCCATCATGAACACTACTGATTTTTGAGGTTATGTGCATCAAACGCCAAACCGTATGGCATTTTAAAAGGCCAAATGTCAATGCTTTAAAACTGCAAAAGGGCGGGAAGATATATAAAATTTAAATTGTTATTTCGATTGTATGAAATCTAAAGCTCAGAACTTTTTTGTACACCTAATATATAAATGCTGAATTTGAAGTCCGCACGATAAAAAATAAAAATTTTCAAAATGGCAGCAGAAAAATTTTAAAATTAAAGTATAAAATTGCATTATGATTCTCTAAGTTTATAGAACATGAAAATGAAGTACAAAGTTGCATTATTTATGATCCTCTAGGTCTATAGATTATAAAAATAAAAAATGGAAAATGACCTTAAAAATATTTCTGGAATTTCAAAGTCACACCTATGCCAAAATCTTAGCTTTAAATGAACATATATAAATCCTGCGGAAGAGATGCAAAGATATGCGGAAAGATTGTGGAAAAGTTGCAGAATGATTGCAGAATAATTGTGAAATGACTGCGGAATGGTTGCGGAAGAGTTATGGAAAAGATGCAAAGATGCGGAAAGATTGTGGAAGAGTAATGAAATGTTTGTGGAATAATTATGAAAAGTCTGCGGAAGAATTGCGGAATGGTTGCAAAAAAGTTGCGCAAGAATTGTCGAAGAGGCAAAGATACGCGAAAAAATTGTGGAGGAGTTGCGGAATGGTTGTGAAATAATTGCGGAAATGTTGCAAAAGAGTTGCGGAATGACTCCAGAATAGCTGCAAAGATATGCGGAAAGATTGCGGTTGCAGAGATATACGGAAATTGTAAAAAAGTTACGAAATGGTTGCAGAGATATGCGGAAAGATTGCGGAGATATGCGGAAAAATTACGGGAGAATTGCGGAATGATTGCAGAAGTATCCGGAAAAAAATTGCGTAATGGATGCGGAGATAACCGAAGAGGTTACAAGAAGAGAGAAAATATGCAGAGAGACTGCGAAATGACCGTAAATTTATATATCGACGGTGTGGATAAATCAGGCCGATAAGTCAAAGTCACTGCAGGACCCAACGAACATTGATTTCCGCTGGGTCGATTAAATTAAAACGGTCTCGCTTTCCCGCGCGGATAGTGGTGAGTCGGTTACCAGATGGGGAGCGAAGACGTTGGAGATAGAATTTTGGTGTAGAGATTCGAGTTAAATTGTAGGCGAAATTATAGTATAACAATAATTTATTGAAATAACGAAGAAATAACAATGTATCGTGTCGGATGGAAAGACACAAATAGCCGCGAATAGAATTGGCCGCGAACGGACGAGACGGTGATCGGCGCGTGTTTATGTTTTTACGCGGATGAGGTATCACTGGTGGTCGGCGCTGATATCGTTGCACGTAACTCGGTGATGCGGGGCGCGCGATGGGCGGCGGTGTCGCACGTGTTGTCGCGGACTTTTAATTTTCGGGTGATTTAAATCGCGTATGCGTGTTAGGAGCGCAGGTGTTGTCTTTGTCGCGAGGGTGGAATTTTTCGCGAGAGGATTTTTACCGCTTGGGAGAACGGGGATGTCCGTTCCTTGCCGAGAGTACTCGGCTGACGGGGAGAGTCCCAGCTATGACGGAAGGCGTTGGTATCTTTGCCGAGTGTGCTTGGTCGACCGGGGTATACCCCGGTGCTCGGAATCGGTCGGACGGTTATATCGGGGAGTACCCCAATATACGGCGGCGGAATTCGGAGACGGCGAAGTCGGATCGAGCGGACTCGATGCGCTGAGGAGACCCCAGCAGCTCTCGGCTTGCTGTGAGAGGTTTGGAGACGGTTTTCGGCCAAGCCAAGCGAATTTGGTGCGTTGGGGAGGGCCCTAAGAGATCTCAGGCTTGCTATCAGAATCGCTTCGGATACTCGCTTTCTTCGAGACGTGCTCTCAGAAGGCAAGCGCGGAACAGGATAATTTTCTGTGGAGAGCGATGCCTTTTTATACCTGAGATCGACCTCGGTCGGATCAGTCGGATTGGTCGATCTGGGAGGTAGCATCCCTCTCCAGGAGCGGAGAAAAAGGATCGGATATAATTGGTTTTTTGGGATGATAAGGAATCGAAGCGGGGATGTGGAAGAGTAGGGAGAGAAATTCGGCGGTGAGGTAACGGCGCGGCGCGGGGTTACGCACTTGTAGACGCGGTCGTAGCGCGATGCGGGACGCTTGCATGGCGAGGTGCGGCGCGAGACGTATTAGCGCTTGCTGGTACGGTGCGTGATGCGGTGCGGGGCGTGCTAGTGCTTGCTGGCGCAGCACGTGGTGCGGCGCGGGGGGAATACCGAGAAAACACTCATGTTTTCGCGGCATTCTTTCACTATATTCTCCGACGCTTCGGAGTTCGCGAAATGATTGAGATTAAAAAGAGGCGTAAACGCTTTTTGCGGCCACTGCCGCACTCCGCCTATTGGTCTGCGGTCCCCGACGGATGGTCGGTCGGGGAAAAATTGGAGGAGGAACGGAGCGGAGGGATGCGCTCCATTACAAGATTAATAATGACATCTCGTGACAGACGTTGCAATTGTACAAAGGCGATGACGATAATAATAATGACAACAACGACGTTTCTTAAAGTAAAAATTTCCGACTCAAACTTTGCGTAGCAATATCTCCGCTCATAAGGCACGTAGCAGGAAAATAAAAATACTTTTACTATTTTCAAGTCGAACTCAAGCTATCAATCAAGCTTATTTAGAATTTGATTGATTTAGCCGTTATTGAGATTCGATAATTTGGATATCTCGCCGACTCGCGTAAAGTCACACGGTAGTGTTCTCAGTTGACTTGATACCCGAGAACACTACCGTGTCGCCTGATAGGCCGATACTAGTGGTCTGTAATTGTGTATGATGCAAAAAGTCTCTCTGCATAACGCATTTCTTTCACGATTACCATATTTGCAATCAGTATAAACCGTAAATATTAATATAATTCATTAATTGCAAAGACGATTACAAAATTATTACATCTTAATTATATTATAGCTCATTAAATCAAAATTATGTATGTTATTTATACTCTAAAATATAAATAAAATAAATTGTTAATATTCTACAGAGTAAAAAATCCTCAACCGATAAAATATCTTGAAAACAAGATAAAGAAAAAGATGTTTCAAAGACATATATAAAAGTTATAGAATTTCAACACAGTATGAACAAGTTGTCAAAGTTTCGAGATATTTCATCAGTCTTTTTACTTATTACTCCCATATATTGTAATATAGAAACCAAACTTTAGATTAAAATTGTTGCTTTAATAAGATTACAAATAATAAATGTGCGTAAAAGAATAACCTAGCTTTTTTAAATCTTTTCCTATAAAAATGGAGAAACCTTATGTCATTTAAAATTAATTGGAATGTTTTATTTTATATTCGCAATATTGAAAGGAAAAGAACAAAACAAAAAAGAGAAATTATTGAATAAATGCAGTAAACTATTATTTATAGTGAAAAATATATTTAGTTAATATAGTTAGTTAATAAAAACTAACGATTGTATAGTAATACACTACAATTTGTTCACAATACTTTCATGTTAATAAATAATGAGGAAAATGTCAAACTTTTCGATGTATGTGTTATTGCATATACATTGAATCTATTTCGCACGTAGCGTTGACTTTGACTGTTAAAGAAACTGTGTGCAAAGTACAGTTGCGTCTCATTAATACATTATTCTTATCAATAACATACTAAACTATGCGTCAGCAAATTCCCTTATAATGTTGCAATAATAAGACATTATGGGACACAAATATATTTTGACCAATGAAATACTAATCAATTGCAGCTGCTCTCCAAAGTTGAATAAATGATATTTTGTAAATGCAATTTTTTAATCATAATCTGTTTTTAATTGTTCAAAGTATTCAATATGTACTTTGCCAATGTGCGGAATTGAGACACCGTTCGCTGGAACGACTGAGGATCCGATGAGTGATAGAATGACGAGACTTCTTGAGACAGATTACACTAATTTAATGAGTCAACTTTTACAGTGAAATGTACAGATTGTAGAGCTCGACGGTAACGTACATGTTGAGAAAATAGACTATATGTTCGCTAGATAGATTGCACGCACTGGTTTGAATGATTCGTACGAATTGCGTGATCACGTGATGAGAGAATGTCCGCAGCGTGTTGAGAGAATGATCGCAAGCTCTTGCACCTTGATCGAACTTAATGAATGACTACGTACTGTTTCGTCAAGTTGAGATACGCGCACTTGTCACTGAGAATTCGCTCTTTGAGAATGCTCGCAATAAATATTCTTGTCGAGTTCGAATTCCGAGATGGCGAGAGACAACGTGAACCAAAAGTTCGCCAGAATACTTCGCCGAAAAGTCTCTCGCAACGACGACACGTAACATTATTACGAGATGAGTGAAATGACAAGTCTACATTACGACACGAGCTGAACTAACAAATACGACAAGAGCAAAGAGAACGATAAGCACTGAACAGCACTGAATTGACGACAAGAGCACGGTATTCTTTCTATGAGCAAGGATTATGGTCGACTGACTGAGAATTTTGGTAACCAGAGCTTTTCGAGAAGCTTGCAAGATCATCCGATCGATTTCGTCCTATCAGTGATCGACAAATCATGTGATTTTTGGCCAATTGATAGCTTACATTTTCTTCCGTCGATTGCAAAACAACGCCGCTCGAAGGGTGGTTGATAAGCATAATTATTTCCGCGAGGTAGGTATCGACGGGTTATCTGACGCCGGATCGATCAGATGATTTAGGGTAATCGATCGCTGCAGATCGTCACGCGACGTTCGAGAATATATATGTATACATGTATATGTAGTGTGTGTGTATATATATATATATATATATATATATATATATATATATATGTGTGTGTGTGTGTATCATTGAATTATGACGTGTTATTCTAAACACGTTATTTACGATAAATATCATCACATGCCTCTATAATCGAAAGGATAAGATGCCTGCTCAGTAAGCAGGATCCAAGATTCTTGGCTGAGGTGATTTTCGCAAAATAGTTGCGGATTTTTGCGGACGACTGGTTCGTGGTCGGGCCCCGTCGTGGCACACGCCCTCCCTTCTTATCCTCTTTTTGTAAAACTAAGATCACCAAGTATAATTATAAAAATAATAAAATGGCTCGATCGTCACGCGCGCTTCGCGTGTTCCATGTCGCGCGTTTAGGCGCGATTTACTTATAACAATTTCGAACAGCCAAAAATATTTGACTGATTTTAGTGGTTTAATAAATTCACTATTATTTCATTACTATTATTTCATACTCTTATTATTATTCAAACTATTGTTTAATACTATTATTCAAACTATTGTATATTGTTATTATTATTGTTATTATAAAGTTCATATTTCAATATTCAATATATTGTAATGACGAATAGCGTGTATACGTAAGGATTTACAATTATTTCTCAAAAATGATATCTCGGAAAATAAGTTTATCATGTATGGTTGAATTAATATAAAATTATTTAATTTGATCATTAAAAAATTTCAAAATTAAAAGGATAGATATAAAATAGTGAGGGAAATTTAAAAAAGAAGTTAAAGTTTTTTTTATTTCCTTTATAGAGTACTTTAGAATCGATTCAATTCTTTTGTATTTTTTTTTCTATTTGTATATTTTCTATCTATATGTTTTGACGATATTTGCCTCGAAAGAAAAAAACCGATTTTCTTTTAAGGAAAGTTTCACTCCCTTAATATACAGCTCTGCACTTATAAGAAAAATACGTGTCTCTTATTTTTGTCTATATTTTAACATATTCGAAGCTCATTAAAATCGGGAGAGGGGGGTGCACTTTCGTGCATTCTCTTACTAGACATTTTACTACACATTGGCTTTTTTCAAATCCAATAATTGAAAGATTTTTAAAGGGGCTTTCTGCTTTGAAAGATTTCTTTATGTTACTCGGAGAAAAATGTTCAACCGCTTTGCTGAAATATTTTTCAGAAAATGAAAAACTAAATATTATTCAGTCTTTTTTTACAATATTTTGAATGTATTTCATGAAACTGTACTGAAGAAGGAAAATATTCTATGAGCTGAAATTTGAGATACTTTTTAATTTGAAGATCAAACTCCCAGAAAAAAATAATCAACGAATTTATAAGTTTTATGGCTTCAAATGTTTTAAAATAATTGTCGAGATCTGAGCAAACTTTCATTAAAAATCAATTATGAGGGACGTTCGATAAGTCAGATAAAAAAGCAATAAAATCACCTATTTTCCGGAAAATTTTTTTTCACTTTTCGACGTAGTATCCTTGAAGCTCTACACACTTAGTCTAGCGGTTCCAATTTTTTGATTCTTTCGGAAAAGTAAGAAGTTTCGAGGTCTTCGAAATACGCATCCATAGCAGTGATGACCTCCTCAGCGGACGAAAATTTCTTTCCCCCGAGATCTTGAAGTTTGGGAATAGAAAGAAGGGGCCAAATCAGGAGAATAAGGTGGATGGGGCAACAATTTGAATCTTAATTCATGCAATTTTGCCATTGCGACTGTGGAGGTGTGAGCCGGAGCATTGTCATGGTAAAAGATGACTTTTTTGCGCGCCAATCTCGGCCGTTTTGTTCGCAGCTCTTCGTACAAACAATTCAGAAGTGTAGAATAATATGCTCTTGTGACTTTGACCCTTTTGTAAGTAGTCATGAATTGATTCCTTGGGAATCCCAAAAAACAGTAACCATTATCTTTCCGGCCGACAAAATAGTCTTCGCCTTCTTCGGCGCACATTCACCAGGCGCTGTCCACTGCTTCGATTGCTGTTTTGACTTGAGTGTATAGTGATGAATCCAAATCTTGTCTACGGTCACGAATCAAAAGTTTTGTGGATTGCGCTTAAGCATCGACAAACACTGCTGCGAAATGTCTTTTCGCATGCGTTTTTGATCGATGGTCAGCAATCGCGGCACCCATCGTGCACAAAGCTTTTTCATTTCTAATTCTTTGTGCAGGATATTATGCACCCTATTGAGATGCCTACAATCTCAGTTATGTCACGCACCTTCATTCGGCGATTTTCCATGACGATACGATGGATTTTTTCAATCATTTCTAACGTAGTGACTTCAATTGGACGTCCGGGGCGTACTTCATCTTTGATGTCCGGCCTCCTTTGAATTCATTAAAATAAACGGTGGTGCAGAGTCCCCATGAACTTCGTCCAATTCGGCTTTAATCTGCACAGCCGTCCACTTCTTTAAATAAAAGTGTTGTTTAATCATTTCACGGAATTCGTCTTTCTTCATTTTTATGACAACTGCCATGCTCACTTCCAACGTTTGCCACATGTAAACTAAGCATCGCTTTTGGCTGAAACTTGGTATGAGGCAGTTTGAATAGTGTTACTTCCTGACCATACACAGTTCATTGTGGCGCTACCTTACAAAAATTTACCTGACTTATCAAATGACTCGTACTAACGTAATATAAAAATGTTTTAAAGTATATTGAAAACGTTTCGATTTTTCTGAAGATTACATTTCGTCGAAAATGAAAATTTTCTTTTAAAAACGATGCTTAATTTTAATGAACTTTGTGAAGTATTGATTAAATTATTTCTTGATCGCCTAAACAAAACCTGAAACTTTTTTTAAATTGATGCTTATCTTGATCTCAGTAGCAACCTCCTTGGACGTTGTTAATGCGATCACTTGCTTTTGATGTGAAGGTTCTACCCGTATTTTGGTTTTTTGATACTTCATTTGGTTGAAATATCTTTTCCAAGTAATCAGCAAATCTTTTATCTTTCTGTTCATTATTTCCAACTCGCCTATTACTCTCGAGCTTAATGGGAGGAGATTGCATAATTGGTCTGTTTAATTTTTTGGCAGCTTTCCAAAGGGAGTATTTCATGTTAATATCATATGTTAGTCCTTTTAGGTAATTACTGATTGATTTGTTCTTGATTCTAGAGAGATCTCTCTTCTCAAGTGTTGACTGGCATTGTTAAGTTTCTTGTATCTTGTGGATCTCTGGTCTGATGCCATTTTCTTCTTAATTTTTTTTCTCTAATTAATTCTCTTATTTCTTTAATTATTGCCCTTTATTATAATTTTTAATTCTGGCGTGCTTTCCTAAACAGTTTGCTGAATATTTTCAACAAATAGATTTGTTTCTTTTTCTAGTTGGTCGGTCGTATTTAAAAGGACTCTTAGATTGATTTTTTCTTCTAATCTGGTCCTAAAGCTCTGTTCGTTTATTAACTAACGTGACACATCTTTCTCTCTGTATTATACATTCTCACTGACTGTCAAAATTATCAGGGAATGAACAAAGTCTATATCCTACCCTTCTTCTATTTCTATGTAGCTTTTCTATTCTATTCATATTTCTAACTATGAAAAAATTTATAAAATCCGGTATTTTATTGATGGCCAGATGGCCAATAAGTAGGCTTACTCGTTGATAAGGCTAGACAGTCAAATTCTCTAATGGCTCCTAAGAATTCTTTTCCTTTCGTGGTGATCAATTTGAAACCCCCAGAATGTGCTTTGCATTGAAATCACATCCAATGATATAAGTCTCCGTGTTTGTTCTCTAAGGAAGTTTAAGTATTGTTAATTTTTTATTGAATAACGAGGGAGATAATAAACAGTACTTAATGTGATTTTGAATTTTTTAAGTTTTATTCAAATTGAGGTAGCTTGTATGTACTCTGTTTCATACCTAACTTCTTCATAATGATGGATATTATAATTATGGCACTGTGTTAGCAGAATGGATAGTATGGTAAACTTTATAGCTTCTAAATTTGATGTGATATGATTGTTTAATTAGATGCATTTTTTATCCACTCCATTATAATCATTTTTGTGCTTTGTGAGAGTTCCTTTGGTGCTTTGCTCTATGTTAGTGAGACTTTCATCCAGTTTATTCATTTTGCCCAGAATCATCTGCAACATTTGTTCTATGGTGTGTTGTTCAATTTTTTTGTATGTTTAATACGTGGTTATACAATTACAACTTGACTATAGCTCTTATACTTCTTAGATTTTGTTCCTTAGGATTATTCTGATTATTTATGTTTTAATTTTGCTTTATTGGTTGTGTAGGCAAATTAATTTCTTTCATCTTCTGCAATTTTGATCTCTGCAGTTTTTTGGCAACTTCACATTTTCTAGTAGTTGGCTGAATGATTCTTGCCACAATGTATACATTTAGGTTCTATACTCTTTGATTTGGTGCAAGCAGAAGTTAGATGTTTGCCAGCACATTTGACTCACCGAAGGTTCCTAGCGTAGTAACCTTGGATACAATCATAAACTTGGCTTCTCTTGCATTGTGGGATTAGTTTTAATTTTTTAATTAATAAGATTTCTACTTTGATGCCCAGGATGTCTGTTATTTCATATATTTTATCAATGTTCTGATCATGTTTGAATATCAAGGTAAACATATTGAATGGTTATTTAGTTTTCCATTTAATAGGTTGTAACGGTACGTCCCTGCGCGCTCGGTATTCGCTGTTTGCCGTGTACGGACGCGGGGACGTGCGCTCGGAGTTTCGCTCGCCGGATGCCGGGTTCGTAGCGGTAGACGCGGGTTGCCAGGCAACCGGGCCCGAGCGTTGCCAGGCAACCGTGGACGCTAGCCGTGACACGTGGGGCGGGCGTCGCGGGAAAGTCCGAGAACGCTCCGACTTTCGAGATGAGATGTAAGGACAATACCGAGAACTCTCGGTATTGGCGGGAGGAGGAAAATCCGAGAACTCTCTGATTTTCCTCCGTCGGGAGGCGCAAGAATATCGAGAACACTCAGTATTCGTTGCGGGAGCGAGACAGCGGAGAACACTCCGAAGGCTCGAGAAAGGAATGAACAGGAATACGGAGAACGCTCGGTATTCGCTGAGAGAACTCTCCCTTGCTGTTCTGGTCGGGACGGTTGTCGGTGTTCGACAGGTCGGAGGAGCGGATAGGACTGGTCTCTTTCGTAAAAATTCGTCGGGTATTTATACCCCTATCCGTGCCACGTGTCACCGCTTAATTTGTTAAATTACCAATAATCATGTGGTGGCTGCGTGACAGCTCGTTGACGCGCGTGTGTCGGTCGGTCGCGGTCGGGAGCGTTCGGGCGGCTTCGGATGTCGGGCCGCCTTTGCGCGCGTTAGTAATAGAGCATCGGATGCTCTGTTACATCTCCCCCCTTCGTTATCTTACATGTTTCCATTTATGATTTTGCATGTATTTCATCTTACATTTTTTTTTTTTTAATTTCGGGCATCACATCTCGCGTTTGTAATGGCATTCACCCTGCCTGTTGAATCGCAATACAAATTTACGCGCCCCTACGCGCGCCTTGTACAAACGGGAGATGTGAACTGCAAAATAAGGCACTCTTATGCAGAGTCCGTCGGCTACTATCACCTCGATCGGCGGTGGTCCTTCTGGCCCGAACGCGGGCATCGTCGGTCGGTCGGTGAGTGGTGATGCTGCCTCGGCCGGGACGTGAGGAGCGCCGCCGCTCTCGGTGGCCGCGGTTATGGCGCAGGGCTGTTCGGCGGTGGATGTGCTGGCGAGTACGAGGCGGTGGTCCCGCGCTGCGACCGTGGCGGTGGTTACGGTCGGGCGTTTGCTGGACCGATGGTCCCTCGTTGCGACCGTGGTGGTGGATACGGCCGGGTTCTGGTGGGCACGGTGGTCCCTCGTTGCAACCGTGACGGTGGATACGGCCGGATTCCGATTGGGGCGGTGGTCCCTCGTTGCGACCGTGGCGGTGGATACGGCCGGATTGTTGCTGTCATCGGTGATGGTTTTAGTAATGGGCCGTGCTGGTGGCCACACTTCTTCGTCGTCGGACAGGTCTGACAGGCTGCCGAACAGTTCGGCTAATTTTGCCGCGCACCGGCTGGCCGGCGACGCCGTGTACCTCTTGCCCCCTCTGGGCGGTGGTGGTGGCGGAGTCTGGAGCAGACCTTGCAGCTTTCGCTCGTTGCTCGCGGTGGATCTCTGCACCCTCGTGCCCACCGCCGGAACCACTCGTATCGGGTGGCGAATGGTGGTGACGCTTCGAACGGTCGGCTTGGCTGCTGGTTTGATCGTCGTAAGGGCGGGCTGATAGCAATGCCCGGATTTCTCGGCGGTGTTGGCGAGTCGCTCCCAGAGAACCTCGAACTCGGGATCGTAGCGTGCTGGAGTTTGTCGTTGATCTGCCATGATTGGGGATGCGGACTTTTCCCGGCTCGGAAATGCCGCATACTTATACCTCGTTCAGGGCATAAAAAATTTACCCCGCTCGGGAACGGAGCAATCCGTGGCTTCGCGTGATTCGTCAGAGATTTTTTTTTTTTCTATGTTTTTCGGGTAAACTTATTTTGTTTAAACGGTCCGTTGTTGTCGGTTTCGTCGGTTTCGTCGGTCTTGTTTACGTCGTTGTCCGGAGCCGGCTTTAAGTCATGTATGTGTACATGTCGATGCCACTTTCCCCGGTCGTCGCGCAAGTCAAAAATAACCGGCGATATTATTTTGCGTACTATCAACGGCCCGGTGTATGTCGGCGCTAATTTGGCCGCGATGGCCTCGTTTTTGTTAGATAAAATGTGCACGCGCCTCCATACCTTGTCTCCGACGACGGGCTTCCATGCGCGGTGTCGCAGGTCATAATATTTCGCCTGCCTCTGGAATGCCTGCGCGAGATTGGCACGGACGACCTCGTATGCTTCCCGGAGGATGCGGCTATTCGTCTCGGGTGGCGACACGGTGATATCGCGTTGATCCGCGGGGAGGGGGCTGTTTATCTCTCGCCCGTAATTTAGAAACGCCGGGCTATACCCGGTGGCTTCATGCCATGCCGTGTTATAGGCGAATTGCAACGCCTCAAGGTTTCGGTCCCACCGACGATGATCGCGATTGACATATTGTCGGATCATGGTTTTGACGGTTTTGTTTGTTCGTTCCACCGGGTTGCATTGGGGCGTGTACGCGGGGGAGGTGCGGTGCGAAACATTAAACGTTTCTAACATCTTTCTAAACTGGCCGGAGATAAATTGTCGCCCGTTGTCGGAGACGAGGGTGCGTGGACATCCGTATCGGTATATAATACTCTCGACGGCTTGCGCGACGGCGGCGGCGGTGGCACGGCGGAGCGGTTGTAATTCCACCCATTTTGTGAAACGGTCCTGCGTCACTAGCAGCCACGAATGCCCATTTATCGAGCGAGGTAACGGTCCTATCAGATCGATCGTTATTTGTTCCCATGGATAAGACACGGGAGCCGTGTAAAAAGCCGGCGGGGCGGTTTCGCAAGGGTTTGTGCGCGAGGCAATTTTTACAATTTCGAATGTACCGGGCGGTGTCAGAAAACATGCCAGGCCAGTAGTATAATCGCGCAGCACGAGCGATCGTTTTGGCGATACCAAGGTGGCCGGCTGTCGGTTCATCATGCAACCGTCGCAGTATTTCGGTACGTTTTTCTCGCGGTATGCATTCCTTCCATTGTTCGTCGGCCGGAACCTCGCGAAAGTCGGTTGAATGTAGGAAATGGCGGTACAGCTTTCCGTTCTCGATCCGATATTCGGGGAAATCGGCAGGTCTTTCCTTCACCCGGTGGAATTGCCGGTTATACCAAGGGCATGGGCTTCCTTGGCGCGTGGAATGAACGGGCGTTTGCCGGGACAGCGCGTCGGCCACGCGGTTCAACTGCCCCCTCCGATATTTGATATCGAAGGTGTATTGCTGGAGCTCGAGCGCCCAGCGGCCTAATCGTCCCGTCGGAGATTCTAGTCGTTGCAGCCATCGGAGGGCCTGGTGATCGGTTATCACCGTAAATTCATAGCCCTCCAGATAGCCGCGCAAATGTCGGATTCCCCACACGACTGCTAAACATTCGAGCTCGGTCGCGCTGTAATTTCGCTCGGCCCCGTTGAGCGTTCGACTAGCGTATGCGACTACGCGTTCGCCCTCCTCCAGGTGTTGTGTCAAGACCGCCCCTAGTCCGTGGGTGCTTGCGTCGGTCTGCAGTATGAATCGCCGATTAAAATCCGGGCAGGCGAGGACTGGGGCGGTAGTGAGTGCCTTTTTTAGTTCGCGGAATGACTTTTCTTCCGCTGCTCCCCATTGCCATTTGACGCCCTTTTTTGTTAATGTGGTCAGTGGGGCGGCGGTGGTGGAAAAGTTCGGTATGAACCTTCTGTACCAAGAGGCCACTCCCACGAATTGTCGAATTTGTTTGATATTGGTCGGTGCGGACCATTGGGCGATGGCTTTAATTTTGTCGGGGTCAGTCTGGATGCCGCGGCGGTTAATTACATGACCGAGGTACTTAAGCTCGGTAAGGCAGAAATGGCACTTTTCGGGATTTAACTGGAGGCGGGCGTCGCGCAGTCGACGGAAAACTTCTGCGAGATGCATTAGATGTGATTCGAAAGACGGGCTGGCGACGACGATGTCGTCGAGATATACGAATACGTTCGGTTCGAGTTCGGGACCGAGTATGCTATCGAGAAGGCGTTGAAACGTGGCCGGTGCAGAATGTAGTCCGAACGGCATGACTTTGAACTGCATCAGCCCTCGTCCGGGCACGGTGAACGCGGTTATCGGTCGGCTTTCGGGGGCGAGGGGTACCTGCCAATATCCCTGTTTGAGATCGAGTGTGGACAAATAGCGCGCGCCGCGGAGTTTATCTAAGGTAGCGGCGATGTGTGGCAGCGGATACGCGTCTCGCTCGGTTACTTCGTTTACCTTGCGGAAATCGATGCAAAACCGTCGCTTGCCGTCCTTTTTTCGTACGATCACGACGGGAGAACTCCACGCGCTGGAGGAGGGCTCGATGATGCCTTCATCCTCCATCTGTTGGACCTCTTCGTCGATGATTTTTTGCATCGCGGGATTTCGGGGGCGGTATCGCTGTTTGATCGGTGCGGCGGTTTTAACTCGGATGACATGGGTAATGCGATCGGTGGGCCCCTTCACTCCCTCGAATTTGGCCATTTCGACATTCAGGAAGTTTGTTAATTCGCGTTCTTCTCCGGGCGTGCGGCGTGCCAAACCGGTGGTGACGGCATAGGCGGGGTGATATTGTCCAGTGGTTGCGGAGGGAGGGAGTAGAGTTAAGCGAAGGCGGGCCCATAGGTCTATACCGATCAAGATTGTACTGTCGAGAGTTGGTAGGATCTGGAAAGGATGGCGGATATCTTGATGGTGAGTGGTTAGGGGTAGAGTAATCTTTCCGTTAATAGAGGCGAGTGCCCCATCGGCTAAATGGATCTGGCTTGTGGCGGGGGTGATTTCGCAACCGATCCCTTGAGCGTAGCGCGCGGTCTCCGAATTGACCATTGAGATTTCTGACCCCGTATCTATGAGCGCGGAGAAGGTTCGTGTGCCGATTCGGACGCGGATGTGTGGACGTGGTGTATATTCTACGTCCGCGAGTTTTCCGGCCGGGGTGCGCTGTTGGCGGCCCCGGCCGTCGGGGCGTTTCCCGGACGGGGATGACATTCTTTTGTCAGTACCCCGTCTTTACCGCATTGTGAGCAAAATTTTCGGGGGGGTCGTTTGCACGAGAACCGATCGTGACCTCGTTGCTTGCATCTCCAGCATGTATTCTGGCGATCGTAGGGAACTTGTTGCGAGGGCGTGGCCGTATTCACGCGTCGACATTCGCGTCCGTCTTTATTTTCTATTGCGCGAGCTTTTTGTATCTCTTCGTATTCGGCGGCTTGGTCTATAAGGTCGTGCAATGTGGTTCTTTCGTTGATCCGGACGAAAAGTTTGTACTCGGCCCTCATGTTCTCGTAGAGTCGGTCTAGTTTTTCGGGCGTCGAGTGATTGCCTGCGCGGCGCATTAATGTGAGCATGTGGGTGGCGTACTGCGAGAAGGTTTCGTCGGGGTGCTGCCTCCGGTCGCGAATTTCTTGTGCCAATTTTATCTGATAGCGGCGCGGTAGGAAGTGACGGCGGAAATCGGTTAGGAAATCTCCCCAGCCTGACCATTCGTTCTCGTTATTGCGATACCAGGACAGTGCGTTACCTTTAAGTAACTCGGGAAGCCCTTCTAGCATAGTCTCGTTGGAGTATCTGTATTGTCTCTGTAATTCAGTAAGTCTTTCCAGAAAGGAGAGGGGATCGCGGCCGTCGAAGTGGCACCCCCATTTTCGGATTTGATTCATGGTTTTTGCGTGCCCCATTTCTGCTGAGGGTACGCCGGAAAACGGTGGGGTGACGGGGGAGGTTTCAGTGTCGGTGGATGTTCCGGCTTTTATGTTAGGCATAATGTGCGGATGAGTGTTCGCGTACGTTCGTAATCGGCGGCGGATGTCTTCGAGAGTCGCGGTTGTGTCGATACCGAATGCCTGTGCTACTCGGAGGGCGTCTGGTTTTGAAAGCGTCTGTACCCAGGCTGGCATCGGCTATTCACTTTTTACTTATTCTTTAAAACGGTCCCTGTTCGGGCGCCATGTAACGGTACGTCCCTGCGCGCTCGGTATTCGCTGTTTGCCGTGTACGGACGCGGGGACGTGCGCTCGGAGTTTCGCTCGCCGGATGCCGGGTTCGTAGCGGTAGACGCGGGTTGCCAGGCAACCGGGCCCGAGCGTTGCCAGGCAACCGTGGACGCTAGCCGTGACACGTGGGGCGGGCGTCGCGGGAAAGTCCGAGAACGCTCCGACTTTCGAGATGAGATGTAAGGACAATACCGAGAACTCTCGGTATTGGCGGGAGGAGGAAAATCCGAGAACTCTCTGATTTTCCTCCGTCGGGAGGCGCAAGAATATCGAGAACACTCAGTATTCGTTGCGGGAGCGAGACAGCGGAGAACACTCCGAAGGCTCGAGAAAGGAATGAACAGGAATACGGAGAACGCTCGGTATTCGCTGAGAGAACTCTCCCTTGCTGTTCTGGTCGGGACGGTTGTCGGTGTTCGACAGGTCGGAGGAGCGGATAGGACTGGTCTCTTTCGTAAAAATTCGTCGGGTATTTATACCCCTATCCGTGCCACGTGTCACCGCTTAATTTGTTAAATTACCAATAATCATGTGGTGGCTGCGTGACAGCTCGTTGACGCGCGTGTGTCGGTCGGTCGCGGTCGGGAGCGTTCGGGCGGCTTCGGATGTCGGGCCGCCTTTGCGCGCGTTAGTAATAGAGCATCGGATGCTCTGTTACAAGGTTTTTGGTAGCTTGTGAAATTTTAAATTCTCTACGGTATAACTCTTCTCCTGTTTTCTTTGAAGCACAAGAGTGGTTCGATCCATTTGCAATCACTCATATCGGCGACATAGCTTATTTTCATAGTAGTGCCATTGGATATTTTCAATCCTTTCTAGCTATTTAACTAGCTTGCAATGTGGTCCGTTAACATTGATTGTGATGATAACTTTATCATTGTTTCGTTGACTGTGATGACAACTTTATTATTATCTCATTCTTGAAAACTTTAATTTTGAAAACCTCCATATGTCTGCTAAGTATCCCATAAAAGTCATTATAGTGTTACGCCCGCGATGTTATTTTTCAAACTCGCACACTCTCTCATGTTTTCGCACACTCGCGCAATTCACAAGGAAGCCACGTAAAATAGTTTACACTCTTTTATGAAACACAAGAACTTTATGTAAACTAGAACAACTAAAATACAACGGATACACATCCGTTTGCTACAAAACACCTCGTGAACACCTCTCTAAACAATGCAACTGTTGCCGGAGAGCGTTTCGCTTCTTCTCCAAAGAATGGCTCGATTCTGCTTGGCTGCAGAAGATTCGCGCAGGCATAACACTGCCCTCCCTCTTCTGGATTGTCATCCCGATAATCCTTGTTCAACGATTCCTTTTCATAATTGTAATTACACTACAACAGGTTTCCATGACGTTCATCTGCTCTATCCTGAGATGCTGCTGCAGGTTACCAAGTTCCGTCCTTCTGGTTCCAAAACACAGGAAATTCCCAACTGACGACCTCTAGGAAAATGATCAGTCTTTCCATCGTCCAGGGCTTTTCTTCCTAAAATTCCGGTCTCTTTTTCCGAGACTTGTCAGCTCTCCCCTTGGAGAAAAATCTTGCGAGCTTCTTTCTTCTGGGGGAAAAAGATGTCTTCTTCTTTTTCCCGAGGACGTTGTTTGACTCTTCTCTCTCTCGGAGTGTTTCTTTTTCTATCTTCGGACAAGGGGAGGGGGGAATAAACTACCAGGGACCTTTGTATCTCAGCACTCCCATAGTTTGTGCCTCGGCATTTGCCCAAAGCCTCGAAAAAAACCCGGTTCAAAAAAACGGAGAGTAAGACAATCTTCTTTCTTTTAAGTGAAATCCAACGCAGAGTGTCTAGATGTTCGGACAATTCCTAGAGCATCTGTCATTCCAGATAACCTTTTTCAGGATAAACTTCTGCTGAACGTGCTTCTTCCCTTGAAATAAAGAAATTTGCACAACAAAAAAATACAATTAAAAAAATATTTAAAAGACTACTCTTTTTCAATTCAATGTTTTTCCTTTTTTTGGACGGAAAGCACCATCAATTCCCCCATAGGCTTCGATGAAAACCACAACCTAATCAAGATCGCCTTCCTGAAATGGAATTTACTCATCTAAATGAAACTCATCTGAGAACAGATACGACTTTCCGACATTTCGAAAAAACTTCGAAAAATATTAAACACTCTAAATTACTTATTTGATTATTCTCGTATCTTAAACCAAGATATCGAAACTCGCTAAACTCGAAAAACGCGTTCGTCCGACAAATCCGTGTTAAAAGAAGTAAAAGAATTTTCTTAAACTCAAAACCGCGCAAATGCGAATTAAAAGAAAAACAAAATTATTTTATGAAGCGAAAAGAAATTAATGAATTTACGTCTGGCCTGGCATTTGATGTTGACATCCAGTCGCCGTTCGGTCCGTTCCTCCGCTGAAATCATGATCCTCTCTACTATTACTAAAATTTTCTCCCTACAAGACCTCGATTGTTTTCTCTCTTTCAATTGCAGGGAGGTAATTCTCTCCAGTTGAAGAGTCCATCTCACAAAGTTATTAGTTAATACCGAAACGAATTGCGCACAAGCAATTTTATCCCGAACCACGTGAAGACATTCAGGATACGCCAATTGCAAAAGTTTTTCAATTTCGAACCGAACGTAGTCAAATCTTCTCCAAATTTTTGTTTTCTGTTTGTAAATTGAAAATAAAAGTCTAAGACAAATGTTCTTCGCTGAAATGTAACTCTAATTTTGCTTTCAATTTCACGAATTCAAAATTTTCTTCCTCCCTATTCCTTTTAAAACTGAACGCGCTTTTTCCCCCAGGCACGAGGCCAACGCGAAGGTTTTCGCTGCTTTACTCCAATGATTCATCCGTGCGTTAAATCAAATTGAGAGAAAAATTCGCAACGGAACTCCTCCATCATAAATATCAGGTTTCAATTTTAGTCTAACCCGCGTGACTGCGTGTGTCGTTTCCAACTTTAGACGTGACTCTGTTTTCGGAAGGACTTATCTGGTTTTAAATTGTTCCTTGTAGCTACTGTCTCCTCATCGCGCTGACGTAGCTGCGCTGCAAACTTTATTTCCCTGTGCGACGATTCCTCCCTTAGCAGGTGTACTTCTTCTATGACAGCCTGCAGAGTCGACGCCAATATCGTTGCTTTCGGCATCTCCTGACGAGACTTTTTCCTTAAATTTGTCATCGAAGCCTTAGCCATTTGATATCGACCTTGTAATATCGTCGTCGTATCCCGGACGACTCCCAAAATTGTTACACCCGCAACTGTCACCAAGCTCGCGCACACTCTCGCGTTTCCGCACACTCGCGGAATCCGCAAGAAAGCCGCATTCAAAATAATTTACACTTTTATGAAACACAAGAACTTCATTTAAACCAGAACAACTAGAATACAATGGACACACGTCCGTTCGTCACGAGACACCTCGTAAATATTTCTCTAAGCAATGCAATCGTTACCCCTAAGAGCGCTTTGCTTCTTCTTCAAATAGCGGCACGATTCTGCTCAAAGATTCGCGCGAGCATAACAATAGCTTGCTGCCCTCAATTATGATCGGAGGAGGAACTCGTTCTTTTCTAGTAAGTATTAATCTATCAGGGACTGAATTGTCTTTATTTGAGAGTTCAGTTTTGGAGGGGTCAATGAGATATCGCGATTTCTCTTTTTCCTGTCTTTAACTCTTATTTACTCCGTTTCCCTAGCTAATTCTTCTTCATTTGTAACATATTCTATTTTTTTGTTGCTATTAGCTGTGTTGTTTGTACATTTTCTTTCAGTTTTCATAAGGTATTCTTTAATGTGTGTGTGACTTATGTAATGTGTGTTGACCCTTGTGTGTAACTTTTGCATTTCAATAATTTGCAAACTTTGTAGCTATAAATTCATTTCTTGCACCTGTATTTGCGCTATTTTTCAAGCATTATATAAGATGTTTTTATTGTGAATTCTCCCATAATTTTCTTGAAATAGTACATTTTGCATATGCATTGCTGTGTTTATCATTGGAGTCACTTGCTGTGAGTTTTCTCGAGATGAGGAGAGTTCTTGGGCTATTTCTTTGATCTTTCTGGTTTCTTTGTATCTGACTATCAACATATTATTGTTTACTTCATGCAATAAGTGGCTCTCCCCAGAATCCATAGGGTCAGCCTCGCTAGAGAGTGGATTATCCAGTCTTAGCTGGTATATCATCTAGGGTAATATTTCCATCCGTTTTGTTTATTGCATGTTAACTTGTATTTTAACTTGTTGGTCCACGAGAAGTATTTTATTTCCCTCCTACCCTCCGGCTTACAACGGCTAGCATTCTTCAATCCGCTAAGTAGGAACGCATCCGATGGGAATTACAAGTTCCTCTCACGAATATGAAAAATGACACAAGTTTTTTAATCAGAACAAAGATTTAAAAAACTTTTTCAAAGCATTTCAATTTGTAGCTTCAATTCCAGTTTCAAATGCTTCAACAGAACGTGTATTTTCACTGTAACATTACTTGGAACAATAGCAGAAACAGATTACTCATGAAAAATGTAAAAGCGGAATTACAAATTAAAATGAATTACGTGTAAAAAATTTCACGAATATGTACTGAAAAATAAGAATATATTTACTCGTAAATATATGAAATCACAAAAAAAAATTATTTTAAGTTAAAAGAAAACTAATTTTAAAATACTTTACATACTTATATACTTGATACTTTACATACTTATATACTTTGTTTGATTTTAATAACTTATAATAACTTTTAATAATTTAATAATTTTAATTTTTTAAATATATCATATATCTTTACGTTTCGTTATAACGGTCCGTCCTCGCCTACGTTGTCGTTCGAGTTCGGGTGCGCGGACGTGCTCGTCGGTTGCCGGGTTCGGTAATTAATAAAAGTGTGTATCTTGGTGGTTTGGTTTAAAAGAATATTTATTTGAATCAACCAGGTGGATACACAGCGGTGTCGGGCGTGCTTGCTGACGGGCGTGATGTATGGCTGGCCGTGAAGTTCTTGGTGCGCACAAGATATGCGTGGAGCGCGTGATGGGTGCGTCGCGGGGAGAAATTGGCTCGTGTCGGGGCCTACGGGCCGTGCCGGCGTGCGATTGGTCGAACAGTGATTCGGCGTTAGCATCGACGGTGCGTGCCGCGTTACTCGATATTTCCGTGCGGCCGGGGTGTATTCGAATGTTAGGAGCAAAAATACTCGCTCCGCTTCGTGAATTCTGCACGAGAGACAAGTATGCTTGTCGGGAACCGAGAATACTCCGTCCCATATGCTCGTGTATTGGCGAGATTGATGAAACTGAGAATGCTCCATCTCGGAGTGGAAGATAGAAAGGAACGAGTGACAAGTATGTTTGTCGGGGTCTGAGAATGCTCCGTCCCGATTTTCTCGTATCGTTGTTAAGAAAGCGTTGAGACTGAGAATGCTCTGTCTCGAGGGAAGCGAGAGTCAAGTATGCTTGGCGGAGACTGAGAATACTCTGTACTCTATAGGATGCCGAATGTCGAGTATGTTCGGCGGAGATCAAGAATGTCTGTTCTCGATTTTCCGGTCGGAAATGCGGACAGGTCGGAGAATCGGATCGATCTGATCTCTTTATCCGGATTCGGCCAGGTTTATATACTCGGTCGCGTTTGTTATTTTGTTAATAACAATTTGTCATAAACAGCGCGGGTCATCGACGGTGTTCGGCACGCACGTGGCGAGTGTGTGCTTGGTTGCGCGCGCAACGGTTGGTACGTTCGGTAATGCGCGCGTCGGTCGGCATGTTCGGTAACGAGCGCGCGGCTTGGTCGCACTTACAACTAGAACGAGGCGCGGAAGGCATATCGTTACACCGTTAATAATTGTTCGATTGTTTTAAACATAATTTCATATTTTAAAATATTTTATATAATTTAAAATATTTTATATAATTTTATGTTTCGATGATTTTATTACTTAATTTTATTAACAAAAAAATTTTATTTACCTATCTATATGTATCTAATTTATTTAATATATCTATTTTAAAAATTAATATATTAAGATATATCTAAGTATGTATAATAATGAAGAACGAACATGTAAATGTGAATATAAAGTTAATATTAGGTATTTTATAATTTAATGTATAATGAAAAATCCCGATTTTTTAATTGTATGCCGACTTTCTAAGGTTGATATCTTGAAATTTGCTGATCAAAAATTGGTCACCTTAGTAATAAGATGTCTAGGTGATTGGGAACAATCATTTGGTCTTAAAAATGTTATATTCCTGAGTCGATTCTAAGACAATTTTTCCTCTATCAAATTTATCAGAAACTTAGTTTAAAAAAAAAAACTAGTTTGCGAATTATGAACCGTCGTACAGAAGATAGGCAGGAGCGATGCAACTCAATCTCCGACGATTACGTGGGACACTCGATACAATCAGTTGATCGCTACACGCGAGTATTACATGCAACACATGCACGCACGTTTTTACCACACACACACACACACACACACACACGCGCGCGCCCATCTTCTGTACGCGGCCCGTAATTCGCTAACTCTTTTCCCTTATAATTCAAAAACTAAGCTTTTGATAAAAATTTAGTAAAGGAAAAATCGTCTTTGAATCGTCTCAGAAATATAACATTTTAAGGACAAACGGTTGTTCTGAATCACCCTGGACATCTTGTTACTAGTTCACCCTATATATGTAACACAGAATGCTTCTGATCCAACTCCTCAGAAACGGTTTTAGATGAGAAATGTTATAGAAAAATGTTTCAGAAAAGTTATAGGATATTAAGGGAGAGAGATGACGAAATATGGACTTGATCTTCAGTGACTTTTTCAAAGCAAGGTTAATGTGATCAATGTTTTCTTAAATAAAATTTCCCATGATTTATTTTATTTTCAAATATTTTTCTAAACGATTGAATTATCAATTATAGCTTGCCTATCTCTTAGTAGCATGTTGGTTATATAACATCACAAGAAAGAGATGTAATTTTACATGCAATTTTGCTTACTTCTCACAGTGATTTTTAACAGAAATCATTTATCTGAAATCATTATTTCAGGAATTCTTTTACATTTCTACATGACAGATGTTTCTCTGACAGATGTTTCAATTTGTCACATAAGATTTTTATAAGTTTCAAAATAATAAAGTTATTATATCTTTAAAGGAAAATTAAAAAATAAAGCTATAGAGTGTCTCAAAATTATCGGAAACCCTTTATGAGCGGATTTTTTGGAAAATTCTAAAACGAAAATCCTAATACGAAAATGTCGAGGCTATAATACTTTCCAAATTATAAACGAATCAAGATGACCAGTTATAGCAGCTATTAGGTGTACAAAAAAGTTCTGAGCTTTAGATTTCATACAACCGAAATAACAATTTAAATTTTATATTTCTTCCCGCCCTTTTGCAGGTTTAAAGCGTTGACATTTGGCCTTCTAAAATGCCATACGGTTTGGTGTTTGATGCAAGTAACTTCAAAAATCAGTAGTGTTCACGATGGCAATGACAAAAGAGCATATTCGATTTTCCATCCACTTCGCGTTTCATCTGAAGAAAAATGCTGCTGAAGCCACTGCAATGATTTGTGCTGCATATGGAGAAAACGCTGTAAGTCATATTACATGTAAAAGATAGTATCAAAAATTTCGCCGAGGAGATTTCAGTCTTGAAGATGAACCGCGTACGGAACGCCCTCAAAAGGTTGAAACGGACGAATTGCACTGTTGGATATAAACTCTGCGCAAACTGAAAAGGAGCTTGCAGAACAGCTTGGCGTTACGTAGCAAACCATTTCCGTATGTTTACATACGATGGGAAAGGTTCAGAAGGAAGGCAGATGGGTTCCGCATGAATTATCCGAAGACAACAAAAATCGTCGGCGTGACACTGCACTCACTTTGCTTTCAAAGTTCCGGAAAAAAGATTTTCTGCATAAAATCATTACAGGCGATGAAAAGTGGATTCTTTATGATAACCCTAAACGTAGAAAATCATGGGTTGACCCTGGTCAACCTTCGACATCGCCAAAGCCCAATATCCACGCCAAGAAGGTTTTGCTCTGTATCTGGTGGGATTGGAAAGGTGTGTTGTATTACGAATTGTTACAACCGGGTGAAACAATCACGGCAGACCGCTACCAACAATAATTGACCAATTTGAGCGATGCATTAGAAGAAAAGAGGCCATTTACTGGCCAAGGACGTCGTAAAGTGATTATGCTTCATGACAATGCTCGATCACATGTTGCGAAAGCGACTCAGGACATATCTTTGCGTTAGGCTGGGAACTTCTTCCGCACGCGGCGTATAGCCCAGACATGGCGCCTTCCGATTATTACCTATTCCGGTCGCTGCAGCATCATTTGGTTGATACACATTTCGTGAGATTTGAAGAGATACGAAAATGCATTGATGACTTTATCGCTTCGAAGCCGGTGAGCTTCTATCGTCAAGGAATTCGCAAACTACCCGAAAGATGGCAAAAGATCGTTGATGCAAACGGGGAATATTTCGCTGATTAATATTTTTTTGTTTGTTTTTGAATAAAGATTGAATTTTACAAAAAAAAGCTCAGAACTTTTTTGTACACCTAATTTCGCAACCTAGATTTCGCGCACTCAGGCATGTTATATCATATGATAGTGAAGGTGTTTGCTTATGACATACTTCATTTGTTTCGACAATTTTGTGTATAGTGTTTTGATATTAATTGGCTTGATATTAATTCTAATGTGTCGCACCCTCGGCGGTATATATTGGTTCGCCGCGAACACATCCGTCGGTTTCCGTTCCGCGAAAACAACAACAACACAACGCATAATCCGAACAAACGACATGTCGAACGATTCTCTCTTTCAAAACATCGATTCTCGAAGTATTGATTCTTCCATTTGCCTTAAATCCCTCGGAAAAACTACGGTTCAAAAAAATCGAGGGCGCGGCAGTCTTCCTAAAAAAAGAAATTTTTTAGTTCGAGTCATGCTTAATGCAATCTCTCCTGTCGTGCTCCAGAAAGATTATTTGTATATTTGCCAATGGCGTGGAGGGTGTCACCGCTGCAGTCCGATCTGCATCCATCGAGAAAATAGGACCATCATCTCTCTGGAATACCGGTCGTGGGGATTCGAGAGAATACATGTATATATGTATATTGTAATATGTATATATATATATATATATATATATATATATATATATATATAATATATGTATATATGTTTATCATTGTATTGTGACGTGTTATTCTAAATACGTTATTTGCGATAAATATCATCACATGCCTCGGTAGTTGAAGGGATAATATACCTGCCCGGTAAGCAGAAGATTCAGGTTCGATTCCTGGCTGAGGTGGTATTTTTTCGCAAAATAATTACGAGTTTTCACTCTGGTTCGTGGTCGGGCCCCGCCATGACGCACACCCTCCCTTCTTCTTTAGCCGGATGTTCGGGCAGTAAGCAGAAAATCTTCCTCCCAATGTCGTTCTTGCACAACTCGTCTTCATGATAAACTTAAAGAAAAGAACAAAGAAACAGTAACTTCCTTATAAAATAAGAACATCTTTCAATTCAATATTTTCCCTTCTTCGGACGAAAAGAACAATCGACTTCCTTACAGACTCCGAAAACCATGATCCAATTTAGAACGCCTTCCCGAAACAGAATTTATACATCTAAACGAATCCCATTTAACAGACACGATCTTCCGGACACTCGGAAAAACTTCAAAGATTATTTAGCTCCCTATTTACTTGATTTCGTTCCTATCTAAAACCAAGACATCGAAGCCCGTGCTAAACTTGAAAAACTTATGTGCGTCCGTCCGACAATCAATCAGTGCCAAAGGAAAACTCATCATAAAAGAATTTTCTTTAACTCAAAAGCGCGCAAAAACAAAAAAAAAACAAAATTTATTTTATAAAAGCGAAATGAAATTAATTAATTAACGACTGGCCTGACATTTAATGTTGTTATCCAATCGTCGCTCAGTTCGTTCCTCTGCCGACATTCTTTCATTCTGCAGCATTCTTCCTTCCTGCAGAAATCGTACATTGTCTCGCCATGTCGCCATGGTCCTTGCCGGCACTCGTCGCTCCGTCATTCTAATAACAATCTGTCTGATGGATTCTACGATCCCGGGCGAGCACCCAAAATGTCGCGCTCTCAGCGGACACGATAACGTTTCGCGATAAGCGGAAGAGCCGCATGCGATATAATCACACTTCACTAAAAAGAATGGAACTTCCTTTATTAAGCAAATATACAATTGGTTCGCCATGAACACACGTCCGTCGGCCTCCGTTCCGCGAAAACAACAACAACATACGCGTAATCCGAACATCAAACGTCGAACAATCCTCTCTTTCAAAATATCGATTCTCGAAGTATTGATTCTTCCGAGGCAACGACGAGCGGAAATTTCCATTCGATCGTATAATTTAAATTAAATAACACAGATAAACAAAACAAAGTTATTCTTAGTTATGTGCAGTTATCCTTTGTTAAAAGTCTCCTTAGTTTAAAAGTCTCCTTAGTTGTGCAAAATTATATTAATATTCAAAAAATGAGTTAATGTACAAGAGTACCTTCGTTGATCTGATGAAAGCACAATTAAAAGTGACGGTTCCGTAAATACTTATAACTGTCGTTATTGTGCACAAGAAAATCCTCTTTAGTTCCGAGAAATTGATTATCAACATTTTTGAAAAGTCGATTTTTGATGCGGAATTGATATTGATACCATCGACGAGGTACTGTTAAAGACGATTAGTCTTACGGGAGTTAGAGTCACCACCTCCTAATTCCTTTTACGAATTAATAGTTCCTTTTACGAACTATTTAAATATTATTAAAATTAATAATAATATATAATAATTAATAATAATAATTTAAATAATAAAATTAAATTAAAAATTAAATCCGTCATAATAACAATAATAAATAAACGTTATCCTTCTCTTGTTATCCTCAATACAGTCAAAACAGTATGATAATCAATGTTTTTCAATTATCCTCGGGCCCTCGGGACCTCTTTAGTGGTGACGAAAATTTACCCACGATTGTCGGTTGTTTTTTTTTTTTAAATCTCACCGGTATTCGATACAACAATTTTATTGAAAACAATCTTCAGATTTTGCTTGAAAATATTCCTATAATTGCGCCAAATTATGATTTCAGCAAGACGGATGCCCAGCATATACATCCAGAGTTGTCCGATTAAACGATATTTAGAGATAAATGGATAGGCAAATATGGCCCATATCAATGGTCACTAGGCTTCACTGTTCTCGACTATTATTTGTGGGGAAGAATAAAAAATCTAGTAAACGTCTGTTGTAGCCCGGATGGGTTTTTGAAGATTGAATTTAGGAAAAGTCGGGTTTGCCGAGCTTTAGGAGTTAAAATTCCGAGCAGGATCGTTGGTAGAAGGTTCTCTGGTCAAATATTACTCACTTTTAATAAGTAGCTGGTTTATTGATACGGCTTCTTGACAATATTTCGTGTGAATTTCGCTATTACTGATAATGACTGGCCGTGACGAAGTACGACTGCTCTGTTATTGTGACTGCCCGCTCTCGATGAATTAGCAATCGTTTTTATAGTATTTTAGTAGTGTCGTGTTTCATCGCGTTGTAACTCTAAATCGGACCATATATGGTCAAAACAGCGCGCGTTCTTCGTTCGCACTCTGCTTTGGAATTTGCAGACTTGCTTTTGCATACTTGTATTTCCGGCCGGCATTTCCGCAGCAATGTTCGGTTGCTATGCCGAGATTTGGGAATTATCGTGAAGAAAATAATATCGTAATATTCGGGCTACAACAGTCCTACGATAAGAGAAAATGTGATTCATAGAATATGGGAGGCAATTTGTTCCCTAAATGCTGATGAAATTTTTCATGTAACAAATCATTTCCAGAAAAAACTATTTGCATCGAAACAAATGGTAGATACTTCGAACATTAATTAGTCAGAACATATCCAATTACACATATCCGCGCGCGCGCGCACACACACACACACACGCGCGCGCGCACACGCACGCACCACGCACGCATGCACACGTGCATACACATCATAGGGAGGGTTTAGAATCATAAAATACTGTGAAAATGACGAACTACAGAGTCTTTATCTCTATGGTGTACATGATACATGAACTTTGATATTTGCCACATCCTCGTCATAGATCCTGGGATAGATATTGCAAAAATGTTTTTTTCCGCTAAAAGTCTTTTCAAAGGTCGTTTGAAGATTATACTGAACAAAGTTTCGGAAAAATGTTTGTTTTTGCGGATATATGATGCCGGATATCGAGTATGCTCGGCAGAGATCAGGACAGCCTGGTCTCGGTTTCTCGGTTGGAGATGTGGACAGGTTGGAGGATCGGATCGGTCTGGTTGTTTTATTCTGGATCGGCCGGATTTATATACCCGGCCACGTTTGTTATTTTGTATTTAAACAATATAGCGCGGGTCGTCGGCAGTGTTTGGCACGCACGTGGCGAATGCGTGTTCGGTTGCGCGCGTAACGGTCGGTGCGCTCGGTCACTCGAGCGCGCGCGTCAGTCGATGTGTTCGGTAGCGGGCGCGAGGCCCGCTCGCACTTATGTCTAGAACGATGCGCGGGAGGCGTATCGTTACCTAACCTCCCCCTCACTTCAGGGAGGAACGACAGAAAATAATTGCAACGTTGTTAGTAACAAACAGTATATTTAGAACGTATACAATTATTCGAATTCGTGGACGTATTTGCATCGACCATCCCGATCAAAACGCAATGTGAAGCGTTTACCCCCTTTGTATGCGCGACATATGGATGGCGAAGTACGGCACCTCAATAATCCTTCCGTCACCACGTCGATGTTGACAAGCAGTGGTGACGCAGCAGAGCTGTATACGGGGCGGGTGGCGGTCACCTTCGATACGGTCGGCTCGGTTCGCCAGATCTCGATGATGATTCGGTGAGACGGCAGAATTGGTACATCATACACTCATGAGCCGGTTGGTCGGTTGCTCGTTAGTACGGCGGTCGTCGGGATCGTCGACGCCGCGGATTGACTATCCGGCGGTCGCATCGTCTCAGTCGGAGTAACGGTCAGGTGGTGGACGTGCGAACGCCGGATCTTCCCCGCAGGCCTTGTACCCTCATGCCCGGACGCTTTGGTCTGTTCGGATGGTAGCGGAGGCTCCGTTGGCGCGTTGACTGACGGGTCATCGACGAAGCCAAGATCGAAAATGTCGCCGAAAAATTCGGCCAATTTGGCGGCGCAGCGGCTGGCTCCGGTGGCCGGATTTCGGCGGTGTGGTGGTGGTAGTGGTGGAGGCGGCTATAACAGCGCCTGCCACTTCCGGGCCTGAAGAGCTGTCGATGCTCTACGGATGTGCTTCGGCACTTGCCGAGATCGTGTCGGTTAATTGGTCGGGCCGGGTAGTCTCGTGCGGACAGAGCTGCCGTGGAGCAGTCGCTCCCAAGATCTCGAATTCGGGATCATATCTCCCGGAGTTCGGCTTTGGTGATAGTATCGCCTCAAAGTCGTGGCTATCCATCGCTTTGGTTGCTCGGAGAAGATTTTGATTGCTCTCGTTGACTGGTCTTTAGATTTCGCACTTGGCTGCTGTCTGGGACTTTTGCCTCGAACGCGGTGTATTTTTCCCCAAATGTTTCTTTGTTTCGACCGATTTGTTTCTCGAATCGTCTATTATTGTCATTGTTATTGCCATTGTTATTGTCCTCGGTGGTTTACCCTTTTCAGGCGACTTAGTCGCAGGTAGTATCGTCATCGGACATTTCGGCAATATCTTCGGCGGTATTTTTAACTTCGGGTTCGTGAACACTTCCGGCGTTGTTTTCGGTCGGCGCGGGCTTAAGATCCTGTACGTATACGTGCCGGTACCATTTTCCCCACTCGTCGCGCAGATCGAAGATAACGGGTGATATGATCTTTTGTACCGTTAACGGCCCGACAAATTTCGAAAAGAGTTTCGTGGCGACTGCGTCGATTTTATTAGATAATAAATGGAGCCACTTCCATACTTTGCCGCCGAGTGCCGGCTGCCACGACGTCGCAAGTTATAGTATTTCTCTTGTCTTTGAAATGCGCGGGCAATGTTGGAGCGTACGATCTCATAGGCCTCTTTTAATATTCGATTATTTGTATCGGGTGGTGGCAGGTTCACGGGACGCCGGTCTTCGTGATGGCGGCTGTTCAACTCGCAATCGTAATTTAGATACGCAGGGATGTATCTGGCCTCGTGCCATGCGGTGTTGTACACAAACTGAACGGCCGCAATGTGTTGGTCCCATCATCGGTGGCTTTTCGGGATAAATTGCTTGATTATGATTTTGATGGTGCGGTTACGTTCTACCGGTTGCAATGCGGAGCGTAGGCGGGAGTGAGTCGGTGATTGATGTCGAAATTTTTTAATGCTTTTTCGAACTGCCCCGCGATAAATTGTCGGCCATTGTCTGTTGTTATTTCGCGGGAGCACCCGTGACGGAAAACGATTTGTTCTGTCAAACCCTGCGTTACGGCCGCGGCGGTCGCCTGTCGTAAGGGTCGTAGCTCTACCCACTTAGTGAATCGATCTTGCATGACGAGCAACCACGCATGCCCATTGGTCGAGCGGGGTAGAGGCTCTACGAGCGTGATCTTCTCCCAGGGCTCGGATACATGTGACGGGTGAAGGAAACCGGCGGGGCGTTCTTGGGTGACCTTGTAAACAAGACAGTTTTCGCAATTTCGTATGTAACGGGTGATGTCCACGAACATCCCGAGCCAGTAATAGAGGCGAGCCGTTCGTGCGATCCTTTTGGCTATGCCTGAGTATCCGGCCATCGGTTCGTTGTGCATGCGGTGTAACACCTCGAGTCGGCGCTCGCGCGGCACGCACTCTTTCCATTGGTCCGCGACCGGTGTGTCGCGACCAATACGATACCGGTGTGTACGACGGCACTCGAGCTCGGTGGCTCTATAATTGCGCTCAGCCCCGTTTAAAGTACGGTATTGCTCGCGTAAGCAATTACGTGTTCTCCCTCGAATTGTTGAGTCAGTACGGCCCGAGGCCGGACGAACTTGCATCGGTCTGCAGCACGAAACGCCGGTCGAAATCCAGACAGGCTAGTATTGGAGCGGAAGTGAGCGCTTGTTTGAGTTCCTGGAAGATATTTTCCTGCTCTGAGCCCTACTTCGCGTTTTTCTTTGTCAGCTTAGTTAAAGGGCCCGCGAGGAAGGAAAAATTCGGTATGAACCGTACCAGGAGGTATTCCCACGCCATTCCCACGAATTGTCTTATCTGTCGGATATTAGTGAGCGGTGGCCAGTGTGAGATGCGTACCTTATCTGGATCGGTATGCTCTGTCGGTCTACAATATCTCCCAGATATTTTAATTCGTTCAAGCAGAAATGACATTTATCGAGATTCAGACGGAGACAGGTCTCGCGCAACTGGCGAAATACTTCTGCGAGGTGTTCGAGATATCTCTCAAGCGTCGGGTTGACAACGATTATATCGTCTAGTTCGTAAGTATACGAATACGTACGATTCCAGCTCAGGGCCTAGGATGCCATCCAGTAGGCATTGAAAGTTGACCGGGGCGAAATGCAATCCAAACGGCATTACTCAGAACTGCATTAAGCCCCGGCTGGGAACGGTGAAGGCGGTGATAGGACGGCTTTCAGGTGACAAAGGTACTTGCCAGTACCCTTGTTTAAAGTCAAGGGTCGATAGGTACTTGGCTCCGCGAAGTTTGTCCAGTGTGGCTGTTATCTGCGGCAAAGGATACGCGTCGCGTTTGGTGACCTTGTTAACTTTACGGAAATCGATGCAGAACCGTGGTTTACCATCCTTCTTTTCGACGATTACCACTGGTGAGCGCTACTCGATGGTTCAGTGATTCTCTCTGCTTCCATCTCGCGTACTTCATCGTCGATGGTGCATTACATCGCGGAGTTTCGGGGTCGGTATCACTGCTTGATCGGGAAGTCAGTCTTAACACGGATGATATGCGAGATTTTATCGGTGGGGCCGTGAATGTCGCTGAACTTTACTAACTCGGTGGACAAGAAATCCTGTAGAATGCGGTTTTCTTGCGCGGTTCGCGTCGCCAGTCCGGTGTAATAGGCCATGTGTGCGGGGGGTAGCCGGAAGAATACGATGCGTGCTAGGGTAGCGGGATGGTGATATTTAATCGGGCCCATAGGTCGGTTCCGATGAACATTTGACTCTCGCGCGGGGAGGATGTGGAAGATATGTTTGTACTGCCGCCCCAGTATTTCGAACGGTAATTCAATCTTTCCCGGTGTTGTCGCAAGAGTACCGTCGGCTAAATGCACCTGCCCTTCCTTTTCGGTCGGTCGGATATGCAGCGCTTTCGCTATTTTCGCGGTCTCTTAATTGATGACCGAGATCTCGTGTCTAGAAGTGCGCTGACTTGGTAGCCGCCTGTAAGGACGGTAAGAAAGGTCGTGGTGTATATTCACGCTCGGTTTGCGGCCGAGATGTGTTCGTGGCGGATGCGTTTCCCGGCCGCGTATGACAATTTTTTGTCAGAATCCCGTCTTTTCCGCATTGAGAACAGAATTTTTTCGGCGGGCTTTTACAATTAAAATGGTCGTGGCCGCGTTGCTTGCACCGCCAACAGGTATTGTCCCGGTCATATGCGGGTGCGGTGATCGCAATATTGGCGGTTCTACGGTTAGATTGTTTCTCCCCATTTTCCTCTTGAGTGCGGGCTTTTTGAATATCTTCATATTCTTGAGCTTGATCCGCGAAGTCGTGTATATCGGTGACGTCAGTCAGTCGAACGTACATTTTATATTCGGCGCACATGTTCTCGAATAGTCGGTCGACTTTTTTTTGTCGCGAAAAGTTTCCCGTGCGGCACATCATTGTGAGCACCGCGGTGGAATATTGTTCAAATGTTTCGTCGCATTTCTGTCGACGATCCTGAATTTCATGTGTTAGGCGGACCTGGAAGCGTTTTGGCAAATATTGTCGTCGGAAAGCATGCAAGAAATCTCCCCACGTTGCCCATTCGTTCATGTTATTGCGATACCAAGCGAGCGCGTTTCCTCGTAATATTTCGGGTAAACCATCTAGCATAGATGCATCTATATATCGGTATTGTCGCTGCGAGATTCGTTCGAGAAAAGAGAGAGAATCCCGTCCATCGAAATGGCATCCCCACTTTCTTATTTGATTCATAATTTTCGCGTGTATGAATTCATCGGCTGTGACGGACGGTGCTTCGAAAAACATGTGCGGGTTTTTCGAGGCTGGTTGAGGATCCGGCTTTTTGGGTAGCCATAGTGCTTGGCTTGATGATCTGGCGGAGCTGACGGCGTAGTTCGTCGAGTGTATCGGCCGGTTCGATATTTAGCAAGCGCGCTATGCGAATTGCCTCCGCTTTTGAAAGTGTCTGTATCCAACTGGCCATTTAACTTTTTATTAATTTTTAAAACGGTCCCTGTTCGGGCGCCATATAACGATCCGTCTTCGCCGAACGTGTCGTGCGAGTTCGGGTGCGCGGAGGTTGCCGAGTTTGGAAATTAATAAAGTTATCTGATTCGGATGTTGGTAAAAGAATATATTTATTTAATGTAATTGAATGTAGATACACAGCGGGGTTGATTCGCCTAGCTCGCTTATTGGCCGATGTTATGTGCTGTTCGCCGCGTAGCCTTCGGTGCACGTGAAGTATGCGCGGTGTGCTCGGAGCGCACGGCGCGTACGTCGAAGCGAGAGATTGGTGCGTGTCGAGACTACTGGTCGCATAGGCACGTGATTGATTGAATGACGGTTCGTCGGTAGCGTTTGCAGTGCGTGCCGCGTTATTCGGTATTGCCGCGTAATCGATGCGCGTTTGAATGTCAGGAGTGAGAATACTCGTTCCTGTTCGTGGATCTTACACGAGAGACAAGTATAATATACTTATCGGAAACCGAGAATACTCCATCCCGTGGGCTTGTGTAATGGTAAAAATGGTGAGACCAAGAATGCTCCGTCTCGGAGTTGAAAGATAGGAGGAACAAGTATGCTTGTCGGGGACTGAGAATGGCTCCGTCCCGGTTTTCTCACTTTTGCGGATGGATGATACTTGGTGTCGAGTATGCTCGGCGGAAATCAGGAATGCCTGGTCTCGGTTTTTCGGTATCGGTCGGAGATGTGAATAGGTGGGAGAATCGGATCGATCTGGTTGTTTTATCGTGAATCGGCTGGATTTATATACCTGGCCGCGTTTGTTATTTTGCAACTAACAAAATAGCGCGGGTCGTCGGCGATGTTTGACACGCACGTGGCGAGTGCGTGTTCAGTTGCGCGCGCAATGGTCGATGCGTTCAGTATCTCGGGTATGCACCTTGGTCGGTGTGTTCGGTAGCGGGCGCGGAGCCCGATCGCACTTATGATTAGAATGGTACGCGAGAGGCGTATCATTACATTACACTAATTAAATTTATCAGTCGTATATTTCATGTTGTAAGAAAGATAAAAAAAAATGAAGTAGGAGTAGACAGCATCTCCTAACGGAGAGGCTTGGGCTCTTCGCATGGCAAGTTTGATATATTGCCACTCTACCAATGCAGAATTCCGTTGATCATCATTTCGATTCTAATATTTCTGATGTATGCACGATTGAAATAGTTAACAAAACGTGCGTATACCGACATTTGCGAAAAGGACTATACTTTATTGCATTATTACATACACAATTTATTAATAATAAATAATAATAATTTATTCTCTTATTTACTATCGCATATCAAATTTATTTCGGATAAATTTATTTCTCAAAATCGGCCGCTGCAATATAAGCCGATGCGAAGGGACACACATACGTATATACACACACAAGACGAGGCACGTACATGTACGCTCGGCGCTCGGCAACATTGGGTTGGCCGAAGAGAATAGAAATATCATCTTACTCTCTCGCACCGAAGCGCCGTGAGTAGAGAATAGGAATATTATTGTACTCTCTCGCGCTCGCGACGCGTATGCGAAGGAAATAGGAAATATTATCGTACTTTTTCGCGCTCCATGCACCGTGCGGTCGTCGAGCGTCTCCGACGTTATCTGGACATCGCTCGTTATCGTTAATAAATACATTATGAATTAAAAAAAGTAAGTAGATATGGAATCGATGCATGAAGAAATTCGAAAATTGTTATATGTGTTGTACCCCGGATGGGCTACAACAATAATATTAGGGATAGTCGGGTTCGTTGAGCCTAAGGAGTTGGGACTCCGAGCAGGATCAAAAGAATGGAAAAGAAATCTTCTCGAAATCATTAACACACTTTCTTTATTTTTTCTGGTTTATTTAATCAATGCACTATTTCGTGGATTTAGTATTGCTTATTTTATTTCTTTCACACACGGTTAAACGTCGGCGGGCGGCTTGGCGCGTGTCGCGTTACTCTGGCGGCCGTCAATCGAGTATGTCACTTGAGACGTTGATAGTACGGCTCGCGTGAACTTCGCCGCGCTCTGGTAATATCTTGCGCGATAATTATAATAATGATTCCGAACGACACGTTATTCTTGACTCTCTGCAACTCTACCTTGTGTCCAACCGATTATATAGTCTGATCGATGCCCGATCAGCATTCTGATCGATTGCGTCGATCAGTTGCGTGATATTGATTAATCAATATTACGCTCGGTTTGATTATCAAGTTTAGGAATTTGCTGATAGGCTTTTTCGCAATGTCCTCGCGACGCATTTCTGCGATCTTTCGAAAGACTGGTCGCAATTTCGGCGGTCACACATTTGTGTCATCTTTCGAAAGACTTTTCGATATTTCATGCGACCTAATTTTGTTGTCATGCGGGCTACTTTTATTATTGGTTATTATTTTATTATTGATTGTAGACCTGGCTACAACATCCCCCCCCCTGTTAGTAAAAGAAAACGGAGGTACGAAGTTTTCGCTTTTTACATAGTTTTTGTTTTTTCTCGATACATTTTTTGGTATAATCATTTACTTAGAATCGAATACTTTCGCTTATTCTACCGGCGCGATCTACATTGCGTGAGTTATTATTTCATTTTGTTTTTTCTTTCTTATGACAATTATTATTGTTGCGATAACAATGATTATTAGTAATGAGCTGCTAATTGATATAGGGTATACAAAGTGTTTTTGTTGGAAAAAAGGTATCTCGTTATTGTTTATTTCGTTTTTCATGTCATTTAATTTCTTTGTTAATTCTGTCAGGTCTGTTGCGTCTTGTATAACTTTTAATTTAATTTTTTCTGTCTTATTTCTCTTGAAAGTTTCGCTTAGTAGTGTAATGTTATATTTTGGTAGATACGTTTTTATTTCTTTTCCCTTATTGGTGCTTGTTGATTTTATTGTCGCGTCTGATGTGACTATTTTGCAATTGTCTGATAACGTTATTTTTCCTGTATTTGTAATAGTTCTACGCGTTTCTTTATTATTTTTACATGAAATTGTAATAGTTTGTTTTGCCGGTGTGGAATATAACCAAGAATATGAATTGCTTAAGGCTATCCATATGTTATTTTTTATTGTTATATATTTAATATTACAATTGTTATAACAGTTGTCATTTTCTATATATATATCTATTTCGCATAGCGGGTCGGTTTTTACATTTCTGATTGAAAAGATTTGTTCGCACAAGTAATTTGTATTTATTTGCTTGCATTGTTTTAACTTTTCGTGAGTCAGTTTTGCGTATGTGTGTCTGTTAGTATCCAAGGCGATTAATGGATTGTTCGTTTCAATTAATGCGGATATGTTTTGTTTGTATGGTACCGGTAGTAGTATTACGTTTAATATTTCGTATAGCGGAAGTGCAATTAACGGGAAATGTAGGATTGTGTAGACGTCTGTTTTGTCGCAGTGCGCGCTCATTGTTGTTACCTTTTCTATTGTAGGCCAATCTTCTTCCCTTATTTTGAATGGAAAATATGATCCTTGTGGTATTTGTATGATTGCTTCCTTGAGATTTTTCATTATTTCCTCTAACGGTATTAGTCGCGGGTGTAGTATTCCATTTTTTATCGCAGTTAGGTATTCTAGTGTGTCTTCTGCGTTTTGTGTCACTGCCGCAAGTATTGCGTTGGTGATTATAAAGTGTTCTTTTATATTTTCGCTACTTATTTCCGTTGTTAGTGTCATTTCTAATTTTTTGATTGCGTTAGCTAAAATGTTTTCGTTATTCTGGATTATTTCTTCATGGTTACTTATATGCGCTATTGTCGCGTTTATGATTTTGATTCTTTATTATGATTTTTTCTTTATTTATGATTTTAGTTCTTTATTATGTGCTCTGTCGTTTGTTGTTTGTTGTCTAGGATTCTTAGTTGCTCATTGATTAATTTTCTATCTTCATTGTCCATTGTTCCAAATAATGTTTTGGCAATAGTTCCTATTCCATCTATTAGTCCTCGTTTTTGTATCTTGTGCTTTATACAGAGCGTTTATTCTTTTTGTTAAGTGTTTTAACCGCTGGTAATTGTTTTCAATTATGATATTATAGTTTTGACATGACTCCTTGTTTGTGAGGTGTAACATAGTGCATATATTTTGCGTTTTTAGAATGTATTCTTCTATTTGCTCTGTTCGCTTTTCGATTGGCGAAATATCTATTTTTATCACTATCTTCCAGAATGATTCGATTATGTTCAGTTTTCCTATTTCTTCGAAGTATATTCCGGGGTGATGTTCGAAGTTTTCTACTTCAAATGGTAGTTTTTTCTCTTCTTCTCCATTGATTATCCATATCTTTATTCTGCAATGTAAAAAAAATTCTTATTTCTTATGAAAATTTTTTGGTGCTCGATTTCAGCGTTTCTTTTTATCATACTCTCAGGTGTAATGTTACTTTATTCTGAATTCGTTATCTTAGTTAAAAAGATTCTCCTGTGAACCTGTTGAGCTTGCTTTTTTATACGTATATCATTTCTCTCGGTGTCTTATTTATTATATCGGTGTGACTCTTCTAATATTTCATTCTTTTTGCGATGAGCTCTCTGGCTGCATTTCGTCAGTTGTCGAAGTGTCTCCCTTGTGTTAACAATGGGTCATCAAGGCAATTTTAATCGTGATCCTCCTACGTTTAATGACGATGTCGCGGCGGAAGCCTCGTCTGATGACGAAGGCTTTGATGTTGAAATCGAAGATAGTGACGTTGATGATTTTATGGACCATGGTGACGCCCAGGCCCATTTTCGACGTGTGCGCGAGTGGTTGACGATCGTCAACCGTTTTTATGTTAATGGTACTTTTTATGTGTGTGGTGATTGCATCTGGTTTGCCACCAGATGATGCTCCCGGTCGGTTTTCGAGTTGCCGTGGTCCGTGGAGCTGTATGAGTTACTCGTATCCATGCCTGACGCCGTACTTGCCGACGTGGTGGTGGAGGACGAGGAGGACCCGGATGATCCCGTCGAGATGGCCGCTGATCTAGATGAGATCGATATGGGGGATGACCCCGCGGCCGACCCCGCGCAAGCGAGGGACCGCTCTCCTGGGGCCTAATACTTTTTTAATGTGCTTCGTAGTGTAGTTTATAGTGTAGCTGTTAGTTTTTTAGTGTAGTTGTTAGTTTTTTATGTCTCTGGATATTATTGCTGGGATTATTTTCCAGACCTCCTGAGATTCTTCTCTGGTGAGTCCCAATGTTTTTTGTTTTTATTTTCCCATTATTCTTTATTATTATTTCTATTTTGTATTATGTGCTTTTTTCTTTCTTTTAATTTTCAACGAACAGTTTAATTCGGTTCGCGTGCACGTTTATCGTTCGGCAGCCCATTTTTATTTTATAATTTAAATCGCTTAATTTTTCTAAAATTGTGTAGGGTCCGATCCATAACGCGTCTAGCTTTTTTGATCTCCCTCGCTGAACTGTTTCGTCGTGCAGTAGGACTTTATCTCCTATTTCGAATGTGCGTATTTTTGTTTTTCTGTTGTAGGTTTCCTTCGCTTTTTGTTTTTCTTCTTTTACATTTTCCTTCGCTATCTGATTCGCGGCTCGTATTCTTTCACGGAGTTCTTGCGCATAATCGTCGTACGTATACGATGATTTCGGTGAGCTAGTTAGGGCCGTAGGTAGTGGTGCCTGGTGCCCGTATACCAGTTTGAACGGCGTGAATCCCGTAGCAGTGTGCGGTGTCGTATTATATGCGAACATCGCATACGGTATCCATTCGTCCCAGTCTGTCTGATCATTATTAATATAATGTCATTATTAATATAATGTAATAGATATTCGGTTAATGTCCGATGTGATCTCTCGAGTGCTCCGTTTGTTTCTGGATAATAGGCCGTTGTTTGCAATTTTTGTATTTTTAATAATTTGCACGTATTTTTAAATAATTCGCTGGTAAAGTTTGTTCCTTGGTCGGTCAGTATTTTTTCTGGAATTCCATATTCTAATATAATTTTTGTGACAAATTCTTTCGCTACTGTTGTCGCCTCTTGATTTTGTATCGGTATTCCTTTGCTAAATTTTGTTAAACTGTCCTGAAATGTCAATACGTATTTGTTTTCCATCGTTGTTATAGGCAAAGGTCCTACAATATCTAACGCGCATTTCTCAAATGGTTTTGTTGGCGTATCTGTTATCATTAACGGTGCTTTAGCGCGTCGTTGCAATTTATTTTTCTGGCAATATTCACATTTTGAAATGTATTGTTCAATATCTCTTTTTAATCCTGGCCAGTTGTGGTGTAATCGTATTCTATTTATTGTTCGTTCAACGCCCTGGTGTCCTCCTATAGGTGCGTTGTGGTATTCATATAATATTTGTTTCTTTTCTTTTTCGTTATATTGTTTTTCTGACGCGACGTCGTCAGTTTGTTGTTCTTGTTTTATTGCTGCTACGTTACGGCTTAATGCGTCAGCATTAGCGTTTGCTTTCCCAGCTTTATGTATTATTTCGTAATCGAATTCTTCCAATTTTAATCTCCATCTGATTAAACGTGATCCGGGATCTGTTACGTTAAATAACCATATTAACGGTTTATGATCAGTAATTATTTTAAATTTTGTCCCGTATAAATAAGGTCTGAATAGTTTTACTGCCCATACTATTGCGAGTAATTCCTTCTCAGTCGTATTATAATTCTGTTCTGCTCGTGATAGTACACGGCTGGCGTACGCGACGGGTTGGTCTTGACCTACCTCGCCTTGCGATAAGACGGCTCCTATTGCATAGTCTGATGCATCCGTGGTTAGGAGGAATTCTTTCGTGAAGTCTGGATATTTTAATATCGGTGCCGTCGTTAATTTATTTTTTAGCATATCAAATGCATTTTGCTGTTTTTCGGTCCATTCGAATTTTTCTCCCTTTTTTGTGAGTTTTGTTAAAGGTTTTGCTATTCGTGAGAAATCTTCGATAAACTTTCGGTAGTATCCGGCTAATCCGATAAATGATTGCACATCTTTTACCTTTTTGGGCATAGGAAAATTCTTTACGGCGTGCAATTTCGATGGATCTGGCGAAATTCCATTTTCCGTAATTATGTGTCCTAAATAAATTACTTCTTTTCTTAAAAATTCGCACTTGTCCGGTTGGAGCTTTAGATTGTTCTCTCTTAGTCTTTGGAGAACTAATTTTAATCTTTTGTTATGTTCTATTAGGCTAGGACCGTATATTACAATGTCATCAAGATACACTAGACATTTAATTCCTTGCAACCCTGTTAAAATTGAATTCATTAATCGTTGGAAGGTTGCAGGTGCGTTTTTTAGACCAAATGGCATTCTATTAAATTCATAATGACCGTGTGGTGTAGAGAATGCCGTTTTATTTTTATCTCGCTCCGTCATTGATATCTGGTGGTAACCTGATGCGAGATCCAGTGTCGTAAAGTATTTCGCGTTGCCCAGCTGATCAAGTATATCCGTTATATTGGGCAACGGGAATGAATCTCCGATTGTGAGATCATTTAATTTTCTGAAGTCTATTACAATTCGTAATTTTGTTTTCCCTGACGCGTCTGTCTTTTTGGGCACGACTAGTAGTGGTGCGTTCCATTGGCTGACGCTCGGTCTGATAATTTCTTGTTTTAACATTTCTTGAATTTGTTTATTTACCTCATCTTTGTGTTTTTCCGGTAAACGATAAGGTCGTACGTTTACTGGTGATGAATCTGTTCGTACTGATATTTCATGCTTAATCTTTGTTGTGCATGATAATGTATCCCCTTCTAGGTGGAACACGTCATTATATTCGTGACATAATCTTAATATAGATTTTCGTTCTTCCTCATTTAAATGTTCTGTGCGCAAAGAATTGTTTATTTGCTCTTCTCGAGCTATTAATTTTGTCTCTTTATTTTTTGTCTGTATTGCGTTCACAGATTCTTGTGTTATTTTTTCTTGTATATTTATTTCTTCTATTATTACTTGTGGTACTTGCACGATTTTTTCTTCTTCTGTAATATTTATTATACTTATTGGGCATGTATAATTTCGTGGTTCAACTAGGCAACATCCAATAAAAATTCCAGGTATCATTTCCTCTGGTTTCGTCACTCCAATTATATTTTGGTTAGTCGTGACTTGCACGATTGTTTCGCTGCGCGGCCCTAAGGTTACGCGCCTGTATGGGTACAGTCTGAATTTCGTATTTTGAAATTGTACTAAATTTGTTTTTGGATTGAACGCAGTCATGTATTTCCAAATAAAATCTGCTCCTAGGATTGCATCGTATTCCATTGGCGCATTATCTCGCACTATGTATACGGGGTGTCGTATCTTTTTTCGCGACAGTTGCACCGTAATATGTGCTTTGCCCAATGTTATTATCTCATGTCCTGTTATGCCTGTTAGCTTAGTTTTTTCTTCATAGATTAGGACGTGGTCTAGAACATGTTTCAGTTTTATTATTGTTGCTGATGCTCCCGTATCAAATAAGAAATTTATTTTTCTACCTTTGGCCTCTGCAATCGGTAATGTGATCGCATTTAATCCAGTGTTGACGAGCGATGTCCCCTTGACGTGTGCCACGCGATACTCTGACGCGGGACGCGGGACGGTCGATTTATCTTCGCCGGTTTCGCTCTTTTTATCTTTAAAGTTCTTCGCGGAATTTTCTCTTCGCGAATTCGAAAAAATTTTTCCGGAATTTTTGCTATTTTCCGGTTTTCCATTTAATGTCCAACATTCGTGTCTTAAATGTCCTATCTTTTTGCAATAGCTACACTGTTTTTCAATTGTATTTATTCGCGGTTGTCTTTCTGGCTTAGGCAGGGTATATCTGTTTGAAAAACGGCTAGTCCTACAATCGTGTCCGTAATGACCGATTTTTCCGCATTTTTCACAACGGGAACTAGGTGTATGCGTTTTAAATACTGGTCGGTTTCGATAGGTTAGCGTTCGCATGCTAGGTCCTCGCGTTTTTTCTTCCGCGGTTGCTCCTACGATTGCTTCCTGTATTGTTTGATATCGCTGCGATCGTACAATTAATTTAATTTCGTCGTGTAAACCGTTCTGGTAGTTGTAGAGCGCCTGCTCTTTTATATTTTCTAAGATCGCGCGTTGCTGTTCGACCGTATGATTTTTTCCTTCCTCCATGGATTCGTATAATTCCATGGCTATATTGTCTGTTCGTCTGCCGAATTCTTGTGCATTCTCGTTTGGTTTTTGTTTGAGTGAATTAAATTCGAGTTGCAAATGTGCGGTACTTCGTTTGCTCAAATATTCCTTTTCTAATTCTCGTTTTAATTGTTCGAAGTTTATTATATCTCGCTTACGGAAATCCATCATGGCCTTGCCTTTGAATTTAGTGCAAAGAATAGCTTCTAATAGAGAATGTTCATCCGCGGGATGTATATTTTTTATCGCATACGTACTTGCGTTTAGAAATTCGTACACGCGTCCTCGTGACGTGCCGTCGATCTCTGGGATCATGTTACGCGCGTCTTTCAGTGTGAGGAATGTCAGTGCATTTCCCGGCTGGTTTCGTATATCTTGATACGAACGTCCGTAAGTTAGATCTAACGAGTGCGGCAGAAAATCTTGAGATATTCTCGTTCGTTCGCCCATAGGCAATTTGTGTTTGCCGGCTCAATCCGTTGACTTGCACACGGAGATCGCGTATTTCATCCATTAATTCTCGAAGGAGAGTGTTATCGGGCGGTGCGTCGATTGTGACGCGGCGATTCGTTCGACTTTCTTGTGGTCCATGTCTCTCGACCGAATGTCGTAGTTGTAAAATTTCGTCGATTTTGTCGATTTCATTCTGTTGTTCGACAGGTGAGTGAGCCATTTCGTTTATTAAAGATTGGTATATATTAAAAAAATTAAATAGGCTTCCGTCTCGTAAGTTTGTGTGTATGTTTTTTCGCGCTTGTACGTGTGTGTTAATGAGAGAGTCGGTGTCGTTCGGTTTGAGCAAGCTGTAATCTTTTTCGTCGTACGGAAATTCGCGTTCGGTTATTACGTGGACGTCTTCGTCACTATCGTATCGTAGTACACGGCGCACGTTATTGCGTATTTCTTTTAATGCGTTTCTCGCGGTATTTAACGCGGAGACAGTATGTGGAAAGTTTACAGAATTATTTATTGACCGCGCTTTTGGTCAAGTCGCAACGCTGTTTGCTACGCTGTCCTTCGCTGCGGACATTCGCCTTTTTAAAATATAATTTTTCGGATTTACATTAGTAGATAAATCGCATACGCTCGCATGGTCGCTGCTTGTGCTGGCGTGTCAGTTGGCTGCGTGTAGTAGTGCGTGTCGGTGAAGCGTCCTTGCTGCCTGGTATCGTTGTACACGGTCAGCGCTGGCTGGCTCTCGGTGCTCGTGGACTCTCTGGTCGTTGCTCCGCTGCCACTGGACACTCGTTGTCGTAGGTCGGCACTCTACTAATATTGCACTGTACACTTGACACAATTTCGTGGGCGGCTTATTTTCTGATGGGGCCTTTTCCGTCCGCCTGTTTTCTACAGGTCTTGTATTTTTCTGCTTATCGGGAATTTGATTCTTCTGCCTGCTTGTAATTTATTACTACAGGTCTTATCTCGTTTCTTCAAGAAATTTTTTTCCTTCTTCTGCCCGTAATGCAGTACGTCGGGACTTACTTGATTGATTCTGCTGGCTCGATTAACGATGATCCTCTCAAGTTGTTGTTCTTGGGGATGGTTTTGACAATCCCACCGCTGCCACCAAAATGTTGTACCCCGGATGGGCTACAACGATAATATTAGGGATAGTCGGGTTCGTTGAGCCTAAGGAGTTGGGACTCCGAGCAGGATCAAAAGAATGGAAAGGAAATCTTCTCGAAATCACTAACACACTTTCTTTATTTTTTCTGGTTTATTTAATCAATGCACTATTTCGTGGATTTAGTATTGCTTATTTTATTTCTTTCACACACGGTTAAACGTCGGCGGGCGGCTCGGCGCGTGTCGCGTTACTCTGGCGGCCGTCGACCGAGTATGTCACTTGAGACGCTGATAGTACGGCTCGCGTGAACTTCGCCGCGCTCTGGTAATATCTTGCGCGATAATTATAATAATGATTCCGAACGACACGTTATTCTTGACTCTCTGCAACTCCACCTTGTGTAACCGATTATATAGTCTGATCGATGCCCGATCAGCATTCTGATCGATTGCGTCGATCGGTTGCGTGATATTGATTAATCAATATTACGCTCGGTTTGATTATCAAGTTTAGGAATTTGCTGATAGGCTTTTTCGCAATGTTCTCGCGATGCATTTCTGCGATCTTTCGAAAGACTGGTCGCAATTTCGGCGGTCACACATTTGTGTCATCTTTCGAAAGACTTTTCGATATTTCATGCGACCTAATTTTGTTGTCATGCGGGCTACTTTTATTATTGGTTATTATTTTATTATTGGTTGTAGACCTAGCTACAACATATGTGATCATATGCTTTATTTGTTAAAATAAGCTATTATATAATTTTATAATAAGATTATAATAACTGAAAAGTATAATAATGAAATGAATAGGAATAAATACGAAATTATTTTCTTATTATAATCTTATTGTATATATTCCAACTCTTAGAAATGGAAAATTTATATTTCGGATAATTAATTACAAATTCAACAAGTTACGCATATTTTTGCTTATATTAAATAAAAAGAAGAAAGAAAGAAGAAATAATATAATTTGATTATTTCATTTATCGTTCAATAATTATCTTGTTGAATTTGTAATTAATTACTCAAAACTATGAATTTCTTAGAGATTTTCGGAACATATACATTTATACTGAGAAAATAATTTCATACACATTCTTATTTATTACACAATTATAATTTTTATACATAAAATGATATATGATTATAACGATTTTCGTTTCTCTTCATGCATTGTTAATGTCTGTTCTTTTCAATTCATTCGCTATACTACGTTAGCAATAATGAACGATAATCAAAAGACGCTGGATCATCGCATGGCATATACTGCGTGAAAGAGTACGATAATATTTCTATTTCCTTCTCATATGCGTCGCGAGCGCGAGAGCGCTCAACAATATTCCTATTCTCTATTCACGGTGCTTCGGTGCGATTTCTATTCTCTTTGGCCAACCCAACGTTGCCGAGCGCCGAGCGCACATGTACGTGTCTTGTCTTTTGAGTACGTGCCTCGCACACGTGATCTCGCCGCGGTATGGTCAAAACAATCAGAATCGAGACAGAGCGCGACACGAAGTTACGTGCTCTGAAGAAAGCACTCTATTCCCATTTTATCCACAATTATAATATATTTTTATAATTAGTGCAATGATGAAAAGTGTGTCGTCAATGTCAGAAGCGTCTATTTGGACGGTACTGATAAAAATTATAATCAGAAGCGTTTGTTCGGGGGCTCGAGTCATGCTTGATACAATCTCTCCTGTCGCGCTTCAGGAGGATTATTTGTATATTTGCCAATAGCGTTGGAGGGTGTCGTCGCTGCAGTCCGACCTGCATCCAACGAGAGAATAGGGCCATCATCTCTCTGGAGTACCGGTCGTGAAGATTCGAGAGAATACATGTATGTTATTCTAAACACATTATTTGCGATAAATATCATCACATGCCTCGGTAATCAAAGGGATAAGATACCTGCCCGGTGAACAGGAGATCCAGATTCGATTCCTGGCTGAGGTGGTATTTTTTCGCAAAATAATTACGAGTTTTCACGACTGGTTCGTGGTCGGGCTTCGCCGTGACGCACACCCTCCCTTTTTATTTGGGCAATACTGATTATTATACAAATAAATTGTTTGTAAACAATCAGAGAGACGAGATAAAAATATCAATTGCATTCTCATAAAAATGAAGAAGCCCATTCGATATTTCATATTATAATATGATTCCAATAATAAAAATCATAAGCGTCTATTTGAACAGTACTGATAGAAATTATAATCAGAAGCATCTGTTTGACGTTACTGGCAAAAATATATGCCAGAAACGTTTATTCGGACGATACCGATTATTACAAATGCATACATTTGTAAACAATTGGAGATACACACATACACACACACACACACACACATACATACGTGTGTGTGTGTGTGTGTGTGTGTGTGTGTGTGTGTGTGTGTGTGTGTGTGTGTGTGTGTGTGTGTGTGTGTGTGTGTGTGTGTGTGTGTGTGTGTGTGTGTGTGTGTGTGTGTGTGTGTGTAGATGCATGATATATATACATATATAGATGCTATATGTATATCATATTGCTCTGCATAATCTATATAAACGCACAGACTATGCGAATACCAAATTATACGTGAACTGCTTTGCATGGATTATACATGAATTCCTTTCAAGAGGCGGTATTCTTTGGTGTCAATCAAGCGCGCCACTTTCAAGAATTTTGTCGAGCGAGCATGTTAGCTGTTGCCATAAATCAAACGATTCCTGGAAAATAAATTTAAAATCATGTTAGCTGTCATTGTAAATCAATTTGATTGACGAGTTCTAGAACATTCGATGCTGATGCAACCTTTGATTTACGGAGGATATGTAAGGGTCGTCCGAGAGCACTCGAGAGAGTATGTAGTGAGTGAAGAGTGCGCGTCTCCGCGTCAGTCGATTCCGCGACAAAAAGAACTTAGTTTCCAGATTTTTCTTATAAAAACTTAGTCTCCAGAATATTTTTCGTGTTAGAACTTAGTCTCTGAATCTGTTTATTATATTATATTTGAACTTAGTCTCTGAAATATTTTTGCGTCTCCATACTTAGAATATTTTCGTGATTCGGTTTGTGAGAACTTAGAAAATTTTCAATATTGAAAATTTGACACTTGACACTTAGAATATTTTACGTCTTTGTAATATTTATATGTATTTATAATATTTCTATAATATTTCACGGCTTGAGCAATCAATATATTTTAATAGAACAATACACTTACAATATTTCGTATATTACTAAATAGTTGAAATTAATTCCTGAGATCATTTTGTTTTATAATATTAGAGTCGAAGTTTGTCGAAGTGAATGAAGTGAATGTAGAATCGAAGTGAATGAAGAGTGCGCGGCTCCGCAACAGTCAATTTCGTGAAAAAAGACATACACACCCACACACATATCCACTCACTCACACACACACCACTCACTACACACACACACACACACACACACACACACACACACACACACACACACACACACACACACACACACACACACACACACACACACACACACACACACACACACACACACACACACACACACACACACACACACACACACACACACACACACACACACACACACACACACACACACACACACACACACACACACACACACACACACACACACACACACACACACACACACACACACACACACACACACACACACACACACACACACACACACACACACACACACACACACACACACACACACACACACACACACACACACACACACACACACACACACACACACACACACACACACACACACACACACACACACACACACACACACACACACACACACACACACACACACACACACACACACACACACACACACACACACACACACACACACACACACACACACACACACACACACACACACACACACACACACACACACACACACACACACACACACACACACACACACACACACACACACACACACACACACACACACACACACACACACACACACACACACACACACACACACACACACACACACACACACACACACACACACACACACACACACACACACACACACACACACACATGTATACTGGAAGAATATGCAATGTATCGCAAAATCTATTAAAGTTATATACGAGGATCGTTCGATAAGTCAGGTAAGTCAGTAAATTTTTGTGATACAGCGCCACAATGAATTGTGTAGTATGTGGCCAGGAAATAACACTATTCAAATATTATTCACTGCCTCCTACCAAGTTTCAGCCAAAAGCGAAGTTTACATGTGGCAGACGTTGGAAGTGAGCATGGCAGCAGTTGTCGTAAAAATGAAAATAGACGAATTCCGTGCAATGATTAAATATTTTTATTTAAAGAAGTGGACGGCTGCGCAGATTAAAGCCGAATTGGACAAAGCTCACGGGGACTCTGCACTACCGTTTATTTTTGGATTAATGAATTCAAAATAAGTCGGACATCAACCAAAAATGAAGCGCGCTCCGGACGTCCAGTTGAAGTCACTATGTCAGAAATGATTGAAAAAATCCATCATATCGTCACGGAAGATCGCCGAATGAAGGTGCGTGACATAGCTGAGATTGTAGGCATCTCAGTAAATAGGGTGCATAATATCCTGTACAAATAATTAGAAATAAAAAAGCTTTGTGCACGATGAGTGCCGCGATTGCTGACCATCGATCAAAAACGCATTCGAAAAGATATTTCGCAGCAGTTTGTCAATGCTTAAGCGCAATCCACAAGACTTTTGGCATCGATTCGTGACCGTAGACGAGACTTGGATACATCACTATACATCCGAGTCAAAACAGCAATCGAAGCAGTGGACAGCGCCTGATGAATGTACGCTAAGGAAGGCGAAGACTGTTTTGTTGGCCGGGAAGATAATGGTCACTGTTTTTTGGGATTTCCAAGGAATCATCTTCATTGATTACTTACAGAAGGGTCAAACAGTCACAGGAGCATATTATTCTATACTTCTGAATGTTTGTACGAAGAGCTGCAAACGAAACGGCCGAGAGTGGTGCGTAAAAAAGTCATCTTTCATCATGACAATGCTCCGGCTCACACCTCCATAGTAGCAATGACAAAATTGCATGAATTAAGATTCGAATTGCTGTCCCATCCACCCTATTCTCCTGATTTGGCTCTTTGTGCCTTCTTTCCCTCTCACCTCAAGATCTGGCTCGGGAAAAAGAAATTTTCGTCCGATGAGGAGGTCATCGCTGCTGTGGATGTATATTTTGAAGGCCTCGAGACTTCCTACTTTTCTGAAGGGATCAAAAAATTGGAACACCGCTGGACTAAGTGTGTAAAGCTCCAAGGAGACTACGTCGAAAAGTGAAAAAGAATTTTCTGGAAAATAGATGATTTTATTGTTTTTTTACCTGACTTATCGAATGACTCTCGTGTATGTTTATGTACTAGATATCGTAGACAATTAGTTAATAGCAATAGTACAAATAGTTCCAGTTTTTGTCTTTTTATAGATATAGCAAAAAGACGCTTTACTACGTGTATGCGATATATACATATACATATACATGTTCTCTTTGAGAAAAATACATGTAGTGTCCTTCGTATTCTGACCTATAAGGATATTGGACATAGCGAACGTGAAGAACGACTACTGCATTGACAATACACGTATACAGTATAATACATGTGTTTTCATTTATTTTCATTTATTTAGTAAAATGATAAAAATTAATATGACAGTAAACGGAATTAGTCATGTCGATAATATAGACTTTTAAATTATCGATAATATCGACTTTTTAAATTGTCGATTATTACTGACACTTCTTTAATTTTACACCATTATAAACTTTGATCTTACCTACGGAAGGGAAGCGATTCAGGCGTATCGTTATAAATTTAAGAGCTTAAGAGTTAGAAAATTATCAAATAATTGTAACTATTAAATATTATTAAAATTAACAAGTAATTAATGAATCTAAATTAATTGCACATTTTAAAAGAGCAATCGGGAAATGCCACTTCGCACGTACGCACGCATGCATGCACAGCATTATATTATATAGTTCATATTTAGCATGAACTTATAACGGTGTTAACACGCATCAAAAACATGAATTTAGCGTAGCTTCTCCCGACTGCTCTTTTAAAATGTGCACTTAATTCAGATTCATTAATTACTTGTTAGTTTTTAATATTTTATAATTACAATTAATAATATTTTATAATTATAATTATTTGATAATTTTATAAACTCTTAAATTTTTGTAATACATCTATTAAATTTTTAGTAAACTTTATTCTATCTTTGTTATTTAAACTTTATTTAAAAGAGTTTTATGTACTTAATGTAAATAAGACTTTTATTATCATTTTGTTTTTAGTATTTAACTCATAATTTTTAAGCTAACAATTTTCAAATTTCCATCTTTTTTTATTTGTGATTTTTTTAAGCTTTATAAACACTATTATTTTAAACCTTTTAAACTTATCTTTTTTTAGCTTTTTATATGATTTTCGCTTTAATTTTTATTTTGTAAGTTTTCAAGTTTTTATTCAAATTTTATTTATTTTTACTCTTCAAGTTTTTATTTTACATTGTTTAAATACCTTTATACCAACTAATTTTATTATTATTATTATTATAAAGAAATATTTTCCAACTATGTTACATAATCTACATTAGATTTAGCTTATTTATCTGATCAAACAGTAGTCGGGAGTATGTATGTATTTGAATCTCCTCGTTCATAGCGTCCAGCTATCGAAGTACATCTGGTCCGTGTAATTTTTCTTCGATTTCACATTTGTCTCGTATGCAGTTCAATCTGTAATGATAAGCCGTTTGTGGACGGCCTTTGTGACCACCAGTGAGCGTGATTTGAACATCTGGATGTTTGTCAATATATTCGTCATACTAGTGACTTGTTAGATAAATAAATTAATTCGTATTGATATTATGTTGATCCGAAGATTTTTCGTCTGACGTAGACCGAATTTCATTGACTTGAGGAATGGGTGATGAAGAATTAACCTTAGTATGTTGGCTTTTATCCGATAAAAAAGGGAAATCAGTATCGGAAATCCCATTCATTGACCCATAGAGATCCTCTGATAAAGATTTTTCGAATTGACAAACATTTGATGTTGAACATTCAATCACGTTAAAGTTAAATTTGACTCGCGTTTATAACCTTTCGGCTGTCATTAAGCAGAACTGTGTAACCTGTGTAATCTTTTGCTTTAGTAAGATAAGTCCAATAAGTCGACCAGCCATACCTTTCAAATCAAATTTCAATCGCTTATTTTCATTGAAGACCGTTACAGAAGACTCAAAGGGGTAGATGTCCTTGTAACAGAAATTTCGAAATTGTTAATTTCCTATAAGGAAAGTCGAAGTCGATCGATGCGTAAAGGATAGCATTCTTTATTCTGACTAGATAGAAAGTGCATACGGTAATGTGGGATCTTTACATCAAGTGGCATAGCCATTATTCCCTCGATAATCGTGCGATTGATTCTTTCCGAAATACCATTACTAGAAGGGTCACCAACAATCATGAATTATTGCTCGATCTCTCGATTATCGAGAATTCTTTTCAAGCTTGCATTTGTATATTCGGTTCCATTGTCAAAACAGATTGTTCGAACTTTAGTATTATATTTTGTTTCGACTCGGTTCAAAAATGTTTCAACAATACGATTGACTGTTTCTTCTGACCTGTCCTTTAATAAAAAAAATATGAGTGAACCTTGAATAGTCGTCTGTAAATATTATAAAATACTTAATATGATATTAAAATGATTGGCAATATGTATAGCACCTGATGTATCTGTGTATACCAGTTCGAACGGTTTCGTAGATCAATTGTCTGACGACTAGTAAGGTAAGCGGTGCATTTTGGCTAGATCACAAGAATTACAGGTCAGTTCCAGAGGTCTTGGTCTTAAATCCAATAGCTCCTTCATTCTAGCCAAGTTGACGAAATTAGTATCACCTACAGTTTTATGGCAAAACAACTATATGTTAGAATTTGATTTGACCACATTGAGACGATCGCTTGATTTTTGTACAACTATGAACAAGTTTCCTTTTAGAATAGCTTTGAAAACCAGGTCTCCACTGTGAAAAACTTTTGCCATGCAGCGGCCATCATATGTGTCAAAAATCTGCATCCAAGTTGTAAAAGACGGGCAAGTTGAAATTATCCTTCTGGTGCAAAAACAGACCGCCTTTTTGCCGGTGCGGAGTTTCGTTTGAATTTTATATATGCGAATACGCTCGTCGGTTTGTCCGAGTTCGGGATGTAAAAGACAGCAAGATGAATGTAATGTTCTTAATATTAATTACTTATTCAGATAAATAATTCAGATGAACAATTGAGACTAGCTGTGATAGCAATGATTGCAGCATATTTTACAAAACAAAGTTAGTTGGCGTGATTCGGATGATTAGCGGTGAGCAATGTATTTATGCGTAATATTCCAACGAAGGAATTACAATGATTTAGCATGCGAGTATTTACAGCGGTGAATTACAACAATCGGACACGAAGCGCAGTTATTTTACAGCGAAGATTTGCAATAGATTGTCGCGATTATTTACAGCGGAAGTTTACAATAAATTGATGCGCAGCACGATTATTTACAGCGGGCGCGATCGAGAATCGAAACGTTGCGGACACGGTTGAATCGAAACGTCGCGGGCGCGGATCGCGAGTTGATTCCCGGAGAAAAGAACGGTGGAGACCATTCACGATGGCGAATGCCGACGTGTTCGGCCATGGGGTACAACGGCCAGAAACACCTAGCGATGACGATTGCCATTCGTTGTGTTATTCGGGTAGCGGGAAGGTACTTAACCGGCGCCACTAACTTCTGACTGAGACAGCGAACACGCTACCTCGAGTGTCTCCGGCAAGCGGATTCGGCGGATCGAAAAAGAGATAAAGGATCTGGTCAGGCCAATAACTCCTGACTGGGACTGCGTACTCGTAATCTTTTCTCGGCTGATTCTCTGTCGGAATTGGAGTCGGTTTCGCTCATACGAGCCTGGCGGATGATTTCTGAAAATCTGTTCTTATTTCGGTCAGGCTTTTTATATCCCGCGGATCGATAATTCGGTCGGTTTCGGAGAATTTCGGAACGATTCGCGGTTATTCGCGATTATTCGCGATTATTTTACCCCAACTTATTATATTAGGTGTACAAAAAAGTTCTGAGCTTTAGATTTCATACAACCGAAATAATAATTTAAATTTTATATATCTTCCCACCCTTTTGCGGTTTTAAAGCGTTGACATTTGGCCTTCTAAAATGCCATACGTTTGACGTTTGATGCACATAACAAAAATCAGTAGTGTTCACGATGGCAATAACAAAAGAGCATATTCAATTTTTCATCCACTTCGCGTTTCATCTGAAGAAAAATGCTGCTGAAGCCACTGCAATGATTTGTGCTGCATATGGAGAGAACGCTGTAAGTCATACTACATGTAAAAGATGGTATCAAAAATTTCGCCAAGGAGTTTTCAGTCTTGAAAATGAATCGCGTGCTGGACGCCCTCAAAAGATTGAAACGGACGAATTGCAAGCACTGCTGGATATAAACTCTGCGCAAACTGAAAAGGAGCTTGCAGAACAGCTTGGCATTATGCAGCAAATCATTTCCGTACGTTTACATATGATGGGAAAGATTCAGAAGGAAGGCAGATGGGTTCCGCATGAATTGTCCGAAGACAACAAAAATTGTCGGCGTGACACTGCACTCACTTTGCTTTCAAAGTTCCGGAAAAAAGATTTTCTGCACAAAATCATTACAGGCGATGAAAAGTGAATTCTTTATGATAACCCTAAACGTAGAAAATCATGGGTTGACCCTGGTCAACCTTCGATATCGACGTCAAAGCCCAATATCCACGCCAAAAAGGTTTTGCTCTGTATCTGGTGGGATTGGAAAGGTGTGTTGTATTACGAGTTGTTACAACCGGGTGAAACAATCACGGCAGACCGCTACCAACAACAATTGATCAATTTGAGCGATGCATTAGAAGAAAAGAGGCCATTTACTGGCCAAGGAAAGTGATCTTGCTTCATGACAATGCTCGACCACATGTTGCGAAAGCGACTCAGGATCATATCTTTGCGTTAGGCTGGGAACTTCTCCCGCACGCGGCGTATAGCAGATATGGCGCCTTCCGATTACTATCTATTCCGGTCGCTGCAGCATCATTTGACTGATACACATTTCGTGAGATTTGAAGAGATACGAAAATGTATTGATGACTTTATCGCTTCGAAGCCGGTGAGCTTCTATCGTCAAGGAATTCGCAAGCGAAACCCGAAAGATGGCAAAAGGTCGTTGATGCAAACGGAGAATATTTCGCTGATTAATATTTATTTGTTTGTTTTTGAATAAAGATTGAATTTTACAAAAAAAAAACTCAGAACTTTTTTGTACACCTAATATTAAAAATAACAATAAATAACAATAAATAAGTTATTTGTTGCTAGCATGATAATTCGAACTACGCGTTCGAGCTTTTCTGGGCGCGCTCGGGTATTTCCGCCGCGCCGCGCTAGCGCAAACAATCCGTAAGCCGTTAATTAATATCTTGATTATTGAAAGTTTATTGGTGCTTTTTACGCCTTTAAAGCCGACGGACGGTCGGTCGGCTTTCGTCCAGAAGCTGGAGTGTCGAACGGAACGATGCCTGTGTCTAGGATATGCTCTGTGTCTTGAATTATCAAGCTACACTCCCCCATTCCACGAGTCCTTAGCTTTCTACCATCCGACGATTTCCGGATTTTCGTTCGTACGGAGTGGTCGAAAAAGCTTCCGTTCGGAACAAATGTGGTGAGATGAACCGCTGTCAATGTACCATAGTGATTTTTTAGGAGAATGTTGTCTCATATGATGGGGACGGGCCTTTATTGTAAAATCTTATTTACTGTAAAACTGTTTCTTGTCTAAAGCTTCGTGTTTATCCTTGAAGGATTTGTTAGCTTTAATGGATTTATCAAATTTGTTGTCTTGTTTTCCTTCTCGAGCATTTTCAATCATCGGCTTCTTTGACTTTTGATAACGATTGAATCGGTTGTGAAAGGAATTTTGTTTACGTAAATCTCGAAGTCTCTCTCACTTATGATTGGTCAGTTTTCTGTAAAGGCAATTGGTAACTGAATGACCAATTTTGTCACAATTTGGATTTGATTTGATGATACATGTACAGTTAAAAAGCTGCCTGTTTTATCGCCGTTATCTCGATAAACATTATCTAAAATGATGTTAAATGCTTCATCGTATGTGGCATCTTTGTTCGAAGCAATTAATAGACATACATCCGACATGTGATCAAGAATGGCATTTAGAAGAAACAATTTGATGACAGAGTCATTGTCTTTTGAAATAAGAGTAAACTTTTAAAATAGTTTTGGTAGGACGTTAGCGAGATCACCCAGTGTTTGTAACTGATGTTTCAGTTCAGATAGCTGAGTGACAATTTTGCATAATCTGTTCGAGCCTTGACCCTCGAAACATCTTTCTAAGAAGTTCCAGATTTCTTCTACTGAGAGATAATTTTTAATTTAAGATTTGATGTCAGTGAAACATTCATAATCAAAATTTCACGAGAATTTCATCACGATCATTTTGATGCCAAGCATCATTCTTGTTGCTATCGTTCGCGACTACAATGTGATCTGTCCAAAGATTATAATGTATAAGAATCTCTTTCAATCTCTTCTGACCATACATCCCAATTGTCATCACCGAGCTCGCGAATCTGTTTTGTGGTGATCATTTGAAGACCGAGAGTAAATTTTTGCTGCGCTTGATCGTGATATTCTTCTAGTTGCTTCTACATCAGTTCTGTTTTTGCATCAGTTCCTATTGTCGGTATTGTGCATTACAAATTTGATTCAGCTCTAAACAACGTTCGGCCTATTTCCTTTCATGTTATGCGCGTTCAGTCAGATGCTGCTCATTTGGAACTTTAATAGTTTGCAGCAAGGATGAAAGCATAGCAAAGATACCAGGTTTCTTCTTAGATATGAGGAGGTCTCATAATCTCTTAAGATTGAACAATTTTATTAATTGTTCGTTTATTAATAGTTCGTTAAAAAAATACAATTAAAGGGAAAAAAGAAATCTGTAAATACAAATAAATAAAAAAAATATATATATATATATATATATATATATATATATATATATATATATATATATATATATTAGAAGGAGGGTGTGCGTCACGACGGGGCCCGACCACGAACCAGTCGTGAAAACTCGTAATTATTTTGCGAAAAAATACCACCTCAGCCAGGAATCGAACCTGGATCTCCTGCTTACCGGGCAGGCATCTTATCCTTTCGACTACCGAGGCATATGATGATATTTATCGCAAATAACGTGTTTAGAATAACACGTCAACAATACAATGATACACATATATATATATATATATACATATATTACAATATACATATATACATGTATTCTTTCGAATCCCCACGACCGGTACTCCAGAGAGATGATGGTCCTATTCTCTCGATGGATGCAGGTCGGACTGCAGCGGCGACATCCTCTAACGCCATTGGTAAATATACAAATAATCCTCCTGGAGCACGACAGGAGAGATTGCATCAAGCATGGCTCGAGCCTCCGAATAAGAAGGGAGGGTGTGCGTCACGACGGGGCCCGACCACGAACCAGTCATGAAAACTCGTAATTATTTTGCGAAAAAGTACCACCTCAGCCAGGAATCGAACCTGGATCTCCTGCTTACCGGGCAGGCATCTTATATATACGAAGGTGAAAAGTCCGTGCTAAAATGAAAACGCACACACACGCGCGCGCGCGCGCGCGCACACACACACACACACACACACACACACACACATGCACGCACGCACACGTACACACCATAGGGAGGGTTTGAAATCATAAAATATTGTGAAAATGATGAACCACAGGGTCTTTATCTCTACAGTACACGACATTCTGATATTTGCCACATTCTCGTCGTAGATCCTGGGATATGCCGAGAGTAGATATCATATCATGAATTTTATCAATGATTTCTGGAGTATGTCACAATATTATAAATTTTATCAATGATTTCTGAAGTAATAGCCTCAACAGGGCGTCAAGAATGTTCAGCGTCACTTGTGCTCATATGTCCACTCCGAAACGTTTGAAACCATTTATAAACTGTTCTGATCGAAAGTACAGATTCACCATAATGTTTATCAAGCTTCTTTTTAGTCTCCTGAGGCGATTTGCCTTTCATAAAGTAATGCTTGATCAACACGCGAAATTCTTTTTCATCCATTTTTTAGAAATCACTCGACTTCCTCGATTCAGACGAACGCCAATACAGAGAAATAGATCAATCTGGCTGAAACTTGATGTGTGTGTTCTTCCAAGAGATGCTACTAACTGAAAATAATCTCGATACACACTAGTGGTGCTATCTTTCTGACTTTGCATGGATTTTTCAAACTGCTCTCGTATATGTATATAAATAGTTTATGAATTCTAAGTAGCTTATGAATTTTAATAGCTTATGAATTCTAAGTATTCACCTCCGCTGACTCTTGGTTGCATAACCGCTCAGTTGATAGTTACGACGATCGACTGAGCCGTCTGAAGCAAGCCAAGAGTCGAACAGAAGCATGCAGCGCCCCGGTTGTAGAATCCAAAAAGCGGGTATTTTAACAAAAATCGGTGCGAATGAACAATATAATGATAAAGATATAATTTATGCATTTCTTTCTAAATTAGAGAAAAAGAAAAGAAAAATGGAACAAATAAAAAGAATTAGTGTGTTTATTAGATATATTGCTGTCCGTAACATGTTTGTTTTGATGCACGCGTATTTATTACATTATTAGACTTATCAACCCTGTGGATAAATCAGGCCGATAAGTCAGGGTCACCGCAGGATCCAGCGAACATTGATTCTACATAGATCCTGCAGTGACCCTGACTTATCAATCTGATGATCCGTTGGGTCAATAACATTAATAATGACATCTTACGACAGAAATTGCAACCGTACAGAGGCGACGACGATAATGATAATGATAATGACGTTTCTTAAAATAAAAATTTCCAAATCGGACTTTGCGTAGCAATATCTCTCCTCGTAAGGCACGTAGAAGAAAAATAAAAATACTTTTATTATGCAAGTCAAACTCAAGTTATCGATCAAGCCTACTTAGAACTTGATCGGTTTAGCTGTTATTGAGATTCGATAATTTCGGATGCTCGCATCTCACCGACTCGCGTAAAGTCACATGGTAGTGTTCTCGGTTGACTTGATACCCGAGGACACTACCGTGTCTCCTGATAGGCCGATACTAGTGGTCTGTAATTGCATATGGTACAAAAAGTCTCTCTGCATAACGCATTTCTTTCACGATTACCATATTTGCAATCAGTATAAATCGTAAATGTTAATATAATTCCGTTCATAGAGCATGTAGCAGAAAAATAAAAATACTTTTATTATACAAGTCAAACTCTTTGCAAGCCTACTCTCGATCAAGCCTACTTAGAATTTGATCGGTTCAACCGTTATTGAGATTCGATAATCTCTGGTGCTCGCATCTCGCGGACTCGCATAGTCACATGATGATGTTCTCGGTTGACTTGACACCTGAGACTTGACCCGAGACTTGACTACCGAGTCTCCTGATAGGTGTTTATTTTGTGCAATATATTATTATATGTAGAAAGAAATGTTGGTGAAGATATATACAGGGTGTCTCAAAGAAATGGCCAAGCCGTCATATACAGGAGCGGACTAAACTAAATCGAAAAGTCCTGTACTATTTTGCGATTTCCGCAATAATTAACGAGTTATTAATTTATGAAAATAGTCAAATTGTAAACGCGCGGTGAGATAGGACTGCCCAGTGAGACACGGTGGAGCACGGTAGATACGTACATAGAAGAAGGCATAGTCAATGCCGCTAATCAACAACTCCACTCGTGTCTAGCGACGGCGAACGCATATTTCACTGGGCGGTCTTATCTCTAGTTTAGTTCGTTCGAATGGCATTCATTTGGACACAGTTCAATTGAACACGTCGCAAATAAACATGTTTCAAATGGATACAATTTTTTGGACACGGTTCAATTGGACACAGTGCAAGTGGACATCGTTTATTTGGACACAGTGCAAATGCACACCATTCATTTGGACACCATGCAGACGCCCACCGTTCATTTGGACACTGTTAATGCGCACCATTTATTTAGTTACAAAAGGACATGTGATTAAAAAAATCGCACGATTTGTTTGATTATGTATAACGGTCGCCGAGTGTGTCGTGCGAGTTCGGATGCGCGGACGTGCTCGTCGGTTGCCGGGTTCGATAATTAATAAAAGGGTTTAACTCGGTTGTTTGTTTTAGAGAATGTATATTTATTTGATTCAAACCAGGTGGATACACAGTGCGGGTTTGTCGAGCGCGCTTGTTGGCGGGCGTGATGTACGGCTGGCCGTGAAGTTCTTAGTGCGCGGGAAGTATGCGCGGCGTGTACGGAGTGGGCGATGCGTGCGTCGGAGCATGAGATTGGCTCGAGTCGGGGCCTACTGGCCGCGGCGTTGCGTGATTAGTTGAGCGGTGATTCGACGGTAGCGTTGACGGTGCGTGCCGCGTTATTCGGTATCTGCGCACGGTTGATGTGTATTTGAATGTTAGGGGCGAGAATGCTCGTTCCGTTTTGTGAATTCTGCACGAGAGACAAGTATGCTTGTCGGGGACTGAGAATGCTCTGTTTCGGAGTTGAAGATAGAAAGGAACAAGTGACAAGTATGCTTGTCGGGGACTGAGAATGCTCCGTTCCGATTTGTTCGTATCGTTGGCAAGGAAGCGTTGAGATTGAGAACGCTCTGTCTCAAGGGAAGCGAGAGTCAAGTATACTTGGCGGAGATTGAAAACATTTTGTCCCGTTTTTCTCACTTTGTGTGGATATATGATGCCGGATGTCGAGTATGCTCAGTGGAAATCAGGAATGCCTGGTCTTCACGGTTTCCCGGTATCGATTGGAGATGCGAACAAGTCGGAAGATCGGATCGGTCTGGTCTCTTTATCCGGATTCGGTCAGGTTTATATACCCGGCCGCATTTGTTATTTTGTATTAACAATTTTGTAATAAACAGCGCGCGGGTCGTCGGCGGTGTTCGGTATGCACGTGGCGAATGCGTGCTCGGTTGCGCGCGCAACGGTCGGTATGTTCGGTAATTTGGGCGCGCGTGTCAGTCGGCGTGTTCGGTAGCGGATGCACGGCCCGGTCGTACTTACAACTAGAACAATGCGCGAGAGGCGTATCGTTACACTTCCCCAGTGATGCTAGATTCAAGACGAGAGTCACGAGAGTGTCAGGGAGTGGGGATGCCGCACACAAGGAGAAAGCATGTCCGTAAGAGTTCGGAAGTTCGGCCGCCGTCGGGTAATAAACGAGGCTAGCAAATCTAGTTCTGACTCTTTCACTCTTTATTCTCACAACTAGCCTGCTCGTTCGGCGATTCTGATTTCTGACCATCGAACCGATCGCGCTTTACGATATAGGTTATGTCGCTTTAGCGCTTACAATTATAAGCATTTTAATAACATTGACATATAATGTTCGTTATATTTAAAAAAAATGGAAATTATATCTGTTATTAGAAAGAGTTATATCTGTAATTAGAAAATAATAAAGAATAGATATAAGAAGATAGAAGATAGAAAAATTAGAAAAATATAAAATTTTATTATATTTTTTTGTATTTTTGTATTTTTTTGTATTTTTGTATTTTTTTATATTTTTGTATTTTTTGTATTTTTTATATTTTTTAATTTTATTTTTTTTTATATTTGTTACATATTTATCTTTGAAACAAGTATAATATGTGCATATTAAAACAAGATAAAGTCTTGTGCAGATGCGATGTTCTTTATAGATATTGTATATTATTTATTTAAACTTATTGCTATTATTATTATTTACTATTATTATTAGTATTTATTAAATTTTATATATTAGTATTTAGTATTTATTTAACTTAATGCTTTAATGCATTTGATGAAACACAGGCAATTATCCTTTTTATTGTTGCATATTAGACGAAGATGGACCAGCAATATCGTCTGCATGTAGGTGAAAACTTTTCTTTTGCTTTACCGAAGAAGTAACATATAATTTATCTGCCGACATAAAAGATAAATGCTTTTCATCGAGCTTCATGTTTAAAGCAGTTTCGTTTCTTGCTTTTAATGCTGATTTCAATATACAAATGGCATTTACAGTAGTTGACGATAATCTGTTTCGTTTTTTTGTTTTAACATCTGTTAAGAAGGAAAATATTCTATCCGAAGCTGCATTTGAATTTGGGAGTGCTCTAATAGAATTGAAGAGGACTCTTAAATTGGGATATTTGGTTTCATTACTTAAATATTGTCTTTGTAAAATCTCCTTCCACATATTATCAAAATTTAATTATAACAAATCTTGTTTCTCTGTTACTGAAAAATCTGAATTTAAGGCAAACCATTCTTATTTTAAATCGTTTTCAAAACCACACATTCTTGCAGCAATAAAAAAAAGATCATGAAATGATGTTTCCCTATCAGTACTCAATAAAGCTATATGTGGTAAAAGAATTTGTAATTTTGATAAAAATGTATCATTTACTGGTAATCTTTTGAAAATTTCTTCCGCTGCAGTTATGTAAAATCGCAAACAGTTCTCTCGAACAGTTGCAACCATGTTGCAACCATGTTTATCCATCCTCTATCAATTGATGAAGATATTCTTCGCACTCCGATCCTAAAAAAATATCATTTAAAGATTTATGATTTTCTATCTTACAAAATGTTATATTTGGCAAATGTTTCAAAATTTCTGGTTTTATAAAATTTATACAAATTTCTTTTAAAAAAATCAATTAATTTTGACTGTAACAGATGTATCCTCATTTCCTCAGCTTGGAAAAATGCATTAAATATATTAAAAAAATGTAATGTATATTTTAAGAATAACAAATATGCTTTTGTATCTACATTCTGCATGACACGTAACAAATTTTCTGCAGATGTACCTTTCTCGCTTACGATCATTTCATTCAAAAAATGTTGTATCGTATTCCAAGATTGAAGAAGTCTGTCGATACACGCGTGGTGAGAAAGCCCTCGTGTATTCCATAACTTTACAATTTTGTGAGTCCTTTCTTCAAAACATTCACTTAATTCGGTGAAAATAGACCATCGCTTGGGACTACAAGTTATATAGCTTGTAATTCTTTTCAAGAATTCCTCACAAGTTTGAGGTATCTTAGCACACGCGGCATGTGAAGCTAATGAAGCAGAATGACATGGACATGATAATGTCAATACATAATAATGTATTGTATGTAAATATAAAATTTTCTATTTTTATAGATAAATCAACAGATTTCTAGTGAAAAATGGATGACATTTCACGTTCGATACGTTCATATTGAAACATTAGGGGTTCGCAACTGGTAAAATTAATTGATATCGATGCAACAGATTGCAGCGCGGAAAAATTGTTTAATGCATTTAAATATGAAATGTGGAAACTACAAATACCTTTTTCAAATATTGTTGCCTTGTCATGCGACAATGCGTCCGTTATGGTCGGAAAACATTTATCTTTCAAGA
>JAECZD010000038.1:319325-394325 GCA_024349325.1 Pogonomyrmex californicus
AAAATTTTCTATTTTTATAGATAAATCAACAGATTTCTAGTGAAAAACGGACATTTCACACGTTCGATACGTTCATATTGAAACATTAGGGGTTCGCAACTGGTAAAATTAATTGATATCGATGCAACAGATTGCAGCGCGGAAAAATTGTTTAATGCATTTAAATATGAAATGTGGAAACTACAAATACCTTTTTCAAATATTGTTGCCTTGTCATGCGACAATGCGTCCGTTATGGTCGGAAAACATTTATCTTTCAAGAAAAAATTGGAAGAGATATGCAATAATGTATTGACATTATCATGTCCATGCCATTCTGCTTCATTAGCTTCGCATGCCGTGTGTTAAGATATCTCAAGCTTGTGAGGAATTCTTGAAAAGAATTACAAGCTATATAACTTGTAGTCCCAAGCGATGGTCTATTTTCACCGAATTAAGTGAATGTTTTGAAGAAAGGACTCACAAAATTGTAAAGTTATGGAATACACGAGGGCTTTCTCACCACGCGTGTATCGACAGACTTCTTCAATCTTGGAATACGATACAACATTTTTTGAATGAAATGATCGTGAGCGAGAAAGGTACATCTGCAGAAAATTTGTTACGTATCATGCAGAATAGATACAAAAGCATATTTGCTATTCTTAAAATATACATTACATTTTTTTAATGTATTTAATGCATTTTTCCAAGCTGAGAAAACGAGGATACATCTGTTACAGTCAAAATCAATTGATTTTTTTAAAAGAAATTTGTACAAATTTTATAAAATCAGAAATTTTAAAACATTTGCCAAATATAACATTTTATAAGACAGAAAATCTTAAATCTTTAAATGATATTTTTTTAGGATCGGAGTGCGAAGAATATCTTCATCAATTGATAGAGGACACGCAAACATGGTTGCAACCGTTCGAGAGAACTGTTAGCGATTTTACATAACTGCAGCCGAAGAAATTTTCAAAAGATTACCAGTAAGTGATACATTTTTATCAAAATTACAAATTCTTTTACCACATATAGCTTTATTAAATACTGATAGGGAAACATCATTTCATGATCTTTCTTTTATTTCTGCAAGAATGAATGATTTTGACGTAAACGATTTAAAGAAAGAATCGTTTGCCTTAAATTCAGATTTTTCAGTAACAGAGAAACAAGATTTGTTAAAATTAAATTTTGATAATATGTGGAAGGAGATTTTAGACAATATTTAAATAATGAAACCAAATATCCCAATTTAAGAGCCCTCTTCAATTCTATTAGAGCATTCCCAAATTCAAATGCAGCTCCGGAAAGAATATTTTCTCTCTTAACAGATGTTAAAACAAAAAAACGAAACAGATTATCGTCGACTACTGTAAATGCCATTTGTGTATTGAAGTCAGCATTAAAAACAAGAAACGAAACTGCTTTAAACATGAAGCTCGATGAAAAGCATTTATCTTTTATGTCGGCAAATAAATTATATGTTACCTTTTCGGTAAAGCAAAAGAAAAGTTTTCACCTACATGCTGCAGACGATATTGCTGGTCCATCTTCGTTTAATATGCAACAATAAAAAGGATAATTGCTTGTGTTTCATCAAATGCATTAAAGAATTAAGTTAAATAAATACTAATAATAATAGTAAATAATAATAATAGCAATAAGTTTAAATAAATAATATACAATATCTATAAAGAACATTGCATCTGCACAAGACTTTATTTTGTTTTAATGTGCACATATTACACTTGTTACAAAGATAAATGTGTAAAAAATATAATATAAAATAAAATTAAAAAATATAAAAAATACAAAAAAATACAAAAAAATATAATAAAATTTTATATTTTTCTAATTTTTCTATCTTCTATCTTCTTATATCTATTCTTTATTATTTTCTAATTACAGATATAACTCTTTCTAATAACAGATATAATTTCCATTTTTTTTAAATATAACGAACATTATATGTCAATGTTATTAATATAATGCTTACAACTGTAAGCGCTAAAGCGAACATAGCCTATATCGTAAAGCGCGTTTCGATGGTCAGAAATCAGAATCGCCGAACAAGTAGGCTAGTTGTGAGAATAAAGAGTGAAAGAGTCAGAACTAGATTTGCTAGCCTCGTTTATTACCCGACGGCGGCCGAACTTCCGAACTCTCACGGACATGCTTTCTCCTTGTGTGCGGCATCCCCACTCCCTGACTCTCTCGTGACTCTCGTCTTGAATCTAGCATCACTGCACTTCTCTCGCTTTAAGGAGGAACGACAGAAAAATAATCGGACAATGTGAACTTAATAACGGATATATTTACATGAATTCATGGACATATTTACACTGGCCATCACGATTGAATCGCAGGATGAAGCATTTGCTCCCGAATCGGGCTTTGTATACCCGCGATACGTGTACCATGAAGTAAGGCACCTCGATGGTCCTCCCTTGTCCGACATCGACGATGATAGGTGACGGCGGTGCGGCAGGACCGTATACGGGCCGGACGGCGGTGATCCGTGGGGCGGCCTGAGGGATCCTTGGAAGCCGTGTCTCGATGATGAGACGGTGGGACGGCGGTATCGGTAGGTCTGACAGCATCCGTGAGTCGGTTGCTTGTTGGCGTGTTCGTTGGTGCTGCGGCTTGAGTAGTGGCCGACGGAATCGTCGGCGCCGTGGATTGATTTGCCGGCGGTCGCATCGTCTCGGTCGGAATATCGGTCGGTCGGTGGACGTGCGGACGCCGGGTTTTCCCCGCGGGCCTCACGATTTCCGGCCCGGGCGCCTTAGTCTCGGTGGCGGCAGAGACTTCGTTGACGGGATTGCTGGCGGATCCTCGACCAAGTCAAGGTCGGAGATGTCTCCAAATAGTTCCACCAACTTGACGGCGCAGCTGCTGGCTCCGCTGGCCGGATTTCGGCGGCGTGATGGTGGTGGTTGCAACAACGTCTGCCACTTCCTGCTGGGCTGTTGATCGCTACACAGTGGTGCCCTCCCAATCCCCCCAAGGGTTTCGCCTGGACCCTTGGTGAGGGAGTTTGGCTCCCTCGATCCCCGTTCGATAGGCTTTGCCCCCTGAACTCCCCTATCATGCATACAGTCACAACGCATGCTCAGTTTGCTGCATTATGTCGCTATGACAGATTTCCTAACCAGAAGGTGATCAACTTTAATGCTTAATATATCTCGGTTCGCGAGGCAGATCGCCGCATTTTTTTGCCTAATTCTTTTATTTTGAGCGAAATTGCGTTAATTGAGTCCAAATTTGTCAAAATCAGAGGTGATGGGGATATTCTAAATAATTACCCTTTTTACATTTTAGTTTTTACATTTTATTTTTTACATTTTATTTTTCACATTTGTTACATAACTAAACAAATCGTGCGGTTTTTTTCATAACATGTCTTTTCGTAACTAAATAAATGGTGTGCATTAATATATATATATATATATATATATATATATATATATATATATATATATATATACAGGATGTCCTAAACCTAATGCACCACATGCTAATGGCAGGTTCCTGAAGTCATTTAGAGACGGAAATTCTAATACTAAAATGTTGAGCATATAATAGTTTTCGAATAGGAAACGTTTAAAAATGTCCAATCGGACTGTCCATTATTCGCGCGTTCAGGTCCGTCACATAGTGAAGGTGTTCCTAGATATTAATGTTTAAATATTAACGTAATTTTGCGTACATTTTTGAATTTTTTTTGTAGCTTTTTCTACTTATTTAATTAACTTGCTCTATACGTTAATAATATTAACAGTGGTTAAAAATTTTACGCAACATTAGGATTATATATCAAAATTAGCATTTTGTACGTAATAATTATTTTAGAAAATTAATGAAACAAATATTAATATTAATAAAATAAAACACTGTTTTTTTGCATTAAAACCATAAAAATTTATTTTAATAAATTTTTATTTTATATTAAAACTTAAAATTTTATATCTATTACAATAGATGTTCGAAATTTCTACCATCGCATTCTATGCACAACATTCTGTGCACGCCTTAATAAGTTATGCATTTCGAATTATTTGTGGTGTAATAGTGGCAATAGCTTCATTAATTCGGTCTCTCAGTTCTTCAGGATTATTAATCTGTTCCCGATAAACATATTCTTTAATATGACCTTAAAAGAAATAATCTAAGGGCGTCAAATCAAATGACCTTGCCGACCAATTTATTGGACCGCTGCGTCCTATCCATCTTTCTGGAAATTTAATATTTAATTTCGACGTGCATTTCTGAAATTATGAGGTGACGCTCCGTTATGTTGAAAAAACATATTTTGCCGTTGATGTAAAGAAATATCGTCTATTAAATCTACAAGATCGTTTCTTATAAAATCTGTATAAAATTCTCCCGTTAATCTCATAGGCATTTTGAAAGGTCCGATCTGAAACATAATATCAATAGTATATGTTACGTTGGGAATTTAAAGTAAGTTTAATAACTTCAATAAATTAGAAAATAGTATGAATGTAATATAATTTACTATCATATCATCCATTATGCCGGCCCATAAGTTGATACTGAAATGATGTTGATAATTCCTTATATGAAATTCATTTGGATTTTCTGTTACCCAAATATGTGTGTTATATGTGTTAAATAAACCTTCACGGGTAAAATATGATTCATCCGTGAATAAAATCTTTCCTACAAAACCGGGTTGATTTTTTCTTGTTCCAATAATTCATATCATGTATAAAATGTTAATCTTGATACATAATCATGTAGCAATAAATTCTGCACTTTTGTAAAATGATACGCGTGTAATGTATTTTCTTTTAAAATACGTTGCACTGAACTCTTCGACAAATCTAATTCGCAACTTATTTGGCGTATGCTAGTCGTTGGAGTCTCTTCCACAGTTAATAAAACTGCTTCTTCATTTTTGGCAGTGGGAGCAAAACATTCCACAACTATGTCTTTTCTGTTAGGCATTGCGGATCCAGTTTCACGAATACGATGTACTAGTCTTGAAAAAACGTTTTTGTCAGATCTTCTGCGTTCTGGAAAACGTATTGCATACTCGCGAGCAGCAAGACGAGCATTTTGTCCATACTCTCAATAAATTAAAAGCATGTCACAATATTCTGCTGGCGTATAATCCATGTTAACGTTTACTAATTTTGTTTCTTTTGACAATGGTAGAAATTTCGAACATCTATTGTAATAGATATAAAATTTTAAGTTTTAATATAAAATAAAATTTATTAAAATAAATTTTTATGGTTTTAATGCAAAAAAATACAATGTTTTATTTTATTAATATTAATATTTGTTTCATTAATTTTCTCAAATAACTATTACGTACGACATGCTAATTTTGATACATAATCCTAATATTGCATAAAATAATTTTTATTTTTAACCGCTGTTAATATTATCAATGTATAGAGCAAGTTAATTAAATAAGTAGAAAAAGCTAAAAAAAATTCAAAAATGTACGCAAAATTATTATGTTAATATTTAAACATTAATCTAGAAACACTTTTACTATAGAACGGACTTCAGCGCTCGAATAATGAACAGCTCGATTGGACATTTTTAAATGTTTTCTGTTTGAAAACTATTGTATGCTCAACACTTTAGTATTAGAATTTTCGTCTCTAAATGACTTCAGGAACCTGCCATTAGCATGTGGTGCGTTAGGTTTGGGACACCTTGTCCCATCCCTGTCCCCTGTATATATATATATATATATATATATATATATATACACAGGGTGTTCCAGAACTGGTGTACCGCCCGTTGTCAATGTATTCTCCGTGAAATTTTAAGACGAAAAGCTCTTTGCCAAAAAGCGATCCGATGAGTAGGATTTGAACTTTGAGCTATTGAAGTTAACGAATGGGCGTACGCGGAATTTGTGCGATCAGGATCGACACAAAGACGTGCAGCACTTCAGACACTTGGTATCGTGTCAGAGCGTTTATATGTATATATATATATATACATATATATTTACATATACCCTGTAAAAAGTTGTTTCTTTTAGCATAAAGAATCACATAGTGTATTCCAAATGCGGGAGTTTTGGGACACCTTGTATATATTAGGTGTACAAAAAAGTTCTGAGCTTTTTTTTGTAAAATTCAATCTTTATTCAAAAACAAACAAAAAAATATTAATCAGCGAAATATTCCTCGTTTGCATCAACGACCTTTTGCCATCTTTCGGGTAGCTTGCGAATTCCTTGACGATAGAAGCTCACCTTCGAAGCGATAAAGTCATCAATGCATTTTCTTCTAATGCATTGTTCAAATTGGTCAATTATTGTTGGTAGCGGTCTGCCGTGATTGTTTCACCTGGTTGTAACAACTCGTAATACAACACATCTTTCCAATCCCACCAGATACAGAGCAAAACCTTTTTGGCGTGGATATTGGGCTTTGGCGTCGATGTCGAAGGTTGACCAGAGTCAACCCATGATTTTCTACGTTTAGAGTTATCATAAAGAATTCACTTTTCATTGCCTGTAATGATTTTGTGCAGAAAATCTTTTTTCCGAAACTTTGAAAGCAAAGTGAGTGCAGTGTCACGCCGACGATTTTTGTTGTCTTCGGACAATTCATGCGGAACCCATCTGCCTTCCTTCTGAACTTTTCCCATCGTATGTAAACGTACGGAAATGGTTTGCTGCGTAACGCCAAGCTGTTCTGCAAGCTCCTTTTCAGTTTGCGCAGAGTTTATATCCAGCAGTGCTTGCAATTCGTCCGTTTCAATCTTTTGAGGGCGTCCAGCACGCGGTTCATCTTTAAGACTGAAATCTCCTTGGCGAAATTTTTGATACCATCTTTTACATGTAGTATAACTTACAGCGTTCTTATATGCAGCACAAATCATTGCAGTGGCTTCAGCAACATTTTTCTTCAGATGAAACGTGAAGTGGATGGAAAATCGAATATGCTCTTTTGTTATTGTCATCGTGAACACTACTGATTTTTGAGGTTATGTGCATCAAACGCCAAACCGTATGGCATTTTAGAAGGCCAAATGTCAACGCTTTAAAACCGCAAAAGGGAAGATATATAAAATTTAAATTGTTATTTCGGTTGTATGAAATCTAAAGCTCAGAACTTTTTTGTACACCTACTAATATTATTGAAAATAATTATCAGCTAAAACATTTAATGAAAAGAATAAACTCTCTGTATAAAACGAAAGATATGAAAACAAAACGAGGACTGATCCATGAAATAGGAACTGTTGCCAAAACATTATTTGGAAATGGACAATGACGATAAAAAAGCAACGAACAATTAAATATTCTACATAACAAATAACAAACGACAGAACACATAATAAAAAACCAAATTAATATTATAAACGCAATGAAGCCCATATAAACAAATCAATCAAAAAAACATTATCCAAAATAACGAAAACGTGCTAGCTAATGCAATTAAGAAATTAGAAATATCATAAAACTAGAAACTACAATAACAACGAAAATAAATCACGGGAATATCAAGGAACATTTTAGAATTACAAATGTAGTCCTCAACGAATTGACGCGCCGAGCCGCCCGACGATCTTCAATCGCGTGTGAAAAATATAGCAATTATAATATTAACCGATTGTGCCATGGTTAAAATAAATTCAGCAATTTGAAGAGAAGTGTGTGTCAGTAATTTCGAGAAAATTCCTTTACCCAGTGATCTTGCTCGAGGTTCCAGCCCTTAAGGCGAACCTGACTATCCCTAATAACAAGGTAGCCCATCTAGGGGCAACAATAATGTCCATTTTGTTCATTAGCTGAATGATCATTTCTTCCAATTTGTTGTTAGTTTGTCCTCTATTGTTGTTACTTATATCGCTGTCTTCTTTTATATGCTGCAATTGCGGTGACTTGTTTCTTTCTTTTATTATTTGAGCATAGCTAATGTTAGGCTGAAATTGTCTTACTGTGGGCTTGTTCAATGATATTTTATTTTGTTCCAATTCTGTACTGTATTCATTTGTCTTTTTTTCCCTTAGTCTAGGGAAGAGCTTCCATTGCATGGATCTCACAGTCTTTGTATTATAACTTGCAGGATGGTTACCTCCACAATTATGACATTTAACTTTTTGTTTCCTCTAGGCCAGTCAATGGTCAAATGATTTTCTGTGCATTTTACGCACCTCAGACTTCTAAAACAATAGCTTTTTGTGTGCCATATGCTTGCCACCTCGTATATTGTGGTATGTCCCTTTTTTTATATAGTTGTTCGAATTTAATGATTGTATATAAGTATTTAATTCTGTAAATATCCTTGTTGTTATCTTACTGTTGTAACTCTACAAAAAAATAGCTGGTAAAAGGTTTAGCAAAAAATAATGGTTTTTTTGTTCTAGCTTCAGAGATATTAATTATTCTCATATCTTTGTGGTTTAGTGCTTCTATTTCGTTTTTTATTTCCTTTATATCTGCTAGGATGCATGTTTCGTAGAATAACCTTGAAACTTTTATTCATTTTATGTAAGTGAAACCATAGCTTCCTTTCTGTTTAAGAGTTTCCATAATAGGTAAATATTTCTCTGTTATAAGAAGTTGTATTTAACCATGTTGTTTCTTAATATTTTTAGTATGTATTGGTTTTTAGCAGTTTGGTCGAGCACGTCTATTAGCGGGGCTATGTTTTTGACTCCTTCTATGAAGATCGGAGGTGACTTGTTTGTTATTTTATTTGTTAAGATAGTACTGTTTTCGATATTTGATTCTTGGTCATTCTCGACACCTACGAGGGTAATCTGAAAAGTTTTGAGCCTTAACATGAAGATGACGTTACTCGTCAAAACCATTCTAGTACTATAATAGTATAGGCTTTGAAAGACTTTTGTGAAAATTTCAGCCATTTTGGATGCTCAGTTGTTGTTTGACAGTCGTTTGTGTCAGTGTTTTTGTAAAAATGGAAAAAATTGAATATCGTGCCGTGATTAAATTCTTACATTTGAAAGGCAATACGCTTGCGCAAATTAAAATCGAGTTGGACGCTGTTTACGAGGAATCTGCCAGGACTCTGCCCCATCATTTGCCACCGTAAAAAGATGGGCAGCTGAATTTAAACGTAGTCGTACCAGCTTGGCTGATGATGAGCGTTCGGGATGGCCAAAAACTGCGACCACCGCTAATAACATCGAAAATGTTCACCAAATGGTACTGGACGACCGTCGAATCAAGGTTAAAGAGATAGCAGAGGCTATAGCAGGGCATATCGAAAGAACGCGTTTGTCATATATTGACTGAAGAATTGGATATGCGTAAGCTATCCGCGTTGGGTGCCGCGCTTGCTCACTTTGAACCAAAAACGAATTCGAATGAACAATTCCAAGGCCCTGTTGGAGCGGTTCAAGCGAAACGAATTAGATTTTTTGCGTCGATTCATAACTGTAGATGAAACTTGGATCCACCACTACACTCCAGAAACAAAAGAACAGTCAAAACAGTGGACTGCAAAGGGTGAACCTGCTCCGAAAAAGGTGAAGACAGTTCCATCAGCTAGGAAAGTAATGGCGACTGTTTTTTGGGATAGTCACGGAATTGTGTGTATCGACTATCTTGAAAAAGGTAAAACAATAACGGGAGCGTATTACGCATCATTACAAACTGAAGGCAGAAATTGCAAAAAAACGGCCGCATTTGAAGAAGAAGAAAATGCTGTTCCATCAAGACAACGCACCTGCTCACACTTCGGCGGTCTCCATGGCCAAAATTCACGAACTGCACTTCGAATTGGTTGACCACCCACCGTATTCACCAGATCTGGCCCCCAGCGACTTTTTCCTGTTTCCTAAGCTTAAAGTTTCGCTTGGAGGACAGAGATTTTCATCGAACGAGGAGGTCATTACATATGTAAACGCCTATTTTGCGGAGCAAGACGCCAACTACTATTTGGAGGGATTAAAGAGGTTAGAGTATCGATGGGAAAAGTGTATCGACTTAAAAGGAGATTATGTTGAAAAATAAAACTATATTTGGCCGAAAAAATACTTGTTTCTATGTTAGGCTCAAAACTTTTCAGATTACCCTCGTAACTTATCATATTTGTTCCTGGTACTTAGTATGTTTAGCCAATAGTCGTTAATTCGGGTTTGCCTTTTGTTAACTAAGATTATTTCCGGATTATTTGTCATCCTTTTTTTATTTGCAACTTTTTGTTAATTTTAATTTTGAGTGTATGCGAATGATTTTCTATCTTGAACATGTTGTCTAGAAGAAAGTTGTTGCTGTTGTAACAATTGTAACTAGGAAGATTTTGTGAGGACTGTTTCATTTTGGAATCCTGAATGTCTGTGTTATTCTCGCTCAGTTAGTACGTTCCTATGTACAGTCGCGTTTGCTATTGGCTTGTCTTCCATGCCAGCAGCGGTCACATGCTCCTCGACGTCTGCGCGGCCCTGCGGCAGGATACTGAAAATTGCTGAATAGCTATATAGGCAAGGGACAACTTGTAAATTTGATAAGTATACTTGGATCGCTAGCTTTCCTTTTAATGGAAGAAAGACCAGGATTTTGCTAGATCAAGTTCTGCAAGAAGAATGCCCCGTGGGGACAAATTAGAGACAGAAATCTGATCCTGTCTAGAAAGCAAGATTTAACGTAACAAGCTTTACTCACCGGTAGTTGGCGTCTAAATTTAAATATTTAAAATTTAAATATTTTTATTATTATTTATTTTTTGTCTAAAAATGTACATATAAAATCGTGAAGTACAACATGATAAAATAAAAGTAAAAGTAATTGTAAGATATAACTAAGTATGATCTAGTTATTTTATTTTCAATTTTAAATAAAAAATATTGCATTGAATTTTATTATGTTTTTTTTCCATTGCATATACAACTAATCCATACATAAATTATATCTCCGTTATATATCGCTTTTCAGAGCTAATTATACAAATTTATAATTTATTATATATGTTACATTAAAAATTATATATTATATAGATATATACTTACAATTACATAGACTAATAAGTATGAGGAAGAAATAGATCATTTATTAATGTTGAATATTAATTTTTCAAAATTTTTCTTTTTGTAGATAATAAAATTATATGTAATTATGCTGAGCGTATTTCTTCATCAAACAATTTGGTGGTTCTGAAAAATACTATTTGATAGTTTTGAAAAGAACTGTTTAAATAATACTGGGACTTAGTCCAGTGAAGTGAGTATTTAGTTTGAAAAGCGATATATAACAGAGATTTAGTTATGTATGGATATATGTATAATTGTATACGCAATGGAAAAAACATAATAAAATTCAACGCAATGTTTTCTATTTGAAATTGAAAATAAAATAAGATCATATTTAATTGTATTTTACAACTACTTTCACTTTTATTTTACCATGTTGTACTCTACGGGTTTACGTATACATTTTTAAATAAAGAATAAATAATAATAAAAATATTTAAATTTTAAATATTTAAATTTTATTGAAAAAAAAAAGAATAGAACCCTTAAAGAAGATTACCTATTATTTTTATAATTGCTGATGTTCTAATAAAATTCGCGCACACGCGGTTATTCAATGTCGGTAATGTTACGCGCTACTATCCCGCGAATCATTGTACTGCATTGTACACTACGCGACACTTTCGCGTGGTCCTACCGGAGCTCTAACGGCCTGATTTACTCAGACAGGGTCGATAACGTCGATAATGCTGAACGCGCGCGCGCGCTTCGAAAAGATGCACATCGGAAGGATGCACATGCAGATGAATAAAGAAAGAATAATAAAATAATAAAAATAATAAAAATAATAAAAAAAAGAATAAAAAGAAAGAATAATAAAAATAATAATTAATTCTTTATTTGTTTCATTTTTTTTCTTTTTTTAATTTAGAAATGCGCGAATTATATCTTCGTTGTGTTACAGGTCGTATGCATCTTTATATTTATCTGTTTAAATGTATAATTCGTAATATGTGCGTTTTGAATTATCCAAATTACATTTATCCAAATAGATATAAAAGACGACAGATTGATAAATAGTTAAATAATGTATAAGGAGATGGAAATTAAGAAAATTAGGTATTTTATTAAAATTAATACACATAACAAGTTTCTCAAAGATATTCTTTTATTAGAAATAAAATTATGCGCATCCGAATAATCGATCTTGTATTCTTCTTGTGCAACTATGGCAGATAATTTAGATCTTGTTCATCCGCATTATTGGGATGTGGGAGTAGCTGTATGAGATATTGCATTTCGTATTCCGTGCAGTGAAACAAATGTGTTGAAGTGAATCAAGCGATGGCAAGAAGAGGAAGCGGAGGGCTTAAAGAATAAGCGGGAACACAATCGTAGCCAACGATCTACGACCGCCGAAGAAAATAGACTTCTTGTGAGTCAAGTAGATTTGAATTCTTTTCTTCCGATATCACATTCTGTAAAACAATTAGATTTACAGATATCTAGTAGAACAGCATAAAGATGTTTACACGAAGCGGACGTGCATTATTATCATGCTGCACGTAAAATTGCTCTAACGAGCGAACATCGCGATAATCGTGTCGCTTTCGCGCTGCATCAATTAAACACAACTTGACCGAAAGATTAGGATCAAACTATTTGGACGGATGAAAAAGTATTTTGTTCGGCGCATGATCGACGTCTACATGTGTGGAGGCAACTATCGCTTTGATAAAAAATATGTAGTTCCTCATGAGCGAAGTCAGCGCATTACTTGTGCTATGTGGAGATGGATAAGAGCACATTGTCCTCGAAAACTAATTGAAGTATCACCGCATATGGATGCCTTCGAATACGTGAATATTCTGAAGAGCGTATTACTCTCCAACATTCGAAGAATATACACGGAAGAAAATATGCCAACATTTCGATTAGTACAAGATAATAGTGCTATACATCTAACATCGTTAAAGAATGGTTCGCTCAACATCCAAAGATTAAAGTTTTGAATTGGCCATCCAAATCTCCAGATCTCAATTTAATTGAAAATATTTGAGGAATAATTGCGAATTTATGGGATTGTGGTCATGAAAAAATTAAACAAAATCTGGTTGCACATGCGAGAAATATATGGGCTTATGGCGTAAATCGCAATTTTTCGAAAATTTAAGCGGCTCGTTGGAGAAAAGATTATAGCAAGTAGTTGCACGAGAAGGATACTGGACAGATTATTGAATTTTTCAGTAAGATATTCAATACTCTTTAAACGGTTCTTTTTTGAATCATCAAAATTTTTGACAAAGGAACATTTTCATTCACATAATTTCATTTTCAATAAAAAGAATATCTTTGAGAAACTTGTTATGTGTATTAATGTATATTAATTTTAATCAATTACCTAATTATCTTAATTTCTATCTCCTTATACATTATTTAACTATTTATCAGTCTATTGTCTTTTATATCTATTTGGATAAATATATAATTCAAAACGCACATATTACGAATTATACATTTATACAGATAAATATAAAGATGCATACTTGTAACACGACGGAGATATAATTCACGAATTTCTAAATTAAAAAAAAAGAAAGATGAAATAAATAAAAGATTAATTATTTTTATTATTCTTTATTACTACATGTGTTCCCTTCGAGATACACCTTTTCGAAGCACGCGTGCGCGTTCAATATTATCGATGTTATCGACCCTGCCTGAATAAATCAAACCGATAAGTTAGAGCTCTGGCGAGACCACGCGAATCATTGTCGCGTAGTATACATCATATCATATAATTGTAATATTCATGACAGATTCTTTGATATAATAAAGATTACAATTGTATTTAATGTGTATTAAAAGTAAAACAAATATGCTTTTTTGTATTTGATCTAAAATGTTCACTATTTTTATCAGCTATTTCTCTACTTGTTTAAATGATAATTGAAGTTGCTTGATATTATTTTAAAACAATTGTCAGTAACATTTTAAATTAATATTAAATATCGCACACTTTACATCTGTTTATAACACGCAAATAATACTTTATTCATATTTCTGCTACTACTTTTTTGAAAATATTATATGCCTTTACGAGCTTAATTGTTTTCTTTTATCAAAGCCAAAAGCTTATCATGCTGTTAATACATTTGTAAGAAGCCGATTATTTATTTATCATCATGTATGTTTTTAGAAGACGGATTTTTCTCTAATTATAGAAGCGAGAGTTAAAAAATAGGTTACTCTATAATAACTCAATGATGCATCAGACACAGTAATATTTCTGTTCCTAACGTTTTGTTTATCATTCATTCGAGCTACATTTTCCGTATACAGTATGTTCCAATAAATAAATTGATGAATAAATTGACAAATTTCGAAGCCTGATACTCACAAGTAATTAATAAAAAGCATCAATTGTTGTTAGCAATAATCTTGTCAATATTGCACAAATGTGATTAATGAAAATACGTGTATTTGCGTGCATAGAAGTATGAGATACTCATTTTGAATTTATATACATGTTCTTTATATTAATGTAATAATAATATATCAGTGTTAAATACGATTTTGCGTAACATGTAAACAGTTAAGTAAAAGTTAAGAAGCTTAAATGTTTCTGATTATCTGTGGTTTATGTCAATACAGCTTTCATATTTTGATAATGGAGTTGAATTGACTCATTGTTTATATAACATTTTTTAAAAAATAATACATTTTTAAAAAAATAATCTCAAATGTATTAGGTGTACAAAAAAGTTCTGAGCTTTAGATTTCATACAACCGAAATAACAATTTAAATTTTATATATCTTCCCGCCCTTTTGCGGTTTTAAAGCGTTGACATTTGGTCTTCTAAAATGCCATACGGTTTGGCATTTGATGCACATAACCTCAAAAATTAGTAGTGTTCACAATGGCAATGACAAAAGAGCATATTCGATTTTCCATTCTCTTCGCGTTTCATCTGAAGAAAAATGCTGCTGAAGGCACTGCAATGATTTGTGCTGCATATGGAGAGAACGCTGTAAGTTATACTACATGTAAAAGATGGTATCAAAAATTTCGCCAAGGAGATTTCAATCTTGAAGATGAACCGCGTGATGGACGCCCTCAAAAGATTGAAACGGACGAATTGCAAGCACTGCTGGATATAAACTCTGCGCAAACTGAAAAGGAGCTTGCAGAACAACTTGGCGTTATGCAGCAAACCATTTCCGTACGTTTACATACGATGGGAAAAGTTCAGAAGGAAGGCAGATGGGTTCCGCATGAATTGTCCGAAGACAACAAAAATCGTCGGCGTGACACTGCACTCACTTTGCTTTCAAAGTTCCGGAAAAAAGATTTTCTGCACAAAATCATTACAAGCGATGAAAAGTGGATTCTTAACCCTAAACGTAGAAAATCATGGGTTGACCTTGGTCAACCTTCGACATCGACGCCAAAGCCCAATATCCACGCCAAGAAGATTTTGCTCTGTATTTGGTGAGATTGGAAAGGTGTGTTGTATTACGAGTTGTTACAACCGGGTGAAACAATCATGGCAGACCGCTACCAACAACAATTGACCAATTTGAGCGATGCATTAGAAGAAAAGAGGCCATTTACTGGCCAAGGAAAGTGATCTTGCTTCATGACAATGCTCGACCACATGTTGCGAAAGCGACTCAGGACCATATCTTTGCGTTAGGTTGGGAACTTCTCCCGCACGTGTATAGCCCAGATATGGCGCCTTCCGATTACTACCTATTCCGGTTGCTGCAGCATCATTTGGCTAATACACATTTCATGAGAGTTGAAGAGATACGAAAATGCATTGATTGACTTTATCGCTTCGAAGCTGGTGAGTTTCTATCGTCAAGGAATTCGCAAGCTACCCGAAAGATGGCAAAAGATCGTTGATGCAAACGGGGAATATTTCGCTGATTAATATTTTTTTGTTTATTTTTGAATAAAGATTGAATTTTACAAAAAAAAGCTCAGAACTTTTTTGTACACCTAATATTAACGATGATTGATTTATTCGCATTAGTTGTTTATTCCTGTAAAAATAATGAAGATATCAATAAATATATAATAGAAAGTGTAAAAAATTAAAGATTAAAAACTGTCGATGCTTGCATGAAAAATTAAAAAAAAGTTTTGGAAGAGAAAAGAGCTTAAAAAAGAATGAGGGTTATAAAGAAGATAAATCTAAAGAGTGGATCGTTGTTTAAAAACGATATTATAATTGAGAATTATAAGTGTTATAAGTTTCTTTTACGGAGACCCTGTCGTAGGGTAAAAAGAAGCGGGAAGGCGGAACTACTACCGGTGGCACTGGACCGAACGAGATTGTCACTTGTACCAACTGCGGACCTAATCCCTGCACGCACACTGCAACGAATGGTTGCACCGCCGAGGTAAGCAAATTTATTATATGTATATACAAGTCTATAATAATCAATTATATAAAAATATTATTGCTTATTTTTCTTTACTAAAAAATACAACATTGTACATATATAACTTTGTATAGTAAACTTAATTATTAATTTTAAATGTAATTTGAAATATATACAATAAATATTAAATATATTAAATGTTATTACATACACAAATCTTTCGTTAATTTAGAAAATTGAACTTTATAAGAATAAATAACATTATAAATAAGAATATAAATAATAATTTTATGCTCTTTTATATTACAAAAAATCCAATACATGGCAATTCTTTGCTCTCTTTTGCTTATTACTGATTCTTATTAATGTTACACATGATCGATCAATAAAAATTTTAAAAGCCTTAGATTTAAATTTTTTAAACTTTGATCACAATAAAAAGACTTTTCTTCTTGCAGTTAAGAAAAAAGGACCCGCCGCATCCGATTAGAGTAGCGAAGACGATCGACGTGATAGCAAGGATCACTTTTCCAATCGCCTATTTCATGTTCCTCACTTTTTTCTTCATTCACTATAAAGGCACTTCGTAGAATAATGTATAACTATCTTTGAGATATTTCCCATTTTGCTGGTATGAGCAACAACGAAGCTTTGCAATAGATGATGATATTTGTGTCATAAAAATCAAATTTAAACTCAAGTTTTTTTTAAGATCAAAAATGTTTCGAAGTAAAATCGATAAAAGACATTGAATCATTTGTCATAATATTTATTATAATTATTAAATATAAAGACAACAACACATAATGTAGACAAATAAATATTTAAAATAAATCTAAAATTAAATTGTTAATATTACTCTATAATTCAACAAATGAAACAAATTAGCTATAACGAATACATGAAATTTCTGAAAGATAAAAAAATTTTTCTGAAGAGAGAAAGAATTGCTAATTCAAAAATATTTGAAAGCACAACATAAAAAAGAAAAATACCAACAGGGGAATTGTCTCTGACTAGTCCTTTTTCTCTTACGTGTGATAATTTTCCAAAAAACACTTCTTTGTGCAGAAAGTAGATTTACGATCATGTTTTACGATCACATGCAGCGGCCATATGCACTTATCTCAGTCTGTTTTCTTTCTTATATCTTAGATAGAATAATCGCTGGCGACCACTTCAGCTAAGCATAAAGAATAATGCTTAGCTTAGTTAACGACGATCAAAGGTAATATAATAATTACAGACAAACATCCATTCTTAACATTCTTTTATGATGCGTTTCAAAATATATTGACAAACATGTATTGAACATCCATGTACACTACACATTTCTAGTACTATATTGATATATTTCCAAATGTATTCTTAATTTCTATATTTTTAACATCTTTGTATGCTACTATGTAATTCATATTCGTTATATGATCATAAGGTAAGGAAATTTTTTTTCATATTCGTTATATGATCATAAGGTAAGGAAATTTTTCTGATATTATATAATATTATATGAATATGCTGATACTAAATGCACTTACTAAATACACAAAGACAGCAAAAACTATAAAATATTAAATAAAATGAGTTATTCAAAGAGGGAAGATTTGATATATTAAAAGTATGAATAATTTGCGTGAATAAATTAGTTTTTGGAAAATATGCAATTAAATTTGAAATTTGATAATCTCCTATTACAAATTCTTATGTTGTAAGAATTTTGATCATATAAACAATATAGCAGAGTGGCCGAGCGGAAGAAAGAACACGATTATATTTCATTATCTGCCGAAGAGTTCGAGTACTCTTAAAGTCAAATTTGTTAACCAACCGTTATTTTATGATGTAATTATTTTTTTAAGCAAAAATGCTAATAATGAGTGTCATTACAATATTGTCATATATAATATTTGTCATATAATATATAATAAAAGACAAGATTCTTTTTTTTATTTTAAATTATTTATTATAAAATTTGAACATTGCTGTATAACAGTGTAGGTAAAATTAATATAAAAGCACTAAGAATAGCCAATAAAAGTCATAATAGTATTGGTATTTAATTACATATTGTTTCGAAGTTGAATATTGAAAATATTTGTACATTATATCGAATATTGCTTTTAGTTGGGATCTCAAGTTTGTTATAATTAGTGTTCTTGCAAATATTGATTTGTAAAAAAAATCTTTATGTTTTTTGTATATTACATATTTATTTATTTATTATAACAATGGAAGAATCAAATGTAGATCCATTGTTCCATTTCTAGAACATATCTTATTCGCAAAATCCGATGTGCCAAAAAAAGATTTAACGGATATTTCGAAGTAAATATTTACTTTATAATTATTACAAAAAGACGTATTGTAGTAATATTAAATTTATTTATTTAGTCTATACGTTGACTAATAAAGACGTTCTTTTACTACGTATGCCTAGCTGCCCCCACATTAACAAAATTGAACAAAGAAATATATAATTATATAATTATATAATTATTCGGTTATTGCGGTAAATATTACCACATGCTTCAGTAGTTGACAGATTGATTTTATGGACTCTGATTAAAATCTCGGATAATAGAGAGAGATTTCAATCCTAGCTAAATATTTTTGCTATAAAAATTTCTTGCAAAGATTTAATTAATATTATCAAATTGATAAAGGGAAGATATAACTCTTAATTGTTATGTTTTAAAGACGTAAACGTTTAGATTAGTTAGAGCAATAAAAATGAAAATGTTTCTTGAATTATTTAATAAAATTCCAAAATTTAAAAAATAAATGTTAAAGTGCTAAAAATCTTGTCCAACGTTGATCCCTATTTATTTTTTATTGAATATACTAATATATTCATTTATTTGAATCTTTTTACAAATATGTTATTAAAATTTAATTTGATTCATGCCAATCAATTTCAAAAATTTGTAGATTCTGCAAAAAGGTTGAAAGTTATTTAAAACTTTTATAAATATGTTGGGAAAATATACAAATGTGGAGAAAATCAAATATTTTTTATCTAACGAGAAAACATAATAACTAAATATAGAAGATCAGAAGAAAGTTTCAATATCTCAAGATGGAGAGTATGTACCATCTACAAAAGTTATAACAAAATGTCATTTGACTGATTTACGAATGACATCATAAACAATTAATTACAAAGCAACAATTACAGCAAGGGGCTACTAACTCATTTTCCGAAATCAAGTAATGATAACATAGAAAAAGAAAATACATGTGCTTTTTTCTTTGTAGTATTGTCAAGATTAACTGATTTTGTAAAAAATTAAAAAATTTATATCATCGATATTTTTTTAAAAAAGGAAATAAGATCGCCACAATACTTTTCCCCTTTGAATAAGTTATGACTTATTTTATTTCGTATTTTGTAGTTTTTGCCACCTCCTTATCAATTTATATTACAAATAAAAAAGACCAACTTGAAGTCATTATTATTTAATTTTTGAATATGCAGTAGGGAGAAATTATCTTTTTCATATTATTCTTTAGTTTAAATTGAATTAAAAACTGAGAATAGTATTCCGAAAACGACATACCTCCGATTTGGATGAAATTTTATGGAAACTTTTCTTTTAGAAAAGCCTCTAAAAGGATTTTTGGCGACTAGCACAGGAAGATTTTTTTATGGTGAAATAGTAAAAATGTTAAATAAAACTTACAATAATGAAGACTAATACTATGATCTTAATGATATGTTATCAAGGTCATGATTTTGAATAATCCTAAAGAGATTTTAGTCACTCATTATTTATTACAAAGTTATTAATAAAAAAATTTCGAAACATATAACGGTTTATACTAATATTATTTGGTACTAATTGTTAATAGATGTATAAATAATAGACATGTAGGCGAGGAAGGGTTTAAATAATACTCGTAGATCTCTAATAAACGTAATATAATATTTATTTAATTAATTATTAAACTTATTGTTAGTAATATTTTGCTTATTTCTAATTTAACATTAATTAATTATAGGTAAAATGTTTTAATATCTTTTAACATTTGATTGAATGGATTTATGTTTAATTTGCGTATGCGACGGCGCCACATAAATTCGCACATATGATCGGATAATTGAGCTGAATGCACACCACCACGAGATAATTGGCGGCGCATTCAGCGCCAAGATAATTCGATATTTTGACTGTGTGCGTCAGTTTCAGAATCAACAAATTCTTTAGAATGATTCACTGTTTTATAAATGTATCCGTGATTCTTGAGATTAATGTAACCTTTCCAAGAATCTGTATTTCAGAATATGTATTTCAGTGCCAGGTGTTACGTATTTTTTTTTTTATTAATGTAATTAAAGTATTTTCGTAATTTCTCTTTTGTTTTCTGGACAAATTTCTAGATGACCTATTTTACACTCGTCGATCTTTACTATTTTGTTTGACCCGCCAATTAATTTTTCATGGTCGAATTCTGTTTCTAATGCAAGTATGCAAACTTCTCTGCAGTAAGATATTCGATCTGCAACAGTTTCACGAGATGTTTGTATATCAGTAATGCTGCTTTCACGAATCATTTGTTCGATGTCATATTCACGGAAAAGCAATATGTAATTATTATACAAGTTGCAAGAGAAGTGTGGTATCTTTCAAATTAAATATTTTCTGTATTACTATGACTGTATTATTGAGTGTATTTGCAATTGTATTATTGATTGTATTTGCCTTTTTTTGACATAGAAAAATACCACAAATATTTCTCAATTCGATCAGAGTCGATATAATGTTTATGCTTTGGGCAATGTCTTTGTGTTGGTATTAATTCAATATCACACAACTATTATAAAGTGCTTGAAGAAGTCTTTTAAGATGTTTGCTAACGTGTACAAATTGTACTTCGTGTACAAATTTTGCTTTGTTTTTGGTGACACTATAAAATTGTATAACGAGATTTTAATAAACTTTAATTAAGAATGAATCTTATAATACATATACTTACGAAAATAAATCTTGCGAAAAAATGAAGATGTTTTCTATCTGAAGAGTCACGACTGTTTGGTTTACAATAAGTCATTTTTCTTTTTAATGCATTTGTTTATCATTATAAAATTACCTTTCTAAAAAAGGAAAAGAAAGATTGTCAAGTATAGCGCTTGAAAAAAAAAAAGAAATTGTTGTACCTAATTAAAAAATAGAATCTAGTTAACAATATCTTTCATTTAAAAAAAAATAAAATCAAAGTGGTACATATCTCTGTATCTTCATTGAAGAATCTTTCTATTCTAACCCCCATGTGGTAATAGTTTTAAAAACAAGATAAGATAATAAGGGCTATAAGAGTCGAGAACAGAAAATAGAGTGCAAAATAATTTTTGTACACGTCTTTAATCAGAAGTCGTTTCCAAACGTTTCGACCTTCTTTCGGGTCATCTTCAGTAAGTATCGTACATATAATTACCGTAATCGATGTTACATGGTTGGAGCGTACATAATCTTAAGAATCTTAAAGAATGTAACCGCCATGGAGGAAGGACGATATTTCGAGAGACCTTGTTATAACAGTTCCAAAACTAATGTTGGAGACGTTATGTGAAAATGTTTATAAAAGGAAAATTGTCAGTGAAGTTAAAAGTTAAAATATAGTTTCATAGAAAAAACAGTCAAAAAAGAGAAAAAAACTGCTGAAAACATTCACCCCGAAGATATCGTCCAGAACAGGATAACTTTTAAATAACAGACAAGCAAATGATTAGTGGCCATTATATTAAAATTTTTTGTTAATAATTTTTTAATAAATAATGAAGGACAACTAAAATCTCTTTAGGATTATTCAGGATTATGATCTTGATAATATATGTCAAGATCAAGATTATAGCACTTGTCTTCATTATTGTTTTATTTAATATTTTATTTAAGTTTTATTTAACATTTTTACCATTTCACCGTAAAAAATGGTCTTTCCGTGCTAGTCGCCAAAAATCCGTTTAGGGGTTTTCGTTTTGATCCAAAAGGAAAGTTTTCGTAAAGTTTCATTGAAATCGGAGGTGTCAATTTTGGAACTTTATCCATAAACCTGAAATAAGAAAAAACTCAGAAAAGAAAACTTTTTTAATTAATGTGTTTAACATAAAATATTTTATAAATATTGTATTCTCAACAAAATTACTATTTTCTATAGAGAAACTACAAGAATAAATGGCCAAATCAAAAAATCTACGTTAAGCAACATACTGTAACCTATACCGCTGCAACTGATAATTTACTTTTATGTACATAATATTTTTGTATGAACAGTTAAGTGTGATTTGTAAGAGTGCATCTAGAAGCAACATAGAAAGAAAATGTTCGGTTATTGGTTCTCTAAGAGAAAGTAGGAGAAATATTCAATATCATTTAATGAATAGGCGCGGCAATATACACTTATTTATGTAAGCAAATGTCTTCATTTTTCATGTGGTTCTTATAGCACAGATAATAATATTTTATCATTTTTTAATTACAAAATTAATCTACAAAATCTTGATATATATTTTTCTTTGGATTAAGGCTAACATAACATATATTTTTTAATATGGCTTCGATATTTTTATTGATGTTTGCATAAATATAACGTCTGCGCATTACAACAAACTGAACAGCAAGAAAGATAGTATTAGCATAAGCTGTACTATAATGTTTCGCTCAAAAAACATATAGGAGTATTACATATTATGACTCTATTTTATTCGACTTCTACTATTTTATTCGAATATATTAACAAAAAAATTGCTAAGGCATATTGTTAATACGTATTGAATGAAATTACCATTGTTATTATTGTGTTTCAATTAAAAATAATTTTTGTGGATTTTAGTTTGTAAAAGAATATTAAAATAATGAAAAATAGATTTATCCTAAATACTTTGATGAAAAAAAAACAGTAAATGATAAAAATAACAATGCAAGAAATGTATTAAAACCGAATGATAAATAAGATTTTTCCTTAATCCTGGATCATATTATTTATCTCTCTTTTTTTGACTATCTTATTTCCAGTTCTTTATTAAAACAATTTAGAACAAATTAATTTTATACAGTGGTTAAGTTTATGGTTAAGGTAATAATGTTTTAATTTTTCAAGATAACATTAAAGAAATTTTGAAGAAATTTTGAAGAAATTAAAAAAGATGATGATTTAATTCAATATATTGAAATTCTTAAAATAATAGTAAGTTTATGAAAATCAAAATGACTAAAGTGTCAAAATATTTTAGAATACTAAGGATAATTAACCTAACAATACATTTCGAAATATATCATTTCGATTAAACATCGGCTGAAGAACTGCTGGGAAAAGAACGCTATTCATATTTAATTTTACTGTTTTATATTTAGTTATACTTATAAATTATAAGATTGTTAAAGCAATTATTAAGTACGAGTTGTTTTGAAGAAACTTCCACCACTGAGCGATTCAAATAAATACAAACATGACTGACACAGAATTTTACAAAATCACAATAATAACGCTGAAAATGCCGATCGTCGACCTCTTCCAAGAACAACAAGGTTTCATTTGAGATTGATTATCTCCGAAATATACCGAACCAAATCAAATTTCGATCGATTCTGTTTCTACCAAAACTAAAAGTTTGATTACGAATTGGCATACCAATCTAATTGATATAGTTGTTTCTGAATATCTAACTTCAATCTCATAGACTCACAATAAAAAAGAGAATAAAGCGTTCTTTATTTTCTCTATTCTCAGACGTTCGACATTGCTCCTTTCCGGTGCCTTTTATGACAAATGCACGACACGTTCTAATATTGCTTTATACTATTTGTATCTATAAGACATATAATATGAAATATACGTGTAACTATTTATTCTAAATAGCATTGCGTTCGCGATCATTAAGCATTCATCATTTCAATATTTGTATAATATGATAAAACGATAAAATTATTTTCCAATTTTAGGGAAACTTAATGTATTGTAATTAGTTAGAATCAGCCATTGCATTCCAATACTAACCCATTGTCAATATTAATGTTACACGTCTTAAAACGGTTTTGTCGATTTGCACACGCGCATTTATACAGCAATATACATAACAATATATATGCTTCTCTTATGTGATATTTGTAATATTAATAACAATCGTAAATTGATCAACGCTTATAATAGAAATTTTTGTGAAATAATCTTTAATAAATTACCTCTTATTATTCTAACATTTCGTTTGTGTTTCTGGTCCATTTCCTGAATCATGTAATCCTAGCAGGGTAATCTAAGTTTTAAAGAAGACAGATCGATTTAAAAATAAAATTTATCTGAAAAAATTTATTTTGGCTGGTAGTAGTTCTTAAGTTAGAGATGAAATCCAGACAAAATCATTAAATATTTCTCTTTAAACTTTGTCACGATTTGTACAAAATATCAAAGGTATAGATAGAATATCAAAAGTATAGATAATCTTTTGCGACTTACTTTTTTTATTATACATTAGGTCTAGATAATGTTTTGAAATTCAGCGAATTAATCACATTTTCATTAAAAAATGAAAAACGCCAATAAGTTACGAAAACTCAACATAAGAACTCGCCAATAAACTATAAATTACCTAAGAAATCTTCTAAGCTGTGAAATACACAGAGAAAAATTCATAAAAAGGAAAAGTAATTGTCATACGAATTGTCTAAGAAAGTTATTCAATGAGAGAACCTGGAGCATAATGAACTCGCGGAGTATAATGGGGTATAACTGATAACTTTTTACTGGAGGTGCTATCATGTAATGAAATATTATGCAATAATTATTATGAGATGTATTTTACTGTATTCTGTTATCAATTGTTATATTATTTTTACCTGAAAATTTTTTATCACCGTACATTTTTGTTATTTAATGATCTTTTCTTGTCACTTTAGTAAAATATCAATGCAAATATATTTGTAGAATGTCGAGTTCGTCTTGATTGCGGCCTTTGCAGGCTTGCGCCCTCCACGCGGGCTTGACTCGCGGTAGCGGTGTAGTCGAGAGAGAGATTTTTTGAATTTTGTTTGATAAAAATTGACACTATTCAATTCCATAGCAAAAGGTCTTTATTGGTTTATTAAATAATGTCCGTGGAAGTATACAGATCTCAGATTCGACACAAGTCACGTACACAGCACTGAGAGCGAACAACGCAGAATAATCGAGACGAGCGTGAAAAGAAATTAGCAAGGGATGTCGGGCGCATGAAGAAGCGCGAGCGAACGCAAGGGGGCGCCGAAACTGACGGGCGAGTCGCGGAAACCGCGTGATAGAAATGACAAATAGTGCGGATTTTATACAAAATAAAAGCAATGTTTCTAACGCCGCCTCTCTTGAAAGGGTTACCCTTCAATAAAAATCTTGATAGAATTAACAAATAAACTAGAATTTACAGCTAATTATTAGTATTACAGAAACAATGAGTTAAATAAGAAAAAACAAACCAAAAACAAAATCAATCGCAAACAAACAAAAAAAATCGCATTAATCATCGAAAAACATTGGTTATAAATTAATACAGGTGACTTAATATCTAATGATCACACGTTGTTATTTATAATGCAAACATAAAACGGAAAATCGTGGCGCAAGAGTCATATCGGTAATACAGCTAACTCAGAGAGCGATCTAACATAGGAATTCTTGGAGGTTTTTATGGTGGCAATGCGTGCCACTTCATCAGAGACTGAGTGAACTTGATCCACTCGATCTACCAATCATGCAGAGGAGGCAAGCCTTGTTGCTTTATCATTACTAGTTGTTCGGTTTTTAATTGCTGATCTTTAGAAAGGTTTCATTTGTATCTTTTCTGTAACGAATGCAGATATTCTGAACTCCACCTGCGCCAAAAATGCTTTCGCATTTGCTCGATCACCTATCATCGAAGCAGGATACTTGTGTTAATATTAACAAGATCATGTTGAGGAAAGCTATTCAGAGGAGAGCCAACCAGAAAATGTCCTGGACTTAAATAAGACATGACGTTAGGAACTTAATGATATTTGAGGATGTGAATTCAAAATGGCTTCGATTTTGCAAAGAACGGTTTGTAATTTTTCAAATGAACTCCGTCAACAATACGTGTTAAATGAAATTTTGCGGACTTGATAACGGTCTCCCAAAGTCTGCCAAAATGTGGAGCATTGGGAGAAATAAAATTGACGTCAACTGGTAATTTCAGTGATACGCTGAATTTCTCCAACGCGATTTGCCACGAATACAGATCATTTGATGATGAAGTTATCCAGTTCAAGGTTATGATTAAGTTTGACCATAAGAAGATTTTTATGTTTTTCAGATCGAACGATGAGCGAATTTTATGAAGAAAGCGGGATAATAGTAAGGCAGCAGATAGCTTGAGTCGCGGCAACGACAGCATCTTACCATATACCTAACGATTCCAGCATATAAGCACGTGTATATGTATCATAAATTATAACATATAATCATATGTAATCATAATTTATAACCTTGCTCTAGAATTCGTAAAGTAAGATTTGCATGCGTGTATCATATTCTCACGCTCTTATGTTGATTCGTTGGCAAAATATATTTATTATAAACTTTTAATGCACTAAGACGCAAATATAAGGCATCTTATAAGAAGAAGTAGGTTATATGTGGGAACACATGTGGAATAAGGGATTATTTATTAATAATATTATTTATTAATAACATAAAGATGTTATTACTTGATGTTTATTATGTAAGAGGAATTTCCTTAATTATTTATTTTGTTTTTAACTTTTGCGAAATTGTCATATTGAATTAAATGAAAGGGTAGATTGACATTGATTATTAGTGATATTTATTAAATTATGTTTACAATTGTTTACTCATACACCCGATCGTTATCAATTCTAGGGGTCTGCAATTTGTTTTGCAATAATACACTCGTCTGGCGGAGAGTTAATCATCATAAACAGTTGTAATTATCTCAGGAACGGCACGTTATATAGCTCTATGATTCGAAACAAGAGAAAAGTCATTAATGAAAGTTGCAAATCAAGAATTATTTATTATCTTCTTTCAAGGTTGTTTACCATTATTCCTTATTCCTTGTGCTGCATGCTATAATCTATATTAGTAGTGTTTCTTATATTTTATTCGCTTAGCTTTTACTGATAATCATGAATATAAGTTAGGGTTACTAGAAAGGACAGAGTCGGTATTCAAGATTAATTAGGATTGTAATATACATGTGTAAATTCTTTAAAATAGCGATAATTGAATAGAGATATAGATATGAATATACGAGTTTTACTATTAATTCCAAAATAAATTTCGGATTATTCCAGGTTAATCTTGGATATGGATATCTAACGATTATCTAATAAACTATCTTTTATAAGACATCTATGTGTCACTCAGCGAACTACCATCATGCGACATCTATGAATCACATGATAACTATTTCAAGCTTAATTTAAAGCAAACAAATTCAAAATTAAATGGTAAAATAATTATTATTATCGATAAACACTCTAAATTAATATTCCGTCAACTTTGTATGGTATAACAAAACTAGTAATATTTAATTATAAAATGATATCGTTATAATTATTATATTATTATATTATATATTATTATTATTATTAGAGATTTAACATTTCGCTTAAAAGTGTCGATCGATGATTTATCGATAATCTACTGGGTTTATCCCTTAATTGTAGATGAAACAGAATAAAGGTTAGGATGACCAAAAATAATTTTGTTTACTAGCAAGGTTACGCTTGTTAGTAGGAAAGATGTGACGCTTCTAATAATTGAAATAACGTTTTTCGTTAGGTTGACGATTCTATTAAGTAAATTTTATTAAGTAAACTTCTATTTTCGTATATCTTGGGAAACAAGAAATAATGTAGAAAAATGAAAAAAAAAATGACAAGACGTCACAACGGTTCTGCTGTGCACGTGGCGATATACAATGGCTCACAACTTTTACAAAACACTAACCGTTTCGACTCAAATTTGAATCATTTTCAGTGGTACAAGAAAGTATAAAAATAATATTGTGTTTATTCGATGAGTTCAACCACAAGAATTAATGATATCATATCACCACGTCAACTAAATGAAACCGTCACTGAATGGCTGTCACTCAGATGAACACAGTTTACATTAAAAACAGAAAAAAACGCACACAAGAGTACGGGATAGTTCGCGTTAAGTAATATATCGTACATGCAACACGTCTACATGCCGTAAGATCAAGGCAACTGAACACAATGGTTCTGAAATTCCACAACGCGCAATCAAAACAAAACAAAGGCTATAAACTTGCTCAAGACAGGAACGTATGCGTGATGCAAAAATTCAGTATCAGACTGTGAATTTAAGCTGTTAATCTGTCTTTTAATAAAAAGCATCTCTGAAATCAATCGCTTTTATAAATTCCGCTCACAGTCCAATACTTTCACATCATTCCAAGCAAATTCGTGGTCATATATTTTATGTTTAGTAATCACTGAATGTGTTTTTGTATTTCTACGTATGTGATTTTAGGTGTTCATGTAGTCTCGTTTTTAATTGTCTCGTGGTTTGTCCGACATAGCACGTATCGTAATTATTACAGCAGATCTTGTACACTACATTTCTACATTTGATATTCCTCATGATGGACTCAATGATGTTAAAAAGCATTGTGGAGAATTAGAGCATCAATTCTATGAACAGAAGAAAAATCGGATATTACGATCTTTGTATTGTGAACACAGAAATTTTTATTTCTGAGAAAGAAAAAGTAGTGGTTGCTAAAGTTGTTCAAGTTTATAACGCTGTAAAAAATACGATTTCATATAGATCTCTTGATTGTCATGCAAATTTATTATTTATTTTATTCTTAGAAAGTTGCTGTGAAAACCACTATTAAAAGAACTAAAGCAGTAGCTATTGCATATAATGTCTCTGCGATCAAATTCTTTAGAATAGCATATTAATGCTTGAAAAACGATATATATTTTAGCATATAATCTGATGTAACAAATCACGGGTGTGTTAAAGTTTTTCTGATTTTGGCAAGGTTTAGTATTCATCAGATTATAGCTTACAAATTTGTCTTTTGGATTTCTATGAAGATTCTAATGAAACTGTCACAGCAATTCATTTAAATTTGAAAACTCTCTTAGAATAACTCGAACTAGATTTGAAGAATATCAAGTTATATTCAGCTGATAGTATGAATGCAAATGTTGGAATTTATCATTCTGTTTATTAATTAACACTGATAATGCATATGTCCATCGTTCTCAATAAGTTGTATACATGCTTCACAATTTTATTAAATTTGCAATAAACAGTAATTCTGATGTCGAAAATTTAGTCGTAAAAGCATACAGTCATTTTTCATATCATGCAAAGCGAGCAGAAAAATTGAAATACCCTTTTGAAGAAGCTTATATAAAATATCAAAATATATATTTGCAAGGAAACACACGGAAGTATCCCTCCTCCCGATTTAAATGAGCTTTAAATATATTAAAATATAGACAAAAATGAGAGACCCATATTTTTTTTATACGTGCTGAGCTATTAAGGAGGCGAAATTCCTCTTAAAAGAAAATTTTTTCTTTCGAAGCAAATATCATCAAAACATATAACAGATAGAAAAAAGTTTTATACAAAATTGAATCGTTTTAAGAGTACTTTATAGAGAAGATAAACAAAAATATTTTTTAACTTTTCTTTTTAAACTTCTCTCACTTCAAATCTGTTTGTTTGTATGTTTTTAATTTTGAAATTTTTTTAATGACTAATTCAAAAATTAATTTTATACGAATTTAACCATATATGATAGACTTATTTTCCGAGATATCATTTTTGAAAAATAATTATATATCTCTACGTATACACGCTATTCATACTTGTGCACTCGATTCTTCATGTTGAGCGGATTCGTCTCATTCGTTGACTATGTGAGAGAACAAGTATTACAGTATATTGAATATTGAAATACGAGTTTTATAATGACAATAATAATAATAATAACAATAATAGTAATAATAATAATAATGAGAGTAATAATAAAATAATAGTGAGTTTATTAAGTAAGTTTATTAAACCATTAAAATCAAATATTTTTGGCGATATATCAAAGTATGTACTGAATAGTTTGAAATTAAAAACAAGTTATGAATGAAGAAATAATTATTTTTACAAAATATCATTTATTTAATTTTAACTACAGAGCAATTAATTGCAATGGTCAAAATTAATTAAAACTAATCAGTGATGTATATAAATCATGACAACAGCAACATACATACATCTCTTGAGCTGTTATTTTATTAAATTAGTTTGCAAAGCGCATGAATACAAATACGTAAGATATTGAATAAAAGTCCATTTTAACATAAAATAGCACAGAATCACATTGATAATCTTTCCGAACGTGTGATTTACATAACGCGGACGTGTTCAATTATTTTGTAAGCCATACGGAAAATAAGATAAAAATAGTATTGTAGGATATAGATTCATATAATTCTTTTAAAAAAATTACGTTACAAAATTGCCATACCTAACTCAATTCCAGTTGTGATCAAACTAAAAAATAAAATCTAAGTGCTAGTATCTTTGCGATCTTTCATTGAAGAGTCTTCTCAACCCAAGTGGTACTAGCTTTAATTAAAAAACAAAAAAAATTGTTTTCACGTTGCCAACTTAACTCAAATGGTATCATTTGTATAAAAGATTTGATATAGCTGATAATAACTAGCGCCAAGTTATAATCCTATTAAAAATTGCATTATTCTATTAAACTCAAGTGATATGTATTATTTATATAAAAAATAGGAGTTAAACTTCTGGATGCGGCGGAAGTCTTAAGAATTAATTTGTTGACCGCACTTAATAAAAGAAGTCGTGCCTGTTGTCATAGAAGACTACGGTTTGTGGCAGCAGGGCCTGATCACGGAAGTGGATCAGAGAAAGTGAATGGCGCGGATCGCCCTCCGAGACGAGGGGCACCTCATTTGACGCCCATTCCACGATATCTATCATCTGGAAGACAGATTCCGGACGCTGTCTTGGCAGGCACTAATTTGCGGCCTAACATACACCGGGCCTGCCAAGCTGACGAAGACATGGCCAGCCAAAATCAGCCTTAAGCCAAATCTTGGCGGAAGGCCAGACCAGAGGGTAGGTTAACATCGTCCACCGTCTGAGAGAGACGGAGTCGCTCTCGTAAAGTTAAAGCTAAGGCGTGAAAACGGGGTCGAAGCGATGAATTTACGAGACGCGCTCGTACGACTGGGTCATGCGCGCGTCGAAGGAAAGGTCACGGTAGATACCTTTCCGGCCATCTAAAGTAACAGTAATAGTTAGTTTAATTAAAGATAATAGTTAACCCTTAGTTAGTAATAGTATTAGGTGTACAAAAAAGTTCTGAGCTTTAGATTTCATACAACCGAAATGACAATTTAAATTTTATATATCTTCCCGCCCTTTTGCGGTTTTAAAGCGTTGACATTTGGCCTTCTAAAATGCCATACGGTTTGGCATTTGATGCACATAACCTCAAAAATCAGTGTTCACGATGGCAATAACAAAAGAGCATATTCGATTTTCCATCCACTTCGCGTTTCATCTGAAGAAAATGCTGCTAAAGCTACTGCAATGATTTGTGCTGCATATAAGAACGCTGTAAGTCATGTAAAAGATGGTATCAAAAATTTCGCTAAAGAAATTTTAGTCTTGAAGATGAACCGCGTGCTGCCCTCAAAAGATTGAAACAGACGAATTGCAAGCACTGCTGGATATAAACTCTGCGCAAACTGAAAAGGAGCTTGCAGAACAGCTTGGCGTTACTCAGCAAACCATTTCCGTACGTTTAGATACGATGGGAAAGGTTCAGAAGAAAGGCAGATGGGTTCCGCATGAATTGTCCGAAGACAACAAAAATCGTCGGCGTGACACTGCACTCACTTTGCTTTCAAAGTTCCGGAAAAAAGATTTTCTGCACAAAATCATTACAGGCGATGAAAAGTGGATTCTTTATGATAACCTTAAACGTAGAAAATCATGGGTTGATCCTGGTCAACCTTTGACATCGACGCCAAAGCCCAATATCCACGCTAAGAAGGTGTTGCTCTGTATCTGGTGGGATTGGAAAGGTGTGTTGTATTACGAGTTGTTACAACCGGGTGAAACAATCACGGCAGACCGCTACCAACAACAATTGACCAATTTGAGCGATGCAGAAGAAAAGAGGCCATTTACTGGCCAAGGAAAGTGATCTTGCTTCATGACAATGCTCGACCACATGTTGCGAAAGCGACTCAGAACCATATCTTTGCGTTAGGCTGGGAACTTCTCCCGCACGCGGCGTATAGCCCAGACATGGCGCCTTCCGATTATTACCTATTCCGGTCGCTGCAGCATCATTTGGCTGATACACATTTCGTGAGATTTGAAGAGATACGAAAATGCATTGATGACTTTATCGCTTCGAAGCCGGTGAGCTTCTATCGTCAAGGAATTCGCAAGCTACCCGAAAGATGGCAAAAGGTCGTTGATGCAAACGGGGAATATTTCGCTGATTAATATTTTTTTGTTTATTTTTGAATGAAGATTGAATTTTACAAAAAAAGCTCAGAAGCTTTTTTGTACACCTAATAATAGTTAGCTTTTAGACTTAATTATTATCAATTATTTGACATTAATTCTTCTCCATGTGTTATTCCATACTTTTTATATCAGCGTTTTATCCATTTATAATTGTATATCTTTTTAATATAATCCATGCATTATTTCTTTATCTCTACATTCAGCTTTAGTTAATAATCCATATTTCATTGCGTCTTATTCTTTTCATATTAACTTTACGTAGTACTAGATTGTAATTGATTTTAAAAATGAAGTGAAAAAAAAAATATTATAGCCATAATTTTAAGACTTTTACCTTTTATGTTCTTCTCTCTTCTTTGTATAATAAATCTCAATCTTAAGTTTAGTCATTGACAATTCTAATTAATTTCCTATATTTTTCCTCTTATAATAAATATTCCTTTTTAGGCATGCCGAATGGGGGAAGAAAGTAAAACATCAACTTATTCCTTATCACATTGATACCTGAATCCCCGCTCCGGTGCGGAATCGCTCTAACATTCTCTCACTTAACTGCAGGCACCCTAATCAATAATGATAACTAAAAGAATCCTCACGAATATCAATGAGTTATAACTCTGCGAATTCTTGTCCGCCCGAACAACTGTAAATACGATCGTCACCCAACTTAACAAAAAAAAAGGAGGAAAAAAGCCTCACGTAGGTAGACAAATCATAAGGGCTGAGGCAAGGCAGGAGACAATTTAACGCGTTATAACGTATGGTACTTAATAGCTATAATACGGCCCATGTGTTAAAACGAAAAAAAAAACATTTTTTCTGACAATAAGAACCGTCTTAGAGTGCGAAATATGAAGATCTATACTCTAGATCGAGCGATACGTAATCGATGGTGTTCATATAATATATTGATTATTTTAATTCACTCCTATATTTTATTATGCCAACAATTGATTATGTCAATAATTCCCTCAGTGCCCCTAGAATCTCCCCATTCCACCAAAAATCTCTATCTCTCTATCTCTCTATCTCTCTATCTCTCTATCTCTCTATCTCTCTATCTCTCTATCTATCTCTCTATCTCTCTATCTCTCTATCTATCTCTCTATCTCTCTATCTCTCTATCTATCTCTCTATCTCTCTATCTCTCTATCTATCTCTCTATCTCTCTATCTCTCTATCTATCTCTCTATCTCTCTATCTATCTATCTATCTATCTCTCTATCTCTCTATCTATCTATCTATCTATCTATCTCTCTATCTATCTATCTATCTATCTCTCTATCTCTCTATCTATCTATCTATCTATCTATCTCTCTATCTCTCTATCTCTCTATCTCTCTATCTCTCTATCTCTCTATCTCTCTATCTCTCTATCTCTCTATCTCTCTATCTCTCTATCTCTCTATCTCTCTATCTCTCTATCTCTCTATCTCTCTATCTCTCTATCTCTCTATCTCTCTATCTCTCTATCTCTCTATCTCTCTATCTCTCTATCTCTCTATCTCTCTATCTCTCTATCTCTCTATCTCTCTATCTCTCTATCTCTCTATCTCTCTATCTCTCTATCTCTCTATCTCTCTATCTCTCTATCTCTCTATCTCTCTATCTCTCTATCTCTCTATCTCTCTATCTCTCTATCTCTCTATCTCTCTATCTCTCTATCTCTCTATCTCTCTATCTCTCTATCTCTCTATCTCTCTATCTCTCTATCTCTCTATCTCTCTATCTCTCTATCTCTCTATCTCTCTATCTCTCTATCTCTCTATCTCTCTATCTCTCTATCTCTCTATCTCTCTATCTCTCTATCTCTCTATCTCTCTATCTCTCTATCTCTCTATCTCTCTATCTCTCTATCTCTCTATCTCTCTATCTCTCTATCTCTCTATCTCTCTATCTCTCTATCTCTCTATCTCTCTATCTCTCTATCTCTCTATCTCTCTATCTCTCTATCTCTCTATCTCTCTATCTCTCTATCTCTCTATCTCTCTATCTCTCTATCTCTCTATCTCTCTATCTCTCTATCTCTCTATCTCTCTATCTCTCTATCTCTCTATCTCTCTATCTCTCTATCTCTCTATCTCTCTATCTCTCTATCTCTCTATCTCTCTATCTCTCTATCTCTCTATCTATCTATCTATCTATCTATCTATCTATCTATCTATCTATCTATCTATCTATCTATCTATCTATCTATCTATCTATCTATCTATCTATCTATCTATCTATCTCTATCTCTATCTCTATCTCTATCTCTATCTCTATCTCTATCTCTATCTCTATCTCTATCTCTATCTCTATCTCTATCTCTATCTCTATCTCTATCTCTATCTCTATCTCTATCTCTATCTCTATCTCTATCTCTATCTCTATCTCTATCTCTATCTCTATCTCTATCTCTATCTCTATCTCTATCTCTATCTCTATCTCTATCTCTATCTCTATCTCTATCTCTATCTCTATCTCTATCTCTCTCTATCTCTCTCTATCCCAAATCTTCACTGCGCTTCCTGGAACCTATGTTCTCCGCAATTCTCGAACATCTTCTTTTTCACAACTTTAATCTGAGTGAGTGTGTTCCGGCGGACGAGTGCGGACTATCATTAGAAGACATCCAAAGGTAAGTCAAGTTATTCATTCCCTTTTTCGGTTTCCTTTCGCGGTTTTTCGCGGTATTCTCGCAACCCAGAACTAAACATTCAGTAAAATTTTATAGTGAGCAATCGAAGAATTAATCGAACAAAATCGTAAAGCATTTTTGATGAAAGGTCAAACAGCGGGCTGATCTGTTAGATCAGGCTTACTAAGACTATCTTAATTTCATCAACGAGTGTTGGAACCTCACCATCATTCGAGGCTAGATCACGCGCTTCTCCAGCAGAAGAACCTACGACGCGCATTTCTTCCCCTTCATCATCGCGAGTCTCAATGCCTCGCACTCCATCTCCTGTCCTCTGAGAAACCTCCGCTTCACCATCGCGAGTCTCAACATCTCGCACTCCATCCCCATCCAGAAACCTCTCCCTCACCTTTGCGAGTCTCAACATCTCGCACTCCATCTCCACCCAGAAACCTCTCCCTCACTTTCGCGAGCTTCAACACCTCGCGTTCCGTCCCCACCTCGTCCAGAAACCTCACCTTCACCAGCAAGTTCCACGTCGAGCGTGGAATTCATTGGAGAAGTTCCACCGGTACTACCGGTATTCTTCGGGAAAGAATCCACGTTAGAACTGGAGAACTGAGATAGGATGTCTTAGAAGACATCCTATCCCAGTTCTCCAGTAACCAAGATTCTCCTTCCTGAAACGTTCACAATAGGCAACACCATCAATCTAACCAAACTCTGAAATTTTGTAACCACGAACCGCTTCGATGACATCATCTGTATTCATCCCCGGAGTTTTTATCCATTTGTAGTTCCTATCCGATTCTTCTATAAGATGTTCCCTCCGTTGACTATCAAAATTCAAGAAGTCAGCTAAATCCACACAAAATTTCTTTTTCTCCCTCTATCCCCAACACACACACACACACACACACACACACACACCCATAATGTTAAAAAATAATTACATTCGTTCTTAAAACATTAATCATAAGTTGTATTATTATTATTATTATTATTATTATTAGCTTTTATTTTTTTTTAATGTAGCTTCTAATTTTTGCTCTGATTTGTTTGTAATACTATGCAATACTATGTAATCAATCTATTGTCAACTCCGCTATGTATTTGTTTTTATTTTTTGTGTTCAAGTAAAATTTAATGTTAAGGGTAAAGTTCGTGTTGTCGCGCGCGTCAAGAACGCTGAATCGCGCCTGTCGCTGACGAAGCGGGTCGCGGCAAGCGAGCGACACTTTATTATCCGATTATTATTATTTTTATTAATTGATAACGATTGCCAAAGCATATGTATTTATTTTGTAATCAATCCACCTAATATTATGCCTATATTATGCTTTAAATAGATTATGTCAATTGCCAAAGCGAGTTACACGGTTTTTACGCGGAAAGTTATCGCGCGACGTAAAGATATACCGAACGCTGACGACCATTATGATTACGCTGCAAGGATTGGCCGCCCGAAACAGGATAAAAACGGGAGACTGCTGCTAGAAGCGGGGACTTATTAAGATTCTGTATTGCCGTCACGTCGGTCGCAGTCCGAATTAATAAGTGTAAAGTATACAGTTTAATAAAGTTTATTGAGAAACGAAAAATGCTTGTGTTCGACAATGAAAAACATGCAACCGACTCCCTGGCCGATCCTTCCCCGAAACGATCCGCACAACATAAACTGATGGCAGCGGTGGGATCGTTTTGGAGCAGCAGCAGCATCCAGTGATCTGGAAAAGACCAAATTTAAAGAGAAGGCTGAAAGAAGAGGGGCTGAAACCCCAGCAAAAAAAAGACACCTGGTAGAGTGACAACGCCAAGCATATCAGCGACATCGGAGAAGCAGCGATCTACCATAACAGCGAGCGTTACGTCATCAACATGCGAATTGCGATTTGCGTAATGTAAGTTATAGAAAATTAAAACGAGCGCAATGGATATTAAAAGAAGCGAATAAGTCGATATCGGAAGAAATTAATCAAACTCCCATCGAAAGAAACACGTCGTGGCTACACCACGAGTCAGCCAGCCGAGCGCTCAGTCCGAGTCTCCCGAGTCCCTCGAGCAGACGGAAAATTCACGCGATCCGCGCGATAACGTACACCGTGACTTAAGCAATTATTATTTTGACAATCTAACGAGTCAACCGGAGTTACATCCGAATATTGTAATTGAACGCGTGTTCTCGTTCAGCGACATAGACAATAGTATACTACCGAGTCACGAGAGATACGATGACGCTCTACTACGACCGACAGACGCAAGATCTGACAATAGTGATGGCACAAACGCAAGTAACCTAGTCGCAAAGAATTTTCACTAACGTCTTACGATAGTAGCGTATTTGATCCAACCGAATTCCATTCACGAAACGCAAACCCGGCGGAAATGGCAAATTAACCCTTAGGCATACCGTTAAAATCGATCGCGGAAGAGCAACAAGTACAGAATTGGAAGACAAAAAGAATGAGAACTACTTTAAGTCAGTCGCATTGGAAACCTGATCCGGCAGAAATTTCTCGCGATACATGAGATATAATGTTGGCTGAGTTACTAGAAGGCATGCCAGCGTTACAGAGCCACATAAGCCAATTAGAAGTTGCAAATTATAATCGGAATGCAGAAAATGATGAACCGATAGAAATGACATACGGGCATACAATGGACGACGTCCGAAATTCGCGAGACCCCGTGAATACGTTTATGAAGCTAAAAGAAGCACGATATGATCCCAGATGGACGGATCGTCGCGGAATCAAGTTCAAAAATTTTTAAATGCAAGCACCTATGCGATGAGCGAAATAAATCCTGCTGATGAAAAATTATTAAAAATCCTATGCACGAAACTAACAGGAAAAGCTATGCACGACTTCCAAACGAGAGATGTACGCACGTTCGCGCAATTGAAACAAGAAATCGAGATGTGTTATCTGGCAAAGCGTAGTACACATATTCAGCGAGAATTTAACATAATTCGTCAAGAATCCGGAGAAAGCGCGTGAGAATACGGACTCCACGTAGACAAACTAGCGATGGAACTCTATGATTGAATACCAAGAGCACACCGCTGAACAACGGAAGGCAATTCTAGATACGATTCAGGAATTAGCATTAGAAAACTTCTAATTAGGATTACACGAAGAAATACAAACAATAGTACGTTCCAGGAATTATATGAATTTAATAGCCGCGATTCTAGGCGCTACAGCCGAAGAAAAATTAAAAGGCAGCCAACCAAAGTTTACAATAATGAAAAAAGAGGCAATCAGAATAGAAATCGCAAAAATTGGAATGCCACAAATGCGATAGATTAGGTCATCTGGCGCGTGATTGTCGTTCGAGCCGAACGACCAACAAACGTAATAAGAGAAATACTGCTCGTATTGCAAAAAAGCAGGCCATAAGCGCGAAGTTGTCACTGAACGGACGCCCGAGAAGGGAACAGTCAAAACAAACGAGGATAACGGAAAAAGACGACAAATAAATACCGCAATAATAATGAAAAAGAATAAGCAGCGATGAACTATCATTCACCAGCAACGGCGATGACGAAGAAGAAGAGAGACTGAGAACAAAGATAATGCGAGCTGTACGCGAGTATCACAAATAACACAAGTAAATACGCCACACATGAACACCACGTTAGACTTCATTACCTTGTCGATTCGAGACGAAAAAGGGAAAAATGAGTTTCCTCCTAGATACAGGCGCCACTCTAACGTTAATAAATGTTAGAAATTTGAAAGGAAACACACTAATGCGCGAAGAGCAGTTAGCTCTAATCGGAGTTACGGGCCACAAGATACACACACTCGGAAAGATAAAAGACACGATAATGTTAAGAGACCGAGAGATACGACATACTATGTATGTAGTGAGAGATGACTTCCCCATAAACTATGAGGGAATATATAACTATTGGGACTAGACTTTTTTAAACAAGCAGCAAGCAAAATGCGACCACGGCAAAACACAATTCCGTATTGGCAATTTTTACCTATATAAGAAAACCGTGCTAACACCTCGCAGCGAAATAATAATCCAGGCAGTAACCGATCGAAATAGCATCGGAAACTAAACCCGGAGTTTTCATAGGAAATTGTTTGATCGCACCAGAAGATAATCTGTGCCCAATAAGTGTGTAATAAATACTACGGAAGAATCCGTAGAGATAACAACGCCTCTCGTTACGGTGGACGAGACAAAGACAAGAGACGCCGCACACATGCATACAGTGGAGGTGCCAAGTAACCATGCGAGCGTCGAACCTATTTAGACTCATAAAGAGAAATTGCGCAAACAATTGCAAACAGAGCATTTAAATGACGAGGAAAAGAAAGCCTCACACCAAATTTGTGAAAATTTGTGTGATATTTTCCATCTAGAAAACGACCGCTTATCGCACATTAATGTCGTAGTACATAAAATTAATATACGGGCAGATAGTATGCCGGTGAATGTCCGACCGTATAGATTACCGGAGAAGCACAAGAGAAGCAGCAGTAAATAAACAGATAGAAAATACTGGGTGACGAGATAATCCGCCCCAACGAGTTTAACGGAACGCTCCCTTACTAGTAGGTACTAATGGTACCGAAGAAATTATACGCTTTTGGAGAACGAAAACTACGAATAGTTGTAGATTTTCGGAAACAAAACGATTTAACAATTGGCGATTCTTTTCCGCTCCCAAATATCACCGACATATTGGACCAATTAGGAAACGCAAAATATTTTACAACGTTGGATTTAGCATTGGGATACCATCAAATTCCCATGCATGAGGAATACAAGCAGAAAATAGCGATTTCTACACCCTATGGACATTACGAGTTTAATAGAATGCCTTTTGGATTAAAAAATGCGCCTGCAACATTTCAGAAACTTACGAACTCCGTGCTAACGGATTACAAGGTTTCAAATGCCTAGTCTATTTAGATGACATCATAATATACGGACCAAATTTAAAGAACATAACAAAAGAATTGAAGTATTCAAAAACCTAGGAGACTACAATCTGAAACTACAACCGAATAAATGTGAGTTTTTGAAAAGAGATGATATATCTAGGTCACATTATTTCCGAAAACGATATAATTCCGGATCCATCGAAAATAACAAACTTTCCAGTACCTAAAAGGGTAAAAGATGTCCTTCAGGATTAGCCAGTTATTATAGAAAATTCATCGAGAATTTTTCGAAGACAGCGAAACCACTGACAAAATTAACAAGAAAGGACGAAAAATTTACTTGGACGGCAGAGCAACAAAACGCATTCGAAACGTTAAAAACGAGGCTAACAACCGCGCCAATTCTAGCTTACCCAGATTTTACTAAATAATTTATATTAACGACAGACGCGTCCGGTTACGTCATCGGAGCGGTATTGTCGCAAGGGTCAATGGGCCAAGACTGACCAATTGCCTATGCGAACAGAATTCTGAATAAAGCGGACCAGAACTATAAACGACGGAAAAAAAATTGCTAGCTATAGTATAGGCCGTCAAGCACTTTCGACCGTATCTGGAACAAAATTCCAAATAGTTATAGCCATCACAAGCCAATAATCTGGTTATTCAGTATAATAGATCCTGGCTCGCGATTAATCAGATGGAAACTCAAATTAGAAGAGTACGACTATGTGATACACAAGGCCGGCAAAGGCAATACAAATGCTGATGCGCTCAGCAGAAATCCGATAGCACTCGATACACAGATAAATAGCATCGAACGCGACAAGGAAGAGTGTGAATATAACAAAGAAGAAAAAGAGTAAATAATGTACAAATAACATCCCCCTCGGAGAATATCAAGGCACAGTAAACCAAATACGATTAACGCACAACTGACACGGCTTAACAAGAGACGTAGAAGAATACATCGCCAAGTGTGAATATTGCCAGAAAAATAAACTGAGCGGGAAAACCAAGTATTTCGTGAACAGGCGTTATAGTGCCAAGAAAAAGACAAAGGCGCGTACAATTGCAGATAGCATATCGAGAACGAGTTTACTGTTATAATGACCATAAACGGAAAGAAAAGGATTGCGTCATTATTAATTAATTGTAAAATTTTTATTTCAAGAAAAAAAAACAACTATAAAAAATAAATTAATTAATCAGCTATAAAAAAATATGTAAAGTGCCATTTAAAAAAAAATGTGAATAAGTTTCACGCTTAAATCATAATGCAATTTCTTTATCATCGATGAGTCGATTGAACGTTACATTGAAAAAAAATTTATAGAATTATTGGAATATTAAGTAATCATCAACGTAATAGCGGGGAAAAGGAATAAAAGAAAATATATTTTATATATATGTTATATATGTTTATTTAAGATTATCTGTCTACCAATTAAACAATTTAAATACATTTTATAACGCGCAATTAGTATAATGATATCCACATCGTATAAAATTATCAGCGTCTAGATTGTTCAAAGAATCTACGTCTTCGTAATCCGCATCCAGAGTCTCGATGGACGCGCTTTCGCTCATCATCCAGAAGCAAGTTCCGCAACCATTTTCATTTTTCGTGTCCCTTGACATATATGACAGCATCGTCGTCGTCGTCATCGTCATCTTCTTTTGTACGATGAGCAGCTTTCGTAATCAAACTCTTAGCTTCGCTGTACGGAATCATTCCGTCGTTCCATCACAGTCTATAGTGACGTATTATCCAGCGTGCGCGAGATTTGTCGGCACTTGCCAGGAAATGTCACGTATAGGGCTTGCGAAAATGTAATGAGAGAGAACGGTCCGTTCTTTGAGAGCAGCAAACTTTTTTATGATAAATTATCCTTCAACGAGGAATCCTTGCAGGTCTACGAACGTTGGCACAGACTGTTGAGTGACTGTCGAGAAGACTGCGGTCGATTTCGATGTATCGTAGATTTTATTATCTTTCTATCTCATATATCAACGATGTTCTTAGGTAATCTTGCGTACAACATTGGTCAACAGGTTGTACTAAACCACGCGATCGTGTATAATAAGACAGTACGCGGTGGTATTCATCTGTTCTCCTTAGTCTCAAATTCCAAGTCAATCTCACGTCCACGGTTGCACTCTTGACCGATTCGTCGAAAACATTTTGTCGAAAACAATCGATGATTACGCGAATGGACTGTTACGTAGAAAAGACATGAGGGTAAGACTTGGTTCGAGATACTTGTATCCGTAGTAGCCCTTGCAGAAACGCGTGTATGTTTCGTATAACACAGACCATCTGTTTTTATCAAAATCCAGATTCATATCGTACGGATAACATTCTGAGTTCAGATAGTTTCACGTTGGTCAAGTTGCAGTCGTCGAATCGGCTCGTGTCTTCGGCCATGACATTCTTTTGGCCTGTTTGCAAAGCGAAAATTACATATCGCGGCTTCTCGAGCTGAGTAACGGTCTTGATAGCCCATGAACGCTTGGTACTCTTGTATGCTGTAACAGCGGAAACTCGACAGATCCCATGAGCGAAAAGCCATGCTCAAGTATCGTCCGCTCTCTAAAGTGCGCAGCATCGATAGTTTTGTTATCTCGTTCAATAACACGTGCAGCATTCGCCATTGTATTTTGAATAAGTCGATTACAGGATCCAATGCCGAATTTCCCATAAGGCAATTATTGTCGTTACGCGATCATATTAAGATCAACTCGTGACGAGCGTTGATTACCACGTGTCTGTAATCCTCCGTAGAATCCCAACAGTGCCTAGAGAGGTACGCAAAAGTTAAAATATCCATCCGCGTTAATACGCGCTTCTCAGCCATTCCTCAGAATCACGCTTCTCTCGGATGTCATTACGTAGTATTTGAGCGCGCTAGTTATGCTCACATTTCTGTTACGATCAATCTCCACACCATCGAGCTCGTATCGAATCTCATCGAATATGAACGCGACAAAATTATTTCCTAACACCACATCAGATCCTTCGACAACTTTGTTCTTCGTTAGTTTTCCCTCGACATATAGAAAGCTTTCGTACGGCAATGTGTACAGATCCTGTTGCTATATAAATATTCTTATCTCATCGCTGTACCCAAATGTTGTATTGAACAGGTTGTATATATGAATCTCAATCTTGACAATGCGATCGTCGAAGATTGGCTCGTCTTTAATGTTTAGGATGTCAGTCATCTCACAAGTTGCGCACCGTGAATCCTAAAGTTTGTAAAAATTTAATGTTTGACGCGTTGAGTTTCTTCCTCTTCTTGATGCAGCCAGATGAGCGAGTATTGTCGATCGGTGTTTTCTTTGTAAAAGATGCATTATCTCTCTGCGCGTGCTTCGCTTCGTTCAACACGAGCATCCCAAATGTCGCGCTCGTTATCACTGTCGCCGGCGTATCTGCAATCTGACAGTGATCTCTTCTCTTCTGAAATCGAGCAATCGTCCATTCTGGTCAACAATGCGTTAGCTCCGTAATGCTCCGTACGATGACTGGCAAGTAAATGATCGGCCTTTTCAATATTTTATATCCTGGCGGATATTTTATATCTCGGCGAAAATTCATGTATCGTGTGCACACTTTTGTCGTTGCTGTACGCGCCCGCGGTCACGTTGCACTCTACACGGATAATGTTTATGTTCATTATGTTGATTGACATGTCCGATTTATGCCACCTTCGCGGTTGCAATGTACGCTTCGACGAGAAACCAAGCAGTGATCCAATGTTATTGGGCTTGTTACAGTTTATTCTGTAGTCACATTTAATCTCACACCTCATCGTGTTGTAATTTGCGCGAAGCATTATCGGGTATTTTTCAATCTCGTCATCGTGGCGCGCGGTGTCACCGACGTTACCATCGGACGTGTCGCGTCGCGGACGTTTCCGTAAAATCTCACGTTTCAAAAATTCATTTATGACTTGCAGTTCGTACGACCCCTCGGGAATCGTAATTTTTGCGTCGTCTTTGTCAAAATAAAATTTGTTGTTCGAAATGTTTATATTCGGTATCGTATGATAAGTCTCCAAAATTGTTAGACCAAGCTCGTAGTCATTATTCAAATCTATGGCTGGAAAGTTGTTTGCCGCGAGAACGCTGCTCTTCCGCTTAGCGTAAGCGTCAGCGACATTATGGAAAAAGCGTTCAACGAATACTGAGACGTCGCGGCATTTTGTCGGACTTTATAAATTCACGCGCGTCGACCGTTTGGAGAAACCACAGACATAGCTGTCCGCAGACGCTCCGATCGTATGTCTAATACGACGTTCGATTGTACTCTATCATAATACTGTCTCCGAAATATCATACCAGTTCCTTGGACAGTCGAAGATCACCGAAACTGTCGAAATATATGACACGATCGTTTTTCTTTGCTACTCAATGAGTGCCGAGACCCATCGTGTCGTCCAGATTTATAATACCGCTCTCTTTTCGACGCGCGCTGCTAATCGGTTATGTGTTACGCATAAAAACGTCTCTGAAATATGATACGCGCATACGCTTCGCCAGCTGGTCCAATTGTACGTTGATAATTATACCCGTAAGTATTTTTATTGTCTCTTTGGCGTTTTTTTTCTTTTTTTCTTTTTTCGCTGTTACCTCGTCCGCCTTTGTACGGAGTGAGATATAGTCCCCGTCCATATTTGTACGGAGCGAGATACAGTTTCTGTCTGCGCGTTTCCATCGCGCGATTGTGACGTTGTAGTTCCTCGAGCTGACGTTGCATGGCTTTCTTGTCTTTATCGCTTTCGCCACGCTGGCCGCTCCGTCAATCATGGAGCGCGCCCAACATTGGTAGAATCGGTAATATGCCGCCTCGTTTTGCCGTCGAAAGTATTTGTTTATTCGTTTTTTTTTTGTTCGCTTTTTCCTTGTCTTCACTTTCATACCCATGCCGATATTTCATCGCTGCCCAAACGGCTGTAGCGGCAGCTTTTTCGCCCACAGTCGAGTCTCTCGCGATGATGCGTCCTAGGGCTTTATCGGCGAGTATCTTATCCGCCATGTATTTATCGGTGAGATCGTTGCTCCGAGAATACGCAATGTCGTGTTCATGGCACGCCGCGTCGAGTGGATTTATGTCCATTTCACTTCTGGCTAATCGGTTTTTCAGCTGAGTACCCGGACCGAAAAACTGATGGGAATATGTAGCTCGAAAGGAAGCGCGTTTATCACTCGATTGAGTAGACCTCCAATGCAGCCTTCGTTCGACGTTGCTGACATATGTTACAATCTTTTATCTTCGGTGCGAGACCGTCTATATGCGTACGTTGCCACGATTGGTTATAATGCTCGACGCAGCGACGATAGATTTGAAATCCGCCTTTATATGCTCCGGAAGCTTGTCCCACACGTGGTCGATATAGTTACCACACATGCGTAACAATATGATCTTCGGTACATATTGCAACTGTTCAGCGCGCAAATCCCAAATATCAAATAGATGCGATAGCGCGAGATACATTTTTGCTACTGAACGAATCGCGATTTCGCGCGCCTATAAATAGGCATTCAATCGAAACCTAGATAACGCAGTGTGAACATGAAATTCGTGCGGCACCCACAGACGAAGTCTGCACGGTGTACGTTTCAAGATCGTGTACATGTACTCGAAGTCGTTGCAACAACCAAAATATCGATATCTCGAAACTTTGTTGGCATCGGTCGACGAAATTGATTATTTTACGTTTTCCAACAACAGTGACGTCATTCCACCAAGTGAGGCACGTCCCAATTCGATCTTCGTCTTCGACGATATTGTATGTGATAAGCAAGATGTGATGAGAGAGTATTTCTCGATGGATCGCTACTCGAACGTCGACTGCTTCTATCTCTGTCAAACGTATGCGAAGATACCTAAACTTGAAACATGTTTAATGTTTTACAACGATCATGTGAATACTGACATGTCGTATGATGAATTATGCCGCGATTGTTGGCGACGCGAGTACGGATTCCTAGTGATAAATAAAGACAGTCCGCTTGTCAACGGGCGGTACAAAAAAGAATTTAACACGTTTGCGGTACCATAATGTGATTAGTCGATGTCGACGTTAACTAGGCAACATGATACGTCAACTAAGCAACATGAATAACATCAAAGATTGCGAGAAGATAGCAAAACAGATTGCGAAAACGAGCGATTCGATTCGCAAAAAATATCGCGCTTTGAAAACTGGCAAAATAGATGAAGATGTAGCGTTGGAGAGACGCTTCAAACCCATCGTCGAACCTCTAAAACAAATTGTCGAGGAAACACATCCAATTAAAAAAAGAAGCCAATGTTGCAAAGGATATCAGTATTAAGAAAAAAAAGAAACGTGAAGACAGCGATGATGATGACGATGACGATGACGATGACGATGACGATACTACTACTACTAACAGGGATTTGTATTGGACGGATGTTAGATGGTTGAAATTATCGCCGCAACCTAAAAAGCGTACAAAACAATTAAATATCGCGTCAGATTCATTCACGTTCGATTCTACATCGATAGAACCATCGAAAGAACTACCGAAAAAACTATCTAAAGAACTACCGAAAATACCGCTATTCTTGCGAAATAAAAATATTTTTGAAACAAAAAATGTTATGAACCGTCGAAACAACCATCAAACAGAATCTGCAAACACATGGAAGTCGTGAGACGCTTCATGGTCAGCTAGGACCATTGGGACAAAAGTACGTGGGCCTTCTTCTCGGTGATGACATTGATAAAGCGATCGATAATGTGTACGGTATCTATTTCGACAAAAGTGGTACAATGCTCGGTGACAAAAAGTTTGACGTTGACAAAAATGACTCCATAATCATAAACAATGTGAGATACAATAAATGATTAATTTAAACTACGCATTAATCGAAAGACGACCGGAATGGGCCAGAAGACATGGCAAAGTGATTTTGTTACAAGACAATGCGCCGTCTCACATAGCAAAACCAGTGAAAGAAATTGACACCTTGAAATCGCTTGGATGGGACATCCTTCCGCACCCGCCGTACTCTCCAGACCTGGCGCCATCTGACTATCACCTCTTCGCATCAATGGAACACGCGCTCGTAGAGCAGCACTTCAGCAATTTCGAGGAAGTTGGAAAATGGCTCGACAAATGGTTTGCCGCAAAAGACAAGCAGTTTTTCTGGCATGGTATTCATAAATTACCTGAAAGATGGGCGAAATGTGTAGAAGCCGATGGCCAATATTTTGAATAAAAAAAATTAATTTCCCTTGAAAATTACGTGTCTTTTTTTACTAAAAAACCGGAAAAACTTATGCATACACCTGGTATACACGTATAAACTACAAGAAATACGTGCATACGTACATATATATGTATAAAACTATATATAAAGAAAATATATACATGTATATTATAAAGGTATTCGCCAATGTCCCCACGATAACGTTTCCGTCGAATCCGGTACGATGTATCATTTGTTATCGTATGGACTCAAGAGCAATTTTCGACTCGGACACCATATATACTTGGTGTAACTTCGATCTTATACATGACTGGCGACAAATCATTTCGATCTCTTCATTCAAGCACCGCGTGTAATCATCGAACATTATTGTTCGGGTTACGACGTTACTCTTTACACTTTCGCCTTTTTGGTTTCCTTTTTACCATCCACCCTCACCGCATACATTTTCGTTCTGAATCCGACAAATTCTGTCATAATCGCCCTTATTTTCGTCCTTCATTAGGCCGAGTACTTTTTTATTCACGAGAGGTATACCATACGCATTGTCCGTCAGATAATCGCTCGTATCGAATCTAGCGATATCGCGATTCATCGTCTCGTACACATCGTCGCACTCAATGTGATATACTAGACTGTCTGTGTCGATGTACATGATCTTACATTTGTCGCGATACAGCAGTGACACATTACTTGTGGTGAAATTCGTACAAGCAGATTTTCGATATATCGAGTATACACATACCTACATAAATTGGCTTGTTGAATTTCACCTTGAGTTTACGCAGTTCGACGATTAAGTTTTCTGCAAAGACGCTGCGGCTGTAGAAATTTGGTTTCACGATCATTGCCTCCGCGCTATACCGTCCATCCCATTTTGTTATCAATTTTACATCCACATGATTCCGAACATTTTCCATTGTTTTACCGCGTCATTAATTTGTACAAATTTTTCTCAAAATCATTTTTCGCGCATGTTCTAAAGTGTGTATTGAGTTTGATGTAATCGCGGAGCCAGGCGGATTAAGCAAATTGTACGCGGTGTATCTTGCGATATGAAGACCGTGGCGCGTACATTGCTGCAGGTTGCGACAGTAGATGATGTACCGCTTCTTGTCATATAACGTCGCGAGAAGTTTATTCTGCCGCGTGCCGGGTAGTTTATCCACGCGTCGGACAAAAAGGTAGGTCAGTGTGTCGGTTGTGTAGATGATGCGGATACTCGAGATCGACCAGATCTCGAGAATATAACCAGTAGCGATCGCGCTCGCGTTAAAATTCGCAATGTCTTCAACCCATCGAAATTTGGCATAGGGCAGCGGTTGACACATCGCCCATTCATATAGATTGTTCACGTCATAGTACATCAAATACGACGACGATTTCGACAGGTCGAACGCATGTACTTGTTACTGACCTGCGCGTATCTGCCGGAACATTGACTGAGGCCACCGCGTATACCGCGCTCGATAAACATAACCATCGATGTCGATGAGCAACTCAAATTTTATACGCGTATGTTTCAGCATGGCGTCCCACGTGAAATCTGGCAATGTGTAGTAATGAGCAGGAATGTAATTTTGATACAACTTTCGCGGAAATTTTCAAAAACGTCGGCCAATAACAATACATCGGTTTTTAAATACAGATCGCTATATTCGCCTAGGGTTTCAATAGAGAACCGCTGCCAGACATTCACGGCGTGCGCGTAATCGTTCTCAGACACTGGGTCACCGGTCACGAGCTATAAAATGATTCGCGCGATGGTAGGCGCGTGTCCTGCAGCTTGTCCGCGCAATCTACGTATTCGTAGGGAAAGACACCTTTACGCGTCAACAAATCAAAATCCTTGTTCGATAACGTGGAAAATTCGGAATGTAAAATTTTCAATTTCTCTCTACTTAAAAAAGATGTCAATTTATCGAGTGGTACTCAAAAATTTGTACGAATCGATGAATTGTAGTTGTACACAATTTTGCGAATCTGATCTGTCTGCGGTATCTTTGACATGTTTAATGAACGAAATGTATTTTTTCTTTGTTATCTGTAGCACGTCGATCCTGTCTTTGTACGCCGTAGTTATTTCCGTGACAACAAAGTGCGCGTCATAACCGGATAAGTTGTGAAAGACTACAGGAATGCAGTATGATTTTTTATAATTTAAATTGCAATTCAAATGCTCGGGTCCGCGGTAACGACCGGTAAGGTGGCAATGATCGCGTACCCGCGTGTCGTCCGACGCAAACGATTTTTTACAAATGTGAAAACGCGTCGCGCTATGTATGTCTCCTACTGTTCTCTCGATAACGTTTTCTATAGGGACATTCGCAGATAACAAAATTTTTACTCGATGCGCCAAGTTTTCGAGTTGCCGTACAAACCACGCAACGCAGTCTTTGCCACGATGAAATTGATACGCCGAGAATGCGTCGTCGTATGAGCATCGCACATAATATCCTACGCTAAATATCTCGTGCTGCTGTTGATATGTATACAACATCATGTTTTCCCTCTTTGGCTCCATTCTTCGCAGTATGCATTCTAGATCCATGTAGACGATGAATGGAAGTTGTTCTTTGTTGCAGTGGTTCTTGAATTCGAGCCACTTATCGTCCTCATTCGGCAGTCGGATGGCGCAATCGTTCATCATTCGCAATCCATTGTATGCGATTCCAATTTCTCCGATGAATTAAAATAATGTAGACATCTGCAAACATGATTTTTGTAGTATTTTTAGCATTTAAATTAACAATTATAAAATATTGTACAATTTGTTAAAAAATGATCATACGTACCGATCACAAAAGTATTTTTTGTGTTCATTTTTATTTAGTTGCGAGCTCACGAGACGGGACAAGTTTTTGATATACGCAAAGTGTTCCGCAATCTCATGCTCCCTAACGGCATACATTATTCTAATGTCAGTGTCCATCAGACGAAACATGTGCATTCCTACAATTAGAGCACCCATCGAATAGTAAAATCGTATTGTACAATGTTTTTTATTACTATTCAGTACAAGGAGTTCCGAACGCGTAATAATTTTCTCTGCATAATCCATTAGTTCCTCACTCTGATGTGACGTCAGGAGAGCCAACGGGTAAAATTTTTCCTTCTCCTTTTATCCCACCTGCGCAGAAGCGCCACTATTCTAACCGCCAAAGTTGGCAACAACCGGTTCTCCTGCCGTCAACATACCACGTGATGCGCCTTACCGCCAGTAAATATACACTATAATAAATATAAGTATTATAATAATATAGGCAATCCCATAGGTTACAAATTATTAGATAACTGATAATAGTAAGCATTTTTCCTAAAATAAATAATAAAATTAAATAATAATAATAAATAAAATGATAAACAACAATAACAAATCATGCTAACAATAAATCTAATTAATTGTAAAATTATTACTATAATAAGGCTCGCGTTGCTGTTGCGCGCATCATCTCCAGTCAGCCGCGCGCTGATTGGCCGACTGACGACCATTATAGATATGTACGTCTAGTCTAGCTCTATAGTCTATGACCGCCATCTTGCGCCATGTGCGTTGGCGTACCCACGCCATCCGCCATCTTGCGCCACGGGCGTTGGCGTACCCACGCTACCGCCATGATGCGCAACAGCGCCGCCGCAGGCACGCGTTACAACACGCGGCCATACTCGTTCACTCTTGTGCGCGTCGTCGACCAGTGAACACCGCGCGAGCGTCGTCTCGTTCAAGTATAAGCGTGTTTCAATTTCTAGGTTTAGTTCAAATTGTTTCAATCTCTAGTTTTAGTTCAAATCTTATTAATAGTTCAAATTCTAGTTTGATATATATAGTGTTAATATTCCGTGAGTGTAAATTCAGTGAATATCTAAATATAACGATTTCTATTTAACGCCACGTGTTCTTCATTATTTCATTCCTTGTCTCCGAGATTCCGATAAACGGATGTGTTCGCGAGGCTAAAGAGGCAACGGGCGTTCATCATAAATTCAAGTCTTCTTTTACCGAACAATTAACAGTTAAAGCAAGAATTCCGATCGTTTCTGGGGGCAAGGTGTTGTGCGTCATCCGCACTTACCACAAAGGAAACATCGGACTTCGAGCAAGCGGTAGCTCATGCATTCCAACGCGACGCCGAACCATAAGGCGTAATTGGCTCGCAGCCGAATGCAATATCCTAACCCTAACCTTTCAATTAAATATAATATACGCCTAGAGCCTCTGCCGAATGCCTAAGGCACGGAAAAATCGCGCGGGTCGTAACAACGCGCTTCGGCGACTCGAATACGATCTCCACGTGGCCGCGATTTACGACCATAACGCGATCATCGGCGAAGAAGTGACTTACGACGGCGAGTACGAACTCCTCGTGCATGATCGCCTCTGGAGCGCCTTACCAGCCCCATCCGTACCCGTAGCAGCTTGCCAGGGAAGCAGCTTTCGACCGCGTATCTCCCTCGAGGAGTATCTGCGCAGAGTAAACACCGAAAGGTAAGTGAGAATCTTACATTAAGTTTTATTCCCGATTGCTTTCGCGTTTTCTCATCGGGCATACGTTTACAGCAGTGGAATATCGAGTACAAAGAGATTAGATGTGAACGAATATAAGAGTACTCGCGCTCAGGATTCTTTCGGGTTGCGTCATTCGTTTTGTTCGCGTCGACCGACCGCCGCATAGTTGCATCACTCTACCGGAAGGGTTTTACGACCGACCCCTTTTTTTTTGTCTCCCTTGCCACTTTCCCTTAAGGCGTGCAGGGTTTCGAGCCGCTCTACCGTTGCGTATAGAAATATTCTAGCTTCGAAATATCATTTTAACATTAAATACTCGCCGCGTAATATTAATTCCCGTTATTTGACGTAATGTGCCCGCCTTGTTTTCTCGAGCCACGGGATTCGCGCACTCACCCAGGCGCCGTATACAGATATCGTAGGAGTACGGTGCGTTGCCTTACCACGTTTGGATATCGACGCGTAGACGACGTAGACGACTATCGCCGAGTCACTCCCTAATAGTGCCGAATATCTTTGCTTTCGATGCAAGGAAGAAATACCGGAGGGGACTCTTACGTATCGTCTTGAATTGACCCACGCGTTCCAGTTTGGGTATACTTCCGCCCGGGATCATTGCAATTGCTGCCGTACCAGTCTTGTAATAGCCCGCGACATTGAGCTTTGCCCTGAATGCACCGAAGTTTTCACCGTGTCTCTAGAAGTGCTCAGGGAATTAGGTAACGCCATAGAGAACATCTGCGGACGATATTACCTTGACGAGACGAATCCCGCTCCCGACGGCATTTTATCGCGCCGGCTAACCAATTTCTCCGTTGCACTGATCCGCTTACAGTCAAATAATCACCCGACGTCTGATTAAACGCAAGGTCAGCCGTGTAATTTGCCGAAATTCCTCAAGAGCGTTTTCAATAATTTGCCGCTGAGATTATCGGAGAGGTCCCCGCGGTTTTGACGTAACACTGATCACTTATGCAATCACTGTCGTCAGATAATGTCGTGTTCATCATCTTCATCTTCAATGTCAATATTTCCAACATTCTCAATTTCTTCTTCTTCGTCTCCTCACTATATTCGCGATGTCTTCCACGTCCATATTTATCATATTCAATATTCGCACCGTCAACTATTTTTCTCACACACAGTATCGCGATCGATATTCGTTTCGAGACTTCCAAGATCTACTGTGATTCCGCATGCCCAAGGATCTACTATATATATCGTCTGTAATTTCGTTGTCTGTGACGTCCTAGGAAGTCCTGATAGATCGGACGGAGCCGAAATTAACAGATCCTCGACTGCTACACTCACACGTTATTTGTGGGATTCTTTTCCGTGCGGTTAAGAGGGTAAAACCTCAGGATTAGATACTGCGAAGGAAGTGGGTAACAGGAATGTCGAAGTGACTTCTATTTTCAGGAAAGAGTTTTCGATTTTGGGGATAAGGAATAATATAATATCACACTTGTGGTATTTGTATCGGAATTTATTCACTGTTATAAATAATAGATATATAAATATATATATATATATATATATATATATACATATATATATATTTAGCGAGTGCGAGTGAAAGTACAAGTGCAAAAATGTAAGTGCCCGTGGATGGGGAAACGTAAGTGCGCCGAGGTATTGTCGCTCGAGGTTTTTATATGTTGCCAAAACATGGAAGTAGGGGTGACCTAAATTCCAATGTTATGATTCTACAGGTCTGAATAAAGTTTATTACCAAATGGCCTTGGCACGGTTTGCCTATTGTTAGTCTACTTTTCACTATGAGTCAGCTATGATTCACGCGTTTAAGACCTTTTTAGTTGTTCTTGACATAGTTTTCTATTGGTCGACTTAGCTATGAGTCAGCGATGACTCGTGGTACTAAAATATTATGGCGCCCTTGACATTTAACGTTGGCCTACTTTCGCTTACAACTGATCATGAGTCACATTTGTGATTAAGTATTATGGCGGCCTTGACATTTAACGTTGGCTTATTTTCGCTTACAAACTGACCATGAGTCACACTTGTGACTAAGTATTATGGCGGCCTTGACATTTAACGTTGGCTTATTTTCGCTTACAAACTGACCATGAGTCACACTTGTGACTATTCAATCGATCTATTTTTACTTTCAAAGAGTTATACTTCGTTATAATAATTCCTTTTCATACAATTTGCTCGAATTTAAGCTTTTATAATAAATATTAATCATCGCAATATCGTTTTAGATATACTTTACAATTTTTATAATAATAATGATTACATCGTATAATTAGTATATCTAAAATATGTCAGTATAACTCTTTTTACATTTGTAATACATTATTTATTAAATGTTTTCAGGTACAAAATGGCTCTGATTGTGATTGGTTGAATCGTTAGGGTAGTTTTCCATGCATATTAATAATCAAAATTTTGTCATAGCCATAGAATTAGTGTTAATGAAAAAAGGGAAGTAACAATTATAAATATAAGTCTAGAATGAAGGTTTCTAGAAGTTGAAATGGTTTATATACGGAGATTTGCCTGCTGAACTGATTTGAGTTTTTGAGGTAAGTGTATGTAAGCAAGTTTATAATTGTTTAAATATCTTCTAAACGATGCGAGTTAGGTAGGTATGTGTAATGAGGTAAGTTGCAGGATTTCCTGTGTGTTGTCCAAATCTTTTATAATAATTATTTGTTAATATAATAATTTATTTATTTATAAATTTTATTAAACGAAATTTAAATCGTAGAATTTCTTTTCTGAGATAAAATATGTTTCTATCGGGGTTGTTTATATAATTTCATAAAGAAAACTATATCTTATAAGGAAATGTATAATGTACGTATATATGTATATATGTATATATGTATATATGTGTGTGTGCTTTCATATACCCTTAATTTTGTTTATATCTTGAGAATTAAGAATCGTAGCCACAAACTGTATTTATGTTTTCGAAAGGATTTTCGATGGAGAATGTATTTATACAGGAAAAATATATCCATATAAGGACATCAACAAAATTTATCCTTGAAATAAGGATATGTTTCAGATGAACTGTTGAATAAATGTTTCGTCATGGATTTTGTTATATTGTCATTATGACTTTTATTCCTTATTCACATCCTTTCTATTATTATTAATTTTGTTATTAACTTTTATATTTATTATTAAAATGGAACAAAAGTGAAAGGTTTGATATACAAAGATTTCTTAGTTTCTGAAGTTATATTTGACGATATAAAGAAATTGGTTGGTATTTTGTTATTTATATAATTATATGATTTTGTTTATTAATTGTTAATAAAAATATTACAATGTACCGATAATTGTTTTGTTATAGTTTTCGTGCATTACGTGGGCGAGGTTATACTTCCTACATTTGTTTTTTATTCATTATTTACTATTTTATATTAATTTGTTAAGATTTTGTTGTTAATGTTGAAATGCTTAGATAAGGATGCGATATTAAGCTCTATTTTCTTTGTTACTTTACCGAACAGTCTGGGGAAGTGATTTTGGTATGTTCTGTTTTTTGTTAGTGAGGTTCTAGGGAAAATTTACTAGGAGCATTAAGGCTGTAGTAGCGCCATAAGGTTGTGGTAAGAAGCGGCCATTTTGTATAAATCTTTAAATAATTTTAAGCGGTATATTCTTTTATTATGTGTATACCAAAGGCTTGACGGTGCTGTCTCCTAACACAGTCAGTCATAAATAATTAAAAAATTTAAAAAGAAAAAATTTACATTAGACATGACTAGAGGTACTCTCGGCGCTGGGACGTGACATCTCCATCCGTGGAGAAGTTCGGTCCCCGAACTTTATAACTTATTCAACATTTTTTATATTTCGAGTGTTTAGGCTACATGTGGATGGGATATATATATATATATATAAAAATTATTTTATTCGTGTGTAGGCTCACTATTGTTTTTTATTATTATTAATTAATGTTATTAATTTGTCATTTACGTAACTCGTATGTATATGTATATGTATGTAATAGGATATCGTATTGTCTTCTTCTTCCTCCACCTTTATTGTTAGTATAATACTATCGTTATTAAGATTGTTAAAGATACTTGTAAAATGATTAAGAGTCGAGTATAAGTTACTTGCATAGATTTTATTTATTTAATTATTGGTCTTCTACGTAAGAAAGATTATCTATATATATATAATGCTCTGCATTATTTGTTTTCAGAGTATATTTGTATATTTATTTCGAGTATGTTTGATTCATCAATTTTTTTTTATTTCTCTCTCTTCTTCTCTTCTCTCTTTTTTTTTTTTTCTAAGTCCTTGATTTCTCTATATATATTTCTTATTTGCTATCATTATTTCTATTATTATTATTATTATTATGGTTATTATTGTTATTGTTATGAGGGATATCCTAGGGGATAGACTTTGGAGTGGTTTGGTAGGGTTAATGTGCAAACAATCCTTTCCCATCACCTTTTCACGTTAGTGTTTTTATTTATTAGTATTTATTGAAAGAAAAGGTTGTATATATAATGTATGTGTATGTGTATTCGCTTATAATATAATAGTTGAATGTGTAATAACAATGATTTACAACAAGTAATATGTGGTTATATAATTTATGTAGTAATGCAAAAGATGTTACTTATATAATAGTGTTATTATATATGTGTACGCGCGGTCATTGTCCGCTGCTAGATAGCCTTGCGTGTTATCGCGACGCATGTTACAATATCTCATATGGAATAACTATCTCGCATAACGTCGTATATACTAGGTGGTCAACTCGACCTTGTCGGTCAATCACATATTGTCGACATTGATAACAATCAATTGCACGTTTCGCTTGTAATAACAATTTATAACATCGTCCGCAATGCAATGTGGTATTTTGTAAAGTACGAGAAATCGCGTGCAATTGTCGCCAAAATGCGCGCGGGCGATTTAAGATGCAAAATGTATGTTCCGCTGTTACGCACTCCGCACAAAATATAATGTCGTTCGATACTTGCACGTACCACGCAGATAGACAATATAATTTATACGCCGGCATAGAATTTAGATTTAAATAATCGCGATAATAAGGGGGCACATGAATCTCTCGTGATCGCTCGAGTGGGGGAGAACCTTGCGGAATCGGGATAGCTCGCTCACCTACGGCGTGTTCTCGATGTCGTGGTGATTCCAAGTTGTCATACGTCCTCCTGGATTGCTCCTCCGGCCGTGTCATGACGTTGCGCCTGTAGTTGCTCGGCTGTGGATCCATTTCCATGTATTCTGGTGATGCAAGGCCACTCGGACTTCCCGTCGCGGCGGCGGAAACAGACCGGTGATACTCGTCCTCGGCGGCTGAATCATCCTCACGTGGTCTTGGCGGTAGATCAGGTGGCGACTGCGGCAGATTGCCAGCGGCATCTATCCTTTCATCGATCTCATTCAATAAATCTCGAATGAGATCGGATGTCGGAGTAATGGTGTGAGGTTCTCGTGGGGGAATAGCCTCATATTCCCGCCTGAGAAGTTGCACGGGCTCTCTAGCGTAGACTTCCGGATCAGTCGGCCCGATGTCCATACTTGGTCCGATATCTCGTCCTTCCGGCATAGGGGATGAAATTTCTTCGTTATGGCCAGATGGTGGATTTCTAGTATAAGAGCCGCTGGCTCGATAATGTTGGTCCATGAGGATATCTGCGCTGCGATATAGTCGTCCTAGCACACGATGCCAACGTTGTCTTTCAGCGGTAATGCGTTTCTGCATCTGCTCTTAGTCCTTGTAAGCGGAAAACCAAAGAGTTAATAATAATATTTCTTACCCAGTGATTTTGCACTTACGACTCGGCTTTATTTTTTTCCTCGTTGCGATTGTCTTCAGTGTTTCCATCCGGTGGTAGTTTTTCCGACTGACTTGGAAGATGCTCGGCATCAGCGTTTTTATTCGCAATCGAAGGGTAAGAGGGGGACGCTTTATTCCTTTGTCTTTTAAGACAGGATCGTCTGTATGCTTGTGATATTGCATTACAGATCCAAGAATTTCTGTAGGCCAAGGACAAGGCGAGCAGGAGGATCCCGAGTAATCCAATACTGCATGTAGCTGCACTATATGTGATGAAGCGCGAATTTTGCAACTTTCTTTCTTTGATCTGGCGTGCCTTTTCTATAATATCGTTAAACGATGCTTCTATATTGCTATGATTGGTTATCCAAATTTCATGCGCGGCTTCTGTGAAATTAATTTTATATTCCCTTTGGATAGGCTCATATAATTCTAGAATGCTTAAATTATTCGTGGGGATGAAATGTTGAGCGAATGTTGTAGTCTGATAAGCTGGATGACTCATAGTGGCCGTTCTCGCTCTAATCTTACATCCTTGTTGCACAGAAATTATTCCAGAATTATTTATTTCAAATTGCTTTGTTGTATGACGACAATTTAGTCGCACAATTTCTTTTTCTGTTGTAGAGTAAATCCAATTTCCTGGAGTAGTCAGAGCTTTCCAATATGTATCTTGAAGTTCCATAATTTTTATTTTACATTTATTAGGCTTTATATTTTTATTCAATAAAATCTCGACGTCACAGCTTGGAGTCTGCCTTATCTTTTTCAAGGGGAACGTAGCTGGGCAAATAAAGATACTGTCGGATGCTATGCATTCCTCTAGCTCTCCTTGACGGAATTCGTAGAAATTATCGGCGTCTTCATTTAATGCTATATGCGCTATCTCGGTTTCAATTGTTGCAAATTTTGTTGTGTCAAATGACTGTCTAACGGGTAATGGTATTGATTTATAAAGTTTATATTTTCCAGGTGTTAGCAATGGAATTTGCAAAATATAAACAAGACGATCTTGTAGATATGCAACGTGCAGGGTAGAAATTTTTATTAACCGATCGATTCCTTCTTTATTAATAGCTACAGGAAATTCAGCATACGGAATTTGTTCTTGAATGTGTTTAGAATTTTTTATTAAATATTGTGGCGATATTATTCGTGGATGTATTAATCCTTGTTTTCCGAATAATATTCCGTCTATTAGAATATTCAAATCGATTTCATGTTCTAATATTGCTATATTTATATCCTCTATTACTCGTTCGATATCGTCATTAATTCTATTTCGAATAATTACGTCGGTTACATTTTTATATTTTTCATCTATATACTGTCGAAGATCGGCTAGCTGCGTTTTTATCTTGAGGGTCACGTTGTACAGTTCTCCGAAACGTGAGCGTGTTGCGATAGTTTGATTGATAAGTAGCGTCGCAAGATCGTTGGTTTTATTTTCGACATGTTCTATCGCATTATTAATATAATAAAAATCTTCTGCAGTTAGTGTTCCAAATAAAACTTTACTCAATTGCCCGATGAATTCTAGGGGAGCTCTTTTCATTCGTGATCCTATGAGCAATTCGTGAATATGAAATTTATATTGCTTTATTTTATTAATTTTCCTTGTTAATTCTGCGAGTTGTTTTCGACCAGTACTACATGTATATGGAATTTGGTCGCATTGCAGCTTCGTTCGGTTTATTTCACGTTGAAGCCCTTCGGATACGCCTATGACATCATCTAAATTGATGTACATTATCATTTTCCAAGATATATCTGACGTGCGCATCTCGCCTAACGCCTCGTAGAATATTCCCGGATTATTTTTTAATTCCGTTATTGAATATTCGTTCTCCGTCATCCCTGATCTGGAATGCGAGCAGGCTTTGTTCTATTTACATGTATAATTTTGGTTTTATTTCGAGAGATTAAAATTTTTATATTATTATTTTCTAAGACTTCTATTATTTTGTACGGGCCGGTATATTCATCATCAAATTTATGACTCTTTTTCGGCTTTAATAAATAAATAAAATCTCCCTCCTTATATCTTTGTGTTTTTAATTTTCGGTCATAATAGTATTTATAACGTTCTTTAGAGTTGCTTAAATTTGATGCTGCCAATTTCCTTAAATCTGCTAATTTGTCAATCAATTCGTTCACGTAATCATTATAAGTTTCAAAATCGTCATCATTTTTTATTTGAGAAGGTAACCGTGCTATTTTTCCAAATACTAATTCATAAGGAGTAAATTTTGTTCCTTCGTGTACGCTAGTGTTATATGAAAACATAGCATGCTCGAGCCAATTATCCCAATCTCGCTCGTTGGTAATATAATGCTTTAGATATTCGGTTAATACATGGTGACTTCGTTCTATCGAACCATTTGATTGCGGATGAAAGGCGGATGTACGATATTGTTTAATTTTAAAATATTTTGCAAATTTCTTCATCATAGAACTCGTGAAATTTGATCCTTGATCTGTCAATATTGCTTTGGGGCTACCAAATTGACAGATAAAACGTCGAGTAAATGCTTTTGCAATTTCCTCTGAATTTGTCTGTACGAGAGGCACGGCAATGGAATATTTTGTTAGCAAATCCTGAATAGTTAAAATATATTCATTGTCATTTTCTGTTACAGGTAGCGGTCCTAGAATATCCATTGAAACTTTATCGAATGCATCGACAGGTGTATCGGTTATTATCATTGGCTGTTTTGTTTTTACGCGTACTAATTTTTTCTTTTGACAGCTATTGCAAGCTTGAATATAATTTTCAACTTGTTTTTTCATGTTATGCCAATAATATTTGTGACGTATCCGCGCCACTGTCTTCGCGATTCCCTTGTGTCCTCCGACACTGGATTCATGACATTCATGTATGATATGTAATCTCTCTTCTAGTTTCGGTATGCATATTTGTCCCTTACATATTGTTATCTGTATATTAGTATTTAGGAATGTTAATCGCATAATGTTGCGTATTCTAAACCATGGCACATCGATATTACTTTTACTCTGCGATATATCTGCGTGTAAAATATTCGATCGTATCATTTCACTTTTTAATTCTTTAAAGGCGTTTACAATATCATTTTCTCTTATTCTATTATTTAATTCTTCTTTAATTATTAATCCGAATATTTTTCTATTGTTCCTGTCCATAGTTAATACATGTCCCATTATTCCTTTAAAATTTGAAGGTTTTTGATATAATTTTCTTTCTATTAATTCTTGACCTATTTCATCTACCGGTTCTCCTTTTGTATTTACAAAACATATTATATTATTATTTTTCATCCAAATGTGGTCTCGTGATTCTAAGGTATTGATTGGAACTTCAGAGATTTCTTTGATTTTTGGTTTTGGTTTTTCCTTGATTATTTTATTGTTTTTCGCAGACTTTTTATTTCTCTTTTTATTGGAAGACATTGGCTTAGATAATTTTTGTATTTCTCTATTTTTATTCTTACTCTTCTCTAATGGGCGTGGTTTAGCTTTACGAGAAGGTGGCGAAAATATTTCTTCCGATTCAGTTTTATCGGTATTGTCGCTTGGCGTTTTTGGATTTCGATAATTCATGGGACTATTCTCAATTTCAAATTCCATTCGTTCGCTACTGGACGAAATTTCCATCGCTTGGATTTCATCTTTATTTAAAGGGATATTTTCCTCTAATATTTGGATAGAATCAGTATTTTTTAATTTTGATTGTGACCTTTTTATTTTTTCGTGTTGCGTTCCTATAGAGATTTTAGGAGGTGAATGGACATCAACTTTCACTTCTATATTTCTTTCAACTTTAAAACTATCGCTTGAATGTGTGGCAATATCCATAGGTTCTTCTTCTAAATATTCATATTTATGCATATTTATATTAGGTTTCTTTTTATATGGATCACCCGTTGTATTGTCTCTGCTCGCGCGCTTGCGCGTTGCTGCAACGGCGCTGTAGTCCATCGGCGTTTCCATTTCCTGATGCTGTCGCGTGGCGGCGTCGCCATCGGTATGACGCTTGACTGAATCACGCCCTTCAGCCGTATTCACAGGCCTCGCCATTTCCTTAACGTTGTCGTGGTGTTTTACTATACTTTCAGAACTTGAAGTTTTAGAAGGCTTCCGTTTTTTTCTTCTTCGTTGCAGTTTGCGATGTTCCAGATTCGATGAGCTACTCTCTCGCTTTCTCTTTTCTCCCTTTCTAATAATTTCTGAGCCATCGGTTTCATAATCAGTATCATAATAATATGATGCTGTACTATCACTGTCGCTGCTTTCTAAGTCAGCTATAAATTTATTTCTGGGCGGTTCTTTTAATTCATCATCCGAATCTTCATAAGGGGATAATTCTTCAGGTCTTAATTTTTTGTGTGGTGCAGGATTTCCAGATCCCTCACTCTCCCACATTCTTTTAAATTTTGGATGTGAAGTTTTTTGTTTTTTATAATCGGCTTCCGTGGAACCTTCGCTTGAAGATCGTGCACGTTTTGCTTGTAGAGGAAATATGTTTTTAATATTTTCTGTAGGATTTCGTGATAAAGCGTCGGCGTTTTTATTTTTCTTTCCCGGTTTGTATTTTATTTGATAATCATATTCCGCTAATTTAAGCCTCCATCGCATTAATCTCGAGGTAGGATCAGCTATTGAATTTAACCATTCTAGTGGTTTATGGTCCATTACTAATGTGAATTTTCGGCCATAAATATAAGGGCGAAAATGTTTTACTGCATAAATTAGTGCTAATAATTCTTTTTCTGTTGCTGAATATCTCGTTTCTGCATCGCTTAAAACTCGAGAAGTATATGCTATTGGAAGATCATTTCCTATTTTTCCTTGACTTAATATAGCTCCAATTGCATATCCAGATGCATCCGTTGTTATAATAAATGGTTCATTAAAATTTGGATATTGTAATATCGGTTCTGAACATAAAGCGTTCCGCAATTCATCAAATGCTTCCTGTTGTTTCCGTTGCCAATCAAAAGCAACTGATTGTTTTGTTAAATCAGATAAAGGCTTAGCAATCTTGGAAAAGTTTTCAATAAATCTTCTATAATATCCTGCAAGTCCAAGGAACTGTTTAATATTCTTTCGTGTTTTGGGCCTAGGGAAATTTTTCACAGCACTTATCTTTTTTGGATCTGGCCGTACGCCATCTTCAGATATTATGTGTCCCAGATATGCTACTTCTTTCTTCAAAAATTCACATTTATCAGGTTGCAAGTATAAATTAGCTTTAGTAAGTCGTTTCATAAGTCTATGAAATTTTGTTTCATGTTCTTGGAGTGAGCGGGCATAAATTACTATATCATCAAGATATACGAACAACTCTATTCCTTGTAATCCTGTCAAAACTTGATCCATTAGTCTCTGAAATGTAGCAGGAGCATTCTTTAGTCCGAACGGCATACGATTATATTCAAAATGTCCATACGGCGTTGAAAATGCGGTTTTATGTTTATCTGTTTCATCCATAGGAATTTGATGAAAACCAGATGCTAGATCAAATACAGAGAAGTATTTGGCACTTCCGAGTTGATCTAATATGTCGACGATATTTGGAAGAGGATAAGCGTCTCCGATAGTCTTTTCATTTAAAGCACGGAAATCTATTACTAGACGCCATTTTTTATTTCCTAGGGAATCATCCTTTTTGGGAACAATCCATAATGGAGAATTGTAAGGCGAACTTGATGGTTCTATAACACCTTTATCCAGCATCTCGTCGACCTGTCTTCGTATTTCCTCCTTGTGTATTTGAGGATAACGATATTGCTTGACATTAATCGGACGATCATCAGTGGTAAATATTCGGTGTTTAAAAACATTTGTCGCGCCTAAAGGTTCTCCTGGCAAATGAAATCTTTCCGCATGGGATGTTACTAGGCTAGTGGCACTAGTGACTTCCTCCTCGTTCAAATGATCGAGACGTAGTAATTGCAATATTTTATTAACACGTTCATCATCATTATCTCGCTTATTATTAAAATTTTCCTTAATCTCTTCTCTTATCTCTTCGAATGGGTATATCTTTACAGTAGGGATCGCTAATTCTATATCCTCATCCGATGAGTTAACAGCATATAAATGCGCTACTCCGTGATGATTTGATACGACGGCGTTACCTAAGTACACCTGCGGTCCTGCGTTTAACTTTGGAATATATCCATTTTTTATTTCTGGATTGGCGATTCGTATAAATATTTGTTTTCGCGTCCTAGCGGGAAGAATAACGGTCTCATCATTATGAAAATAATATGGCTTGCCATTTACGATCAGACTTGCCCTCGGGTAGTCTATGGTTGCTCGTTGGCTCTTGAAGAATTCAGTGCCCAAAATTCCATCCTGTCGAATAGGGAATTTATCCGTGACTACATGGAATAATATGTCGACGTCGAAAATGCGTACTTTTGTTACGCCTATCGTACGAGTTCGACCTTTAGTTATTCCACTTAGTTCAAACACCATTTTGGTATCGATGGGCATGTTTTCATGAAGGCAGGTTTCTTTTATTATATTAATATCAGAACCCGTATCTATCATAAAGTTTGCTCGTTCGTCAACCAAATTTTTGCTTGGTAGTATAACGGAAGGTGGTTTCCCAATTTTATTACATGCGACGTTTATTACACTGGCGTTTCCTCGCGGTTCTCGTTCGGAGTTACCAGGCGCACTCGCGGGCGTTCGTTCAGCGCTGCGCCGACTCGCTGTGCCCGCTCTCGGTTTCCCGGAGCTTCTTGCGGTCTGTTACGTTGAGAATTTTCAAGAATTCGATTTTCAAACATTCGGTTTCCGATTCGATTTTCTTGATTTCTCACATTATTATTGTACTGCCTTTTTCGACATTGTTCTAAGCTATGCCCTGGTATTTTGCAATATCGACAAATTAATCCCATATTTCTTGAAGTAGGGAAATTTTGTCGGTTGTTTTGATTAATATTATAATTTTGATTTCGCGGGTTTACATTGATTCCCGGGTTTCGTGGGTTTAGAATTCGTGGTTGTAACGTTCTGCATTCAGCTCGCGTATGACCAAGATTTTTGCAAAAAGAACAGACCTTAGGCTGCCATTGTACGTGCGAAATCTGAGCGAGGGGATTAAAAGTACTACACGACTGAGAATTATGGCCATATCCAAGACAATTATTACACCTTATAGACTGCATTAATCCCTCTGTTATTCTCATACGTTGCATATGCTCGTTATATTCACTTTCAGCTTTTATGGCAGATTCTATTGCGTTGTTTAATGTCCCCGGTTCTCGTGGGTGGATTCGCGTATATATATCCGTTTTTAATCCAGTTAAGAAATTTCTCACAGCATTGGTTTCTGCCGAATTTACGAATTGGATAGCTTGGTTCGGATTTTCGGTTTGGTAGCAAGATTTTAGTTGTTGTAAAATCATAGATACTCTGCTTCCGTAATCTACCACAGTCTCATCCGGATATTGCGTTATTTTGGAAAGCTCTCCGTGCAATTGTGACGTAGAATAAACAGGTGCGAATCGCGTTTTCAAGACAGCCAATAAGGATTCGATGTCGTTATATTCTCCGCTTAAAGCCACTCTCAATGCTGGTCCGACTAATTTATTTTTAATCATTTGAACTAATCCATATTCCGCACTTGGAGAAACCATATTTCGAGCATGCAGACAACTATTAGCGAATTGCGATACAGGCATATTTTTACCATCGAACGGGAGAATTGTCTCGGAAGCATCACGTAAACTGGTATATGGCATATTCGCATTCATACGACGGTTTGTGTTAACGTCATCATTAACGTTTATATCGCCTATTTGACGAGTCAAAGAGTCTACCTCGCGATCAACCATTTTTATTTTATAACGGATTTTTACAAATACCGAACGATTTCGAGTCTTGTTACAATTATAAATAATAATTTTGACTTACATGTGAATTGCAGTAAAGTAAAGCAAGACAAGCGTACGCAATTCCATAATCGAAAGTTCTTATCGCAGTTCAATCCCCGCTATCACTTGCTTGAAAATCTCCTCTTCAATTCTTCGTTAGATGAGGAATATTTCACAAGATTCGGCTATCCCAAATAGTGAAGGATCTCACCGAGTTTTGGATATCCCAGCAAATGAGGGATCCCACCGCTGCCACCAAAAGTATTATTGTCTTCGTGTGACGTCCTAGGAAGTCCTGATAGATCGGACGGAGCCGAAATTAACAGATCCTCGACTGCTACACTCACACGTTATTTGTGGGATTCTTTTCCGTGCGGTTAAGAGGGTAAAACCTCAGGATTAGATACTGCGAAGGAAGTGGGTAACAGGAATGTCGAAGTGACTTCTATTTTCAGGAAAGAGTTTTCGATTTTGGGGATAAGGAATAATATAATATCACACTTGTGGTATTTGAATCGGAATTTATTCACTGTTATAAATAATATATATATATATATATATATATATATATATATATATATGATGTTGGTTTTGTGGTGTGGCGTGTGTGTGTGTGTCAACTTGTTGGTTTCTACGTCCACCACCGACGTAGTCGAGCATCTGCTGTGGCCCTGACGTCCTCGGTCTGCTTCTTGTATGTGCGCAAAGCGGAATGGGCGACAGGGAAAGGAAAGTTGCGTGCTGGATTCCCAAATAAGGCAACCTTTATGGGTACATTTCTATATTCTTAAAAAGTTAAAATATACAGAGCTGCAGCGGAAGTGCTAAATGCGAGGCGTGGGAGTCTGTGTCCCTCGTGTGTGTATAGAGTCCCTGGTGTAGATCGGGTCGCGGAGTCCCTCGAGGTATCATTGTGTTCGTCTCTCCCGAGCTCCGGTTCCGCCGTGATGAGTAGTCCGTGTACGGGCCGTTAGGGCGTTTACAATTGAAAACACGGCCTCGGTCTGTGAGGCGGCGTCGAACGACGGCTGCCGGTGGTCCCGACGGGGCGTTCCCCGCGTGATACCCCCTAGGTCTAGGGGTATCAACCGCCACGGTCTGTTAGCGGGCTCTGCTTGTAGTCCAGAGAAGCCGGGAGCAGGCGGGCCGCGATGCGCCGCGATCTGCGGTGAGAGCCTCGTCCGTTGCGGGGTGGTCGGTTCGCTGCATGCGTCCCTGCGGGCCGGAAAATTGATGCCGCGGCCCGGCGTAGGCGGGCACGTCCGTGGAGCTGTGCTCGGACGCGGTGGCGTCCGTGGTGCCGGTCCAGACGTGTGGCTATCGGTCGACGAAGAGGAAGTCGATAGGGCGCCGAACAGCTCTATGAGTTGTTCTCGCCCGGCAGTCGTGGGGTGACGATCGTTCCTCCGCACTGGTGGCGCGGCCTCAGGTCGGCGCGGTGTTGTAGGAGACGGGGGCTGGTTGTCGCGTCGTCCCCCCAGCCGAAAAGTCCGCTCGGTGCTAGTCCTGGCGGCGGGGGTAGGCCTCCCCGCGGTGATGGCGGCCAAGAGACTGCTTGGGCACGGACGGATGCGGCTGCGAGGTCGGCGGTGGTGCTGAGTTGGCAGCGGCGTAGCGGTGGCGTCCTGTCCTTGGTACTGCGTGATCTACCTCCGGAGACGGCGGCAGTAGTTCCCCTGTTTGTTTCTCGGCAAGGATGCCGAGTGTCCGCTCAACGGCGTGAACGGCCGCTGAGGAAAGCTCGGTGAAGGAGACGCGGCGTGAACGGCCGCGTCGGAGGGTAAGAAGTCCTTCTATGGCGTGAACGGCCACCGAGAGGAGAGTACGACCTATAAGGGGTCGGTAACGCCAGCCAAAAAAGGGCTGTATAGTTGACCGCAAGCGGTCGGTCCTCAGTGCTTCCTTAGCCGTGAACGGGCCCTAGAGCGCACTGAGGGTAGTGTCGGTCGGTGGTGCTAGCCGCTCTTATATAGTGGCTATACGGCTTTCCGCGCACGAGTAGGCGATCGACCGGTTGGCCATCTCGTGGCGCGCGCGTGAATCACTCTCGCGCGCGTGCGGGCCCACTGTGTCGGAGATGCTTTCCGCGTACGAGCGGACGGTCAAACGGCCGGCCATCTCGTGGCGAGCGTGTGAGTCACTCCTCATGCGCGGGCCCACGGTGTCGGCGTGTGGCAGCGCGGCGGCGCGCGCCGGCGTGCGGGTCGCTGGGCCAGAGTGGCGGTGACCGCCACATATATATTTAGCGAGTGCGAGTGAAAGTACAAGTGCAAAAATGTAAGTGCCCGTGGATGGGGAAACGTAAATGCGCCGAGGTATTGTCGCTCGAGGTTTTTATATGTTGCCAAAACATGGAAGTAGGGGTGACCTAAATTCCAATGTTATGATTCTACAGGTCTGAATAAAGTTTATTACCAAATGGCCTTGGCCATCGGTTTGCCTATTGTTAGTCTACTTTTCACTATGAGTCAGCTATGATTCACGCGTTTAAGACCTTTTAGTTGTTCTTGACATAGTTTTCTATTGGTCGACTTAGCTATGAGTCAGCGATGACTCGTGGTGCTAAAATATTATGGCGCCCTTGACATTTAACGTTTGTCTACTTTCGCTTACAACTGATCATGAGTCACACTTGTGACTAAGTATTATGGCGGCCTTGACATTTAACGTTGGCTTATTTTCGCTTACAAACTGACCATGAGTCACACTTGTGACTATTCGATCGATCTATTTTTACTTTCAAAGAGTTATACTTCGTTATAATAATTCCTTTTCATACAATTTGCTCGAATTTAAGCTTTTATAATAAATATTAATTATCGCAATATCGTTTTAGATATACTTTACAATTTTTATAATAATAATGATTACATCGTATAATTAGTATATCTAAAATATGTCAGTATAACTCTTTTTACATTTGTAATACATTATTTATTAAATGTTTTCAGGTACAAAATGGCTCTGATTGTGATTGGTTGAATCGTTAGGGTAGTTTTCCATGCATATTAATAATAAAAATTTTGTCATGGCCATAGAATTAGTGTTAATGAAAATAGGGAAGTAACAATTATAAATATAAATCTAGGCTGAAGGTTTCTAGAAGTTGAACTGGTTTATATACGGAGGTTTGCCTGCTGAACTGATTTGAGTTTTTGAGGTAAGTGTATGTAAGCAAGTTTATAATTGTTTAAATATCTTCTAAACGGTGCGAGTTAGGTAGGTATGTGTAATGAGGTAAGTTGCAGGATTTCCTGTGTGTTGTCCAAATCTTTTATAATAATTATTTGTTAATATAATAATTTATTTATTTATAAATTTTATTAAACGAAATTTAAATCGTAGAATTTCTTTTCTGAGATAAAATATGTTTCTATTGTTTGTATTGAGGTTGTTTATATAATTCCATAAAGAAAACTATATCTTATAAGGAAATGTAAGTATATATGTGTGTGTGTGCTTTCATATACCCTTAATTTTGTTTATATCTTGAGAATTAAGAATCGTAGCCACAAACTGTATTTATGTTTTCGAAAGGATTTTCGATGGAGAATGTATTTATTACAGGAAAAATATATCCATATAAGGACATCAACAAAATTTATCCTTGAAATAAGGATATGTTTCAGATGAACAGTTGAATAAATGTTTCGTCATGGATTTTGTTATATTGTCATTATGACTTTTATTCCTTATTCACATCCTTTCTATTATTATTAATTTTGTTATTAACTTTTATATTTATTATTAAAGTGGAACAAAAGTAAAAGGTTTGATATACAAAGGTTTTTCTGAAGTTATATTTGACAATATAAAGAAATTGGTTGGTTAATAATATGGTTTTGTTTATTTATATCATTGTTAATAAAAATATTACAATGTACTGATAATTGTTTTGTTATAGTTTTGTTATAGTGCATTACGTGGGCGAGGTTATATTTCCTACATTTGATTTTTATTCATTATTTACTATTTTATGTTAATTTGTTAAAATTTTGTTATTAATATTGAAATGCTTAGATAAGAATGCGATATTAAGCTTTATTTTCTTTGTTATTTTACTGATCAGTCTGGAAAAGTGATTTCAGTATGTTCTATTTTTTGTTAGTGAGGTTCTAGGGAAAATTTACTAGGAACATTAAAGCTGTAGTAACGCCATAAGGTTGTGGTAAGGAGCGGCCATTTTGTATAAACTTTTAAATAATTTAAAACGGTATATTCTTTTATTATATGTACAGGAAAGGTTTTACGGTGCTATCTCCTAACACAATCAGTCATAAATAATTAAAAATTTTTGAAAAATTTACACTGAACATAACTAGAGGTACTCTCGGCGCTGGGACGTGACACTGTGTATGTCGCATGCCGAGTCCAAGTAACCGACTCCGACCCCAGGCCCAAAGTCGCCCGAAGGGAAACAAGAGCACTGAGAGGGCCTGACTCCCTAGGTCACAGATAACCCACTAGGATAGTCTGGTTACTCCCGCATATAGACCGGCCTAAGGCGGATAGTATGCCTACGAACTCCGGCTCGCCACAACATTCAGCTACTTTACGCAAGCGCAGAGTACCCAAGAGTATCACGAGGAGGTAGATGTATGACTTGGATGTGAGAGGATAGAGACCTAGCTAGAGATCTATATTCGCATCACAATCCCAACTATTTCTCCTCCAACCTTCACGCCAATCTGTCAAACATCATTACAGACACCTGCACGACGAGGTTTCCAGGCCGCTAGGATTCACGATTCCAAATGACAATACTCAGCCCGCTACACTGGGCTTCATAAAGCCAGGACAGCTGTCAAAGCTTCGCTGCAAGGGCACATCTCCTTAGGATGGCGAGAGTACATGCTTACTCTAAGGTTACATCAGCTTCCCTCGGGCAACTTGCAGTATAGACGCAATAAAGATAATCCGAAGGTCTCGTACGCCTACAATGAGAGCTCAAGATAAGTCGGAGGACTCGTGGCCTCCAGTTAACCCCTGCTCCGACTGAGTTGTCGGTCGATGTACACAGTCCGGGATAGCTCAGAAACAATGCCTGCTCTATTACGACAGCAACGATCGGGCCGGGAGATAGCTCTCTACTACCCAAGAGAGTCATAGTTACTCCCGCCGTTTACCCGCGCTTGCTTGAATTTCTTCACGTTGACATTCAGAGCACTGGGCAGAAATCATATTGCGTCAACATCCGCGAGGGCCATCGCAATGCTTTGTTTTAATTAAACAGTCGGATTCCCCTAGTCCGTGCCAGTTCTGAGCTGAGCGTTGAATAGCGGCCGAAGAGGATGACCACGACGGCTTGCACCGCCACGGAAGCCTTGCAGCAAGGAAGATCCGCGGAAGACCAAGGCACGGTTCGGATCCCGGAACCGGTGCGAAAACGCCGAGCGTTCATCTCGCCCAGGCCCGGCACGTTAGCCAGACCCGCTTCCCGACCAAGCCCGACACGCCCCGCTCCTCAGAGCCAATCCTTATTCCGAAGTTACGGATCCAATTTACCGACTTCCCTTACCTACATTAGTCTATCGACTAGAGGCTCTTCTCTACCGACAGAAATTCTTCCTCACCTTGGAGACCAGTTGCGGATATGGGTACGAACCAGCGCGACACCTCCACGTGGCCCTCTCCTGGATTTTCAAGGTCCGAGGAGGAAGATCCGGACACCGCCGCAACTGCGGTGCTCTTCGCGTTCCAAACCCTGCTAGAGGTTTCCAGGGAACTCGAACGCTTATACAGAAAAAAAAAAACTTTTCTCGGATCTCCCGACGGCGTCTCCAAGTCATTTTGGGTTATCCCGACGGACACTCTTACGAGGGCTCGAATTGTATGCGGTTCCGCTGCCGGGTTCCGGAATAGAAACCGGATTCCCTTTCGCCCGACGGGCGTGTGCCTCTCACTCAGCACTACATTATATCATTGTATTTCTGTATGCACTTTGTGTGTGGACACTAGAGTATCGCACGCCGTCATTGACATAGGATTTCTCCTAGGGCTTAGGATCGACTGACTCGTGTGCAACAGCTGTTCACACGAAACCCTTCTCCGTCAGTCCTCCAGGGCCTCGCCAGACTATTTGTTACTACTACCAAGATCTGCACCGACGGCGGCTCCAGGCAGGCTCGCGCCCAGACTCTTCTGCGCACACCGTCGCGACCCTCCTACTCGTCAGGGCTTCGTGGCGGCGTACGACAACGCACGGACGCCACCCTACTTGCCGCTGAGTATAGGCTCTACGCTTCAGCGCTATCCATTTTCAGGGCTAGTTGCTTCGGCAGGTGAGTTGTTACACACTCCTTAGCGGATTCCGACTTCCATGGCCACCGTCCTGCTGTCTTAAGCAACCAACGCCTTTCATGGTGTCCCATGAGCGTCGAGTTGGGCGCCTTAACTCTGCGTTTGGTTCATCCCACAGCGCCAGTTCTGCTTACCAAAAATGGCCCACTTGGCACTCTGATCCAAGATGCTCATGGCTTCATAGTTCAAGAAAGCCAAAGATCTCACCCATTTAAAGTTTGAGAATAGGTTAAAGTCGTTTCGGCCCCAAGGACTCTAATCATTCGTTTTACCAGATGAGACTCGCGCGCATTCCGTGCGGAACGGCCAAGTGCCAGCTATCCTGAGGGAAACTTTGGAGGGAACCAGCTACTAGATGGTTCGATTAGTCTTTCGCCCCTATACCCAGTTCCTACGATCGATTTGCACGTCAGAATCACTACGGACTTCCATCAGGGTTTTCCCCTGACTTCGTCCTGACCAGGTATAGTTCACCATCTTTCGGGTCCCAACGTGTACGCTCTGGGTGCGCCTCTTCTCGCGATGAGAACAAGACTCCCCGGGAGTGCGGAGCCGCGTCGCGACGCGGCCCATCCTCCCTCGGTCAACAACCAGGGCCGACCTTCACTTTCATTACGCCTTTAGGTATCGTTCGTCCCAATGACTCGCGTACATGTTAGACTCCTTGGTCCGTGTTTCAAGACGGGTCCTAAGAGTACCCAAAGCAGTAGCGTCGCCGACCGGTATCGGTCACGGGAGCACGAGACTTCCATTGGGACGTTGGCAGGCCTGTCGAAGGTTAACCGTACGACCAACAGCGGGCCAGGCACGGTGACGGCGCTAGGTCCGTTGCCTCCGTGTACCGTGGCGCGCGCTTGCGACGGTCTCGACGCACTCGTCTCGTTTGTGAAGCGTGCGGTCTGATACCTTTTGCGCGTACCGCCGGGCAGCCGGCTGGGCGACCGGGGGTTTGACGCGTGCCGTTTTACCGGGCCATAAACCGACACCCAGTGGGTCGCGACGTTCTACTAGGGGAGAAGTGCACGACTACGAATGCCGGACATCGGCGCACGGCGGCGTGCCCGCGCGCGAGCCGCAAGGGCGCCGCATTGCACACCGACGCGAAGCCAGCGTCGCTGACGATGAATCTCCCCGTTCGTTCTTTTGGGTTTCTTAGGTTTACCCCTGAATGGTTTCACGTACTCTTGAACTCTCTCTTCAAAGTTCATTTCAACTTTCCCTCACGGTACTTGTTCGCTATCGGTCTCGTGGTCGTATTTAGGCTTAGATGGAGTTTACCGCTCACTTAGAGCTGCATTCTCCAGCAACCTGACTCTAAGGAGAGATCCTCCCAATGGGCATCGGTCGCTACGGGCCTGGCACCCTCTGCGTGTAAGTGGCTCTATTCAAGATGGACTTGGACGCGACGCGACGCCTCGGGATAAGCGGACCCTCCCAAACACCACATTTCCCTGCGGCGGAACCGCGGGATTCGGTACTGGCCTCTTTCCTGTTCGCCGCTACTAAGGAAATCCTGGTTAGTTTCTTTTCCTCTGCTTAGTAATATGCTTAAATTCAGCGGGTAATCTCGCCTGCTCTGAGGTCGTCAAAGTCAGTGTAGATGACAGTTCGGGCGGACGACGGGGTTCGTAACGAGTACACGACGAAGCGTGCCGGTCCCAGGTCGCGTCTCTGCTCTCTCGCTCGAGAGAGTTATGGAGAGGAACTTCGTAGACTCGGACACGCGGTCGGTTCGCGATCCCCGCGGGGGGAACGACACACGGGCGGAGCGTAAGGCAAGAATCGGATCTCCGCGCGCGATGCGGGGGAGGCCTGCGACAACGTAGGGAGTGCCCGGTTCCGCTCTCGCGGAAGGGCGCCTCTCCGTCGGCCAATGGATCCTCCTCTATCCACGTATTTCTTGCGCCCGGTCGCTCGGCGCCCCGGTCAGCCTTCTTCACGTATCAATGTCATTTCGGACAAGCGTGCCACCCAGCCGGCGTGCGCGCAGCGGAAGAGCCCGGCGGGACTGGCGGCCTTACGCGTAGCGCGCAAAGGGCTTCCCGCTGCGTTTCTCCTCTCACCGCATCTTTCGCGCGGCATGGGGCGAACGTCCAACGATCGCTCGTACGCCGGTGCGCGCTGCCGTCACCCGGTCGCCGTCGTCGGCGACGCGAGGCGAAGCGCGCAAACGCGGGCGCAAGCAGTCTCTGGGTACTAAAACGACCCTCAGCCAGGCGTGGTTCGGGAATTGTATCCGTGGACCGTAATGTGCATTCGAAATGTCGATGTTCATGTGTCCTGCAGTTCACAAGTTGACGCGTAATTAGCTGCGTTCTTCATCGACCCACGAGCCAAGTGATTCACCGTTCAGGGTAATCGCATTTTCCTTTCTCTCGCCGCGTCTCCCTGGAGAACGCGACTCGAAGGTATACTGTCCCAACGTGTTTTGTATATTTACGCTCGCTGCCCATCGGGGACAGAGTTCTCTCTCCGTTCTTCCGGGGCGCGAGCGTGATGGCCCTTCGATCAGCCTGGCCGCGCGTCCGAGCACGCGCGGACCGCCGCCCCGTTTACGGGGGCTACGACATGATCGGGACATCGGCAACGGGCCGCAAGAGACCCGTCCGACATTCCGGTGGAAACGGGAAGCGTCCCATAGCGCGAGAGGCGATGGGCCGGGGCGGAAATCATTGAAAAACCATCGGGCTCCCGGTGCCAGTGGTTCTCCCGCGGTGCTTTCGAGAAGCGACGCTCGTGCGCGCTCGCTTTCATCGTGTAGATTACCACCGGCCTGGCGTCGCGCCTGAAGTCAAGCCGGAAGCTCGAGCAACAGGCGGCGCGCGAGGCGCCACGCTTCCGTGGAGTCCGCCGACCGCCGGGCTTCCACCG
>JAECZD010000038.1:399325-434957 GCA_024349325.1 Pogonomyrmex californicus
ATTCGACAGGGTTTGCAACTGCTGCAAGCCATCCTTGAGCCTGGTATTACATTTCTCAATTTCCGCTTGCCAGAAGCTCCCAGGAACCTATCCCTTTTCTGTCTGAAGGTCCGCCACAGGCAGCTTCCTGAGCCTGTTAAGCCTCCGCATTGGGGTCGTCCATCTGAGCGAGGCAATTCCCAAACCACCCGACTTAACATTGGTGTGTATATATGCATTGGGAACATCGGATGGCAGCGCTAACCACCTTCGCGCTGCAGCGCGTACAACCCTATCACTCTTCCTAAGGACACTAACATTTATATTACCCAACTCAAGTTGATGATACAGAGCGGGTATCACCATGGTTCTTAGTGCAAACAAGCGTTGTTGGGGTTTGAGTGGCGCCGCAGTCAATTTATCGAGAGACAATTTTTATCCAGAAACTATGTCAATCCTAAGACGGCCTTCAGTTGTAAATGGAACACCTAAATATTTTCATTGGTCGTATCACTTCAGCGAAGGCAACATCCCGCCGTCGCACTCAAAAACCGTCTCTTTATCTATAATTGTCTTCTTTTCATGAGGCACGTTGCGGCATGAGACCATCATACTCTTCGCAGCATTGATTTGAAGGCCACAGCTCTTCAGGTAGTCGATTGAAGGATCTTTTGCAATTCCATAGGAGTAGAAGCAAGGAGAAGCAGGTCATCAGCAAAAGCAGCCGCATTTATGCGCATATTTCCAATACGGGCTCCAATATTATCTGGAAGCTTAGTCAGGAGCCGATCCATAATCATATTAAATATAATAGGAGACATTGGGTCCCCCTGCTTTCCTTCACACGCGGGACTAATCAATTCAGACCTCCATGAGTCACAACAAAGAACCATGGTGCTGCGCTTGTATACATCCATAATATATTCTATCATGGGCATAGGTAGTCCCATATTACCCAACGTGTCACGTATTGTACCGTGCGATACAGAATCGAATGCCTTCGCGATATCGACAGACGCTATAAAGGGAGGCTTGTTGTGCCTGTGGTAGTATCTCAAAACTAAGTCAAGGAGGAAAACGTTATCGGAACAACTATCAGGTCTAAACGCCCGCTGTCTTGAATCAAGATGCACTCCGTGTAACATACGAACGGTCAAAACCTTATGTAATGTTCTTACGAGCACAGATGAGACTGTAATTGGCCTAAAGTCTGACGGAGCCGAAGCCTTGGTCTTCTTTGGGATCAAGGTTGTTAGTAATTCCAATAGATACGTGGGAGATCTACCACACCACAGGATTATATTGAATATTCGAACAAGTACCTCCATTGGCACACGCCTCAGGAAGCGCGCTGATAGCCCATCTAGGCCCGCGGAGGTAGTGCTTTGTGGATGTGCTTTTCTAATCTCTAATGCGGATATAGGCGCCTAAAGCTCCCTGACAACGGGTTTCGGTTGTCTGGGACCGGGGGAGATGTCAGAGCGTCCCCTCATGACTTCTTTCCAAAAAAGGACCATAACGTTCTTGGGGGGAGCATGTACATCCGCGACATCGTCCAGAAGCATCCGCAGACATTTGCTACGATTCTTTCGCCACAAGTCCTGCGTGCGCGCATACTCGGCACGACATGCTTGCTTCCTACTCAATGTCTGGGTCACTGGATGGGACTGCTTGGCCGTTCTAGGCTTTTTATTAGAAAAAACATTTCGCAAGTAGAGGGTAAGCTGTTCCAGAATATTGTCACAACATCGAGAAAGTAAGTCACAGATACTTAAAAGATCCGCAATTCGAAAATCATTCCTTTCGGGCGCTGGCAGTGCTTCAATAAATTCCCCAATCCGGATCCTATACTCGTCAGGAGGGAGAGGGTCAAAGGTAATATGAGATTCGTCATTCGAGTCAGCAGAAAGTGAGGCAAGAATCTCATTTACGATCGTTCTATACTTCTGCTGCTTCCGCTTGCCCTTAATACCCTCCAGAATTCTTTCAGGAAAATCGCGGAGCAGCGCCTGGTTGAGAAACCTCTCACTTTGCAACGACAGCTCAGCCTCCCTCCTGGCGAGTAAACGGGTCTCTTCGTCAGTCCATCTCGACAGCAACGATGTTTTGTTGCGAGTCGAACCAGTCAGGGTGGGCACTACGACAATGGACATCTCTGCCTATCTTGTTCTCAAAGACTCGGCCACAGCCAGGGAACTCGCACGCAACTCCTGAACTAGACCTCACCGGAACAGCCGAAGACATCTGCCGACTCCTGGTTGCTGGACCCCTGAGGCCAGAGGGCCCGGGGTTATCATTCATCCGAGGCTTGTTTTTATTATTTGGGCCAGCATTAAGAAAGAGCCAAGGGGGTTGGCAATCCCCAAGACCCCAAGTCGCCGTAACACCATTTAGCTATTGCCTAAAAGGCAATACCCGGGAGCATCACGAGGAAGAAGGTATACGACTTGGACGTGAGAGGCTGAAGGACCTAACAAGAGGTCTGTATTACGCATCACGCCCCAACTATGACTCCCTTAAGAGAGTCATAGTTTACCCGCGCTTGCTTGAACTTCTTCACGTTGACATTCAGAGCACTAGGCAGAAATCACATTGCGTCAACACCCGCGAGGGCCATCGCAATGCTTTGTTTTAATTAGACGATCGGATTCCCCTAGTCCGTGCCAGTTCTGAGCTGAGCGTTGAATGGCGGCCGAAGAGAACGACCACGACGGCTCGCGCTGCCACGGAAGCCTCGCAGCAAGGAAGATCCGCGGGAGGCCAAGGCACGGGACCGAGCTCGGATCCCGGAACCGGTGCGAGAACGCCGAGCGTTCATCTCGCCAAGACCCGGCACGTCAACCAAGTCCGCTTCCCGACCAAGCCCGACACGCCCCGCTCCTCAAAGCCAATCCTTATTCCGAAGTTACGGATCCAATTTGCCGCCTTCCCTTACCTACATTAGTCTATCGACTAGAGTCTCTTCACCTTGGAAACTTGCTGCGGATATGGATACGAACCGGCGCGACACATCCACGTGGCCCTCTCCTGGATTTTCAAGGTCCGAGGGGGAAGATCCGGACACCGTTGCAACTGCGGTGCTTTTCGCGTTCCAAACCCTATTTCCCTGCTAGAGGTTTCCAGGGAACTCGAACGCTTATACAGAAAAAAAAACTCTTCCCGGATCTCCCGACGGCGTCTCCAAGTCATTTTGGGATACCCCGACGGACACTCTTACGAGGGCCAGAATTGTATGCGGTTCCGCTGCCGGGTTCCGGAATAGGAACCGGATTCCCTTTCGCCCGACGGGCGTGTGCCTCTCACTCAGCACTACATTATATCATTGTATTTCTGTATGCACTTTGTGTGTGGACACTAGAGTATCGCACGCCGTCATTGACATAGGATTTCTCCTAGGGCTTAGGATCGACTGACTCGTGTGCAACAGCTGTTCACACGAAACCCTTCTCCACGTCAGTCCTCCAGGGCTTCGCTGGAATATGTGCTACTACCACCAAGATCTGCACCGACGGCGGCTCCAGGCCGCAGGCTCGCGCCCAGACTCTTCTGCGCACACCGTCGCGACCCTCCTACTCGTCAGGGCTTCGTGGCGGCGCGTACGACAACGCACGGACGCCGCCCCACTTGCCGCTGACGGCAGAGTATAGGCTCGACGCTTCAGTCCATTTTCAGGGCTAGTTGCTTCGACAGGTGAGTTGTTACATACTCCTTAGCGGATTTCGACTTCCATGGCCACCGTCCTGCTGTCTTAAGCAACGCCTTTCATGGTGTTCCATGAGCATCGAGTTGGGCCTTAACTCTGCGTTTGGTTCATCTCACAGCGCCAGTTCTGCTTACCAAAAATGGCCCACTGACTTGGCACTCTGATCCGAGATGCTCGTGGCTTTATAGTTCAAGAAAGCCAGAGATCTCACCCATTTAAAGTTTGAGAAATTATGTAAAAAAGTTATAGTTACTGTCACGTCTGTCGCGTCAGAATAAATGAATTAATTAATAATTTTATTTCCTATTGTAAAGGTATTACTCTTTTCAATTTTACAATGATAAATCTTTATAAAGTGAAGCAAAGAACAGACGTGGTACGTCCCTAGGTACCGCGAGCCCCACCATGGCGATCCTCTGGCCTCCCACGCGAGCGCCGCACTCCCACCACCGACGCCTCCCACATCGAGCGCGCACCCCACCATAGTGTCGTCGCAGTTTCGAGCCACCGAATCGAAGCACTTCAGTGCACGGCCGACTGTAGTCAGTTCATCTCGCGAATCCGACTGGAGAGGACCTCCAGTTTGTGAACTCCCTTTTCTAATTCTAGTATTAAGAAAGTTCAATTCCAATTCTAGTATTAAGAAAGTTCAATTCCAATTCTAGTATTAAGAAGTAACTTGAATCCAATCAATTCCAATTCTATTGTAGTGCTAGTGAATCCAACGTCACTCAATTCAAATCTAACTTTAAACGTGTTTTAGAATTTAATCAATCTTTGTATTAATTAATCTTGTATTTGAATATTTGAATATTTTGTATTTGAATTTAACCTTACAATATATATATATATAAGTGAAAAGTGATTAGTGTGTGTCAAACAATTAATAAATCCCTATCCTTCCACTCATCCTAGTGAAACGTACAATCGACAGAGTTCGCGAGGTAGAGTGACCACGCCTAATTTAATCAAAATAACAAGCGATCCGGGAAGCCGTGCTTGCTCTCTTGGCTAGCAAGTTGTGCGTCCACCCGCACTACTCCCCAAGAGAGGTATCGCTTCTCACGCAATTTTAAGTCGTCAAATTATAAGATATCTGACAACCTGTCCCGCCTCTTGGCTGGCAAGTTGTGCGTCCACCCGCACTACTCCCCACAGAGGGTTACAGGTTCTCACCGCGATAGAAAGCTCAATCTTTTATTCGTAATTTGTAAGGGAAGCAACATTTCCCTTCATGGTCACTTTCGATGCCGAATAAACGCAAAAACCGCGCCGGACGTCAGCGTGCGATTCGTCGAACTCTATACGAAATTAAATCCGCGCTCACCGGTGATTTGAGTGAATTGCTCGGGTGTGAAAAAATCTATCAACCAGAATACGAAGCGCATTTCAAGAATAGCCTGTGGGCACCAAGTCCCCCGAATCCAGCAACGTTGTCTTCAGACGCCCCGCATCCTAGTGTGCATCCCGAGACCCGCCAGGCCGACAGCGAGAATTAGAAGCCCGAATCCAGGAACCGGGCCAACGAAAGGTAAGTGCATTTCCATTTCCTATTTGTGAATCGCGTTATGTGCAGAGGACGATCGGAAGGCTCACGTCAAAAGAGAACACATCCAGCCGCCGTCTTTAATCATCAAATAAGTATCTCTCGGTGTGTAGTCGAATTCGGGTATGGTCTTGTCGGCATAGCTACCGATACAAATTCCGCCAACACTCATATGTCTAGAGTGTAAATCCCGGTATAATCTCAATTGTGATCAACTACAATTCACAGCTATCTTAAGGCATTACATTAATGTTGGAACTATTCGGAAAGAAAGGCTTTGCAATTTTTGTGGTACTGAATTAGCTCTCTGGCGTGAGGTAACCGACTGCGATCCCTGCTCCGAAGCATTTGCGGCATTCTTAGAATATTTACGCGAAGAAAATACTTCTTTTTACGCACTGCCAAATCCTATCGTCATTGACGTAGACGCAGAGATAGGATTGCATGATATTATTTTCTCTAGGAGATTAGCGACCTTTTTACACGGTCTATACACTCGCAATTTATATCAACAATCCAGTCAAATTCAGCCGCAAAAACCAACACGCAGCCCAGTGCGAGCAGACTCGCCCCACGCGTAGCACGTCTCGACTGTGACGTAACATTACGTAAATTAGTTATGTAAAAAAGTTTCTTTTTTCTTATTCTCAATTGAGAATACAGATGCAGTGTCATCTGCGGATAAAAAAAGATAAATGAAAATTATACATTTCTCATTTACTTCTATGTGCTATATTTGCACAATAAATTACTTACTACTAGACTTCAAATTACTTGAGTATGTACTTGACGGAGACAAAAACACTGATGCTTGTGGAAATGGTGCTTGTGAAGACAGTGCTTGTGAAGACGATATTTGTGAAAATGATGCTAATGGAGATGAAGGCAGAATAAATATCGGGGAAAGTGAAGTTTTTTCAATGGTTGAGATTTTTTTCATATTTTTCTGTGACATGTAACTACTGGTGTCACGTCCCAGCGCCGAGAGTACCTCTAGTCATGTCTAATGTAAATTTTTTCTTTTTAAATTTTTTAATTATTTATGACTGACTGTGTTAGGAGACAGCACCGTCAAGCCTTTGGTATACACATAATAAAAGAATATACCGCTTAAAATTATTTAAAGATTTATACAAAAATGGCCGCTTCTTACCACAACCTTATGGCGCTACTACAGCCTTAATGCTCCTAGTAAATTTTCCCTAGAACCTCACTAACAAAAAACAGAACATACCAAAATCACTTCTCCAGACTGTTCGGTAAAGTAACAAAGAAAATAGAGCTTAATATCGCATCCTTCTAAGCATTTCAACATTAACAACAAAATCTTAACAAATTAATATAAAATAGTAAATAATGAATAAAAAACAAATGTAGGAAGTATAACCTCGCCCACGTAATGCACGAAAACTATAACAAAACAATTATCGGTACATTGTAATATTTCTATTAACAATTAATAAACAAAATCATATAATTATATAAATAACAAAATACCAACCAATTTCTTTATATCGTCAAATATAACTTCCTTTCACTTTTGTTCCATTTTAATAATAAATATAAAGGTTAATAACAAAATTAATAACAATAGAAAGGATGTGAATAAGGAATAAAGGTCATAATGACAATATAACAAAATCCATGACGAAAACATTTATTCAACAGTTCATCTGAAACATATCCTTATTTCAAGGATAAATTTTGCTGATGTCTTTATATGGATATATTTTTCTTGTATAAATACATTCTCCATTAAAAATTCTTTCGAAAACATAAATACAGTTTGTGGCTACGATTCTTAATTCTCAAGATATAAACAAAATTAAGGGTAATGAAAGCACACACACATATATACATATATACGTACATTATACATTTCCTTATAAGATATAGTTTTCTTTATGAAATTATATAAACAACCCCGATAGAAACATATTTTATCTCAGAAAAGAAATTCTACGATTTAAATTTCGTTTAATAAAATTTATAAATAAATAAATTATTATATTAACAAATAATTATTATAAAAGATTTGGACAACACACAGGAAATCCTGCAACTTACCTCATTACACATACCTACCTAACTCGCACCGTTTAGAAGATATTTAAACAATTATAAACTTGCTTACATACACTTACCTCAAAAACTCAAATCAGTTCAGCAGGCAAACCTCCGTATATAAACCAGTTCAACTTCTAGAAACCTTCAGCCTAGATTTATATTTATAATTGTTACTTCCCTATTTTCATTAACACTAATTCTATGGCCATGACAAAATTTTTATTATTAATATGCATGGAAAACTACCCTAACGATTCAACCAATCACAATCAGAGCCATTTTGTACCTGAAAACATTTAATAAATAATGTATTACAAATGTAAAAAGAGTTATACTGACATATTTTAGATATACTAATTATACGATGTAATCATTATTATTATAAAAATTGTAAAGTATATCTAAAACGATATTGCGATAATTAATATTTATTATAAAAGCTTAAATTCGAGCAAATTGTATGAAAAGGAATTATTATAACGAAGTATAACTCTTTGAAAGTAAAAATAGATCGATCGAATAGTCACAAGTGTGACTCATGGTCAGTTTGTAAGCGAAAATAAGCCAACGTTAAATGTCAAGGCCGCCATAATACTTAGTCACAAGTGTGACTCATGATCAGTTGTAAGCGAAAGTAGACAAACGTTAAATGTCAAGGGCGCCATAATATTTTAGCACCACGAGTCATCGCTGACTCATAGCTAAGTCGACCAATAGAAAACTATGTCAAGAACAACTAAAAGGTCTTAAACGCGTGAATCATAGCTGACTCATAGTGAAAAGTAGACTAACAATAGGCAAACCGATGGCCAAGGCCATTTGGTAATAAACTTTATTCAGACCTGTAGAATCATAACATTGGAATTTAGGTCACCCCTACTTCCATGTTTTGGCAACATATAAAAACCTCGAGCGACAATACCTCGGCGCACTTACGTTTCCCCATCCACGGGCACTTACATTTTTGCACTTGTACTTTCACTCGCACTCGCTAAATATATATGTGGCGGTCACCGCCACTCTGGCCCAGCGACCCGCACGCCGGCGCGCGCCGCCGCGCTGCCACACGCCGACACCGTGGGCCCGCGCATGAGGAGTGACTCACACGCTCGCCACGAGATGGCCGGCCGTTTGACCGTCCGCTCGTACGCGGAAAGCATCTCCGACACAGTGGGCCCGCACGCGCGCGAGAGTGATTCACGCGCGCGCCACGAGATGGCCAACCGGTCGATCGCCTACTCGTGCGCGGAAAGCCGTATAGCCACTATATAAGAGCGGCTAGCACCACCGACCGACACTACCCCTCAATGCGCTCTGGGGCCCGTTCACGGCTAAGGAAGCACTGAGGACCGACCGCTTGCGGTCAACTATACAGCCCTTTTTTGGCTGGCGTTACCGACCCCTTATAGGTCGTACTCTCCTCTCGGTGGCCGTTCACGCCATAGAAGGACTTCTTACCCTCCGACGCGGCCGTTCACGCCGCGTCTCCTTCACCGAGCTTTCCTCAGCGGCCGTTCACGCCGTTGAGCGGACACTCGGCATCCTTGCCGAGAAACAAACAGGGGAACTACTGCCGCCGTCTCCGGAGGTAGATCACGCAGTACCAAGGACAGGACGCCACCGCTACGCCGCTGCCAACTCAGCACCACCGCCGACCTCGCAACCGCATCCGTCCGTGCCCAAGCAGTCTCTTGGCCGCCATCACCGCGGGGAGGCCTACCCCCGCCGCCAGGACTAGCACCGAGCGGACTTTTCGGCTGGGGGGACGACGCGACAACCAGCCCCCGTCTCCTACAACACCGCGCCGACCTGAGGCCGCGCCACCAGTGCGGAGGAACGATCGTCACCCCACGACTGCCGGGCGAGAACAACTCATAGAGCTGTTCGGCGCCCTATCGACTTCCTCTTCGTCGACCGATAGCCACACGTCTGGACCGGCACCACGGACGCCACCGCGTCCGAGCACAGCTCCACGGACGTGCCCGCCTACGCCGGGCCGCGGCATCAATTTTCCGGCCCGCAGGGACGCATGCAGCGAACCGACCACCCCGCAACGGACGAGGCTCTCACCGCAGATCGCGGCGCATCGCGGCCCGCCTGCTCCCGGCTTCTCTGGACTACAAGCAGAGCCCGCTAACAGACCGTGGCGGTTGATACCCCTAGACCTAGGGGGTATCACGCGGGGAACGCCCCGTCGGGACCACCGGCAGCCGTCGTTCGACGCCGCCTCACAGACCGAGGCCGTGTTTTCAATTGTAAACGCCCTAACGGCCCGTACACGGACTACTCATCACGGCGGAACCGGAGCTCGGGAGAGACGAACACAACGATACCTCGAGGGACTCCGCGACCCGATCTACACCAGGGACTCTATACACACACGAGGGACACAGACTCCCACGCCTCGCATTTAGCACTTCCGCTGCAGCTCTGTATATTTTAACTTTTTAAGAATATAGAAATGTACCCATAAAGGTTGCCTTATTTGGGAATCCAGCACGCAACTTTCCTTTCCCTGTCGCCCATTCCGCTTTGCGCACATACAAGAAGCAGACCGAGGACGTCAGGGCCACAGCAGATGCTCGACTACGTCGGTGGTGGACGTAGAAACCAACAAGTTGACACACACACACACGCCACACCACAAAACCAACTCATACCCATATATATATATTTATATATATATATATATATATATATATATATATATATATATTATATACAGTGAATAAATTCCGATTCAAATACCACAAGTGTGATATTATATTATTCCTTATCCCCAAAAATCGAAAACTCTTTCCTGAAAATAGAAGTCACTTCGACATTCCTGTTACCCACTTCCTTCGCAGTATCTAATCCTGAGGTTTTACCCTCTTAACCGCACGGAAAAGAATCCCACAAATAACGTGTGAGTGTAGCAGTCGAGGATCTGTTAATTTCGGCTCCGTCCGATCTATCAGGACTTCCTAGGACGTCACACTGGCAGTTCTGAAACACCGAAATATATATCATTAGCTAATGATGACACTAAGTTAATTTGATTTATAAATGACAATTATATATTTGCGAGGCATAATATGATCCACCAAAAATAAACAGTGATTATAAAATTGCCATTTCGATACATAGTAGGGCTTTGACCCTTGCCCAGATTTTCTCTTCAGACTTGACATGACTTTCCGCCTTTCTCTACTAAATCGCTGGCGAATGTTATACCATTCCTTGGCCGCATCTTCTTCTGATGAGAAATTAAAACATGAATAAAATAATCTAACCTAACCTAATTTATCCGAAACATCATATGCAAACATTTTACATGATATGCAATTTACCTGACAATATGCAATTCGTCTCAACAAACTAGATCCAATGCTCTCCCAAACTAAATCTTTGCAAAAATTTTTGCCAGCATATTTTTTCCAATTTTTCGCGTACAGAGCGAGATTTATTAGGTGTACAAAAAAGTTCTGAGCTTTAGATTTCATACAACCGAAATAACAATTTAAATTTTATATATCTTCCCGCCCTTTTGCAGTTTTAAAGCGTTGACATTTGGCCTTCTAAAATGCCATACGGTTTGGCGTTTGATGCACATAACGTCAAAAATCAGTAGTGTTTACGATGGCAATAACAAAAGAGCATATTCGATTTTCCATCCACTTCGCGTTTCATCTGAAGAAAAATGCTGCTGAAGCCACTGCAATGATTTGTGCTGCATATGGAGAGAACGCAAGTCTGTAAGTCATACTACATGTAAAAGTCGGTATCAAAAATTTCGCCAAGGAGATTTCAGTCTTGAAGATAAAACCGCGCGCTGGACGCTCTCAAAAGATTGAAACGGACGAATTGCAAGCACTCCTGGACATAAACTCTGCGCAAACTGAAAAGGAACTTGCAGAACAGCTTGGCATTACGCAGCAAACCATTTCCGTACGTTTACATACGATGGGAAAGGTTCAGAAGGAAGGCAGATGGGTTCCGCATGAATTGTCCGAAGACAACAAAAATCATCGGTGTGACACTGCACTCACTTTGCTTTCAAAGTTCCGGAAAAAAGATTTTCTGCACAAAATCATTACAGGCGATGAAAAGTGGATTCTTTATGATAATCCTAAACGTAGAAAATCATGGGTTGACCCTGGTCAACCTTCGACATTGACGCCAAAGCCCAATATCTACGCCAAGAAAGTTTTGCTCTGTATCTGGTGGGATTGGAAAGGTGTGTTACGTTGGAAAGGTGTATTACGAATTGTTACAATCGGATAAAACAATCACGGCAGACCACTACCAACAACAATTGACCAATTTGAGCGATGCATTAGAAGAAAAGATGCCATTTACTGGCCAAGGACGTCGTAAAGTGATCTTGCTTCATGACAATGCTCGACCACATGTTGCGAAAGCGATTCAGGACCATATCTGTGTCTTAGGCTGGGAACTTCTCCCGCACGCGGCGTATAGCCCAGACATGGCGCCTTCCGATTACTACCTATTCCGGTCGCTGCAGCATCATTTGGCTGATACACATTTCGTGAGATTTGAAGAGATACGAAAATGCATTGATGACTTTATCGCTTCGAAGCCGGTGAGCTTCTATCGTCAAGGAATTCGCAAGCTACCCGAAAGATGGCAAAAGGTCGTTGATGCAAACGGGGAATATTTCGCTGATTAATATTTTTTTGTTTGTTTTTGAGTAAAGATTGAATTTTACAAAAAAAAGCTCAGAACTTTTTTGTACACCTAATACTTTGACAAGAGCGGTCAACTCTTGCTTCATCAAAGTATTAAGTTTGTCATCTTCATCTTCTATTTTATTATTTACATCATCAAAAATTTCTTCATCAGACATCGTGTTGTTTTAAAAAAATTTAGCACAATTGAAAAATTAATATATTTTATATATTACATGGATTATTCGCTGTGTTTAAAGCTGTGTTCTGATATTTATTGTCAGTCGGAACATACCTAAACATTCATTGACGTGACGTAAGACTTGTTGCAAGTCGTAAGCAATATCGAAATGAAAATAATTCATTTCGCTTATGACTACTGCTACAATCTATTTAGTCTGTCCCTTACAACCTATTTACGGCCTAAAATTCTCCATTATACACAGACCTTTATAATGAGAAATTTAAAAAGCATTTTATTTTCTCGCTTGATCGATCAAACGAGAAACGTTTATTAATGTCTCGATCGATTAATCACTACTTGATCGATGATTCACTATTAATTATTTGACGCGTGAAAATTATTCGAAGAAAGAAACACGTATTTACTCGGCGAACATACGACACATGTTTATAATCACTATTACGACTCGATCGGTAATTCACTTTTAATTATTTGACGTGTGAAAATTATTTGGAGAAAGAAACATGTATTTATTCGGCGAACATAGGCCCATACACGACACGTGTTTACTTGGGGTGCTTTCCAACTAGGAGAGTTTGGTGTTACACAATGTGACATAGAGAGACACTGTAAGACACAGTTATAGAGTTTAATTGGAACACATAAGTTACTAAACACGCTCACTAGAGAGCGTAAAAGATTGTGACCAGGGAGAAGACCATCACGCATAAACATGAGCGCATTTTTTTGTTATTATCCATTATTGCCAGTGCATTTTTTGAAGAATTATTGATACATACTGAAATAAATTTAAATAAATTATATGTATTGATTATTTCATACCTGGCTACAAAGCGCTTTATTTTATATTTGTGAAATAACTATGATCTTTCCGATTTGACATTACATGGAATCTCATTCATTTCAGGTGAGTATAATTGCTTTTCTCTTTCAAGGAACACTTCTTTTTCTTTGAAACAAACATGATGCTTGTTTTCTTTGAAACAAACATGATGCTTGTTTTCATCATCTAATATAGAAATAATTCCTCCATCTAATATAGAAATAATTCCTTTACAATGCCGACAAAAGAACATATGCAATAAAAATTAATAGAATATGTACTAATAGAATATGTACTAATAATGGGTCATCAACAAATACGTTTTTAAGCTTATATAGTTCTTTAAATAAAAAAAATTGAATATTGATTACCTAAAAATTCCGGGTTCGGTACTACGTTATTCGAATGCGACGAAGACATTTTTTTGCAGATAAAGAATGCGTTCCGTTTCTCGCATGATACGCGTGATGTATCATTTATCCTTATCAATACATTAAACAAGGATAAATGATGCATTATGTGCATCATTTATCCTTGTTTAATGTATTGATAAGGATAAATGATGTGCAAGAACGCATCCAAAATGACAATAATGACTGAAATGTATATTAGTACCACACTTAAAAAAATAATTTTGCTCGATATGTTGGCATTATTGACGTCCGACATGGCCAAACTTAGGATCGAGCTGTGTTTCGCAGTGTCGTTCTGTGTCTCTCTGTGTCATAGATGGAAAGCACCAGTATAGACACTGTATTACATAGTGTGTACGTTGTTGGAAAGCACCCTTGATGATAGCAAGCGGTCGACTGGTTATTGTTGTGACACTGTCAGATGTAAACGCATGGTTAGCCTTAAAAGTCAGAACGCGGCAATTCAAAATATTCATTAATATAATTTTGTATTAATATAATTTATTGAGTAACACGAGGATTCTCGTCACTATACATATGTATATTGTGAAAGTTAAAAATTCCTTTTCGTGTGAACAGCGATAATCGCTGAATATCACACGAGAAAGAAAATTCGTATATCCTCGTTCACTTTTCTCAAAAAATTTTCACAAATATCCGAGAAGAAGATTATCCTCGGAGGAAGAGGATAGTCTTCCTCCGAGGATAGTCTTTCTCTCGTAAGTGTTGCACGCGGTTGTAATGGTAAACGTGCAGTTTTTCTTTTTTAATTCTCTGTATTGTGGAATAAGATAGACCATGCTCTCTACCAATGATCCGAATATTCGTTTCAGGCTCTTCTTCGACAGCACGTAGGACTGTTTCCACATTTCGCAAATTTCTTTAACGACGATATCTACCACAGTCATTTTTTCTTTGTATGACGCTTCCAGTTTCAAACAATCGTTGAGCTGCACCAAGTATAACAATAGCCGACGGATGTCTTTCTCGGTGTGGATATAATTCTGCATAATGTCTTGCAGCAATATAATGTTGTTCCTGATACTCACCAAGTGCCATCAGCATATCGTAATACTCTTCGTTCGTGTATGCTGTCATATCATTCTAATAAGAACGTTTTAATAATCGAAGGATTCTTGAGTGAAGTCTCGCTGTCGCTCTAATAAGAACGTTTTAATAATCGAAAGATTCTTGAGTGAAGTCTCGATGTCGCTCTTATAAGAATGGCCTAATAATCAAAGGCTTATTGATTAAAGTATCGCGTTATCCTATTTATACGATGTCCGTGAAGGGTCGATGCCCCCTCTCCGCCTTCTCCGCCGAATGAGACGTCGCGATCCGCGCCCCGCAATCTACGACAGATCGACTATCGTTATACTTGGTGCAGCTCAACGATTGTTTGAAACTGGAAGCATCATACAAAGAAAAAAACGACTGCGGTAGATATCGTCGTGAAAGAAATTTGCGAAATGTGGAGACAGTCCTACGTGCTGTCGAAGAAGAGCCTGAAACGAGTATTCGGAAGATACCCAAGACTTGCAAACAGATATGAGGAAGGAGTTTTACAACGCCGATGTGCAAAAACTCTTGAAAAAATATAACGTTAATCATTATTCCATGTATACGGTGTTGAAGGCATCAATCGTCGAGCGATTCAATCGCACGCTTAAGAACAACATGTGGAAGATGTTTACGCTCAACGGCACTTAGTGCATCGACGCGCTCGTATCAGATTACAACGCGTGCAAGCATCGCACTATTGGCATGCGACCCGTTGACATAATTCCCACGATCGCTAAAAGACTCTTGGACACGTGTACAGCGCAATAAAGATTGCAGGTCCAGCAAAATTCAAAATAGGCGATTCGGTACGCGTGAGTACAAGACAGTTTTCAAAAAAAGTTACACGCCAAATTGGAGCACCGAGGTGTTTAAGATCGTTAATGTACAGCATACTAATCCCATAATCTATCTGCTCGAAGACTATCGCAGAAAAGCCGTCGCTTTCTACGAGCACGAGTTGCAGCGCGCGACTCCGGACGTGTATCTCATGGAGAAAGTATTGCGCAGGAAAGGAGACAAAGTTTACGTCAAGTGGTTGGAATTCGATGGATCGCACAATTCTTGGATAAACAAAAGCAGTGTGATTTAATTTATTTTTATTTTTACAATATATTAAAAATAAATATACAATGTATTAAAATTAAATATACAATGTATAAATGTACAATCTTATTATTCCTTTCCTTCAATTACATCTTCGTAAAGTGTAAAAAAAGTACACGTGTAAATATAAAAAAATTATTAAACGCATAAAAATGTACAATACGGGTACGATACGTGTACAAAAATATATAAAAAATGTATAAAAGTATAAAAAAAATATATATATATATATAAACTACATATATAAAAATATAAAAATATATGTACATTGTACATGTATATTACATGTATATTACAATGGAAATGTCCCCACGGTAACGTTTCCGTCGAATTCGGTATAAACGATGTATCGTTTGTCATCGTACGGACTCAGAGCGATTTTTAACTCGGATATCGTATATACTTGGTGTAACTTAGATTTTATACATGGCGACGGGTCATTTCGATCTCTTCATTCAAGCACCGTGTGTAATCGTCGAACGTTTATTGTTCGCGCTACGACATGACTCTTTACACCTTTTGCCTTTTTGGTGTCCTTTTTATCATCAACCCTCACTGCATACATCTTCGCTCTGAGTACGATGAATTCCATCATTTTCATACCGTTATTTTCATCCTTAGACCGAGTACTTTTTTATTCATGAGAGGCATTTCGTACGCGTTGGATAATCGCTTGTATCGAATCTAGCGATATCGCGTTTCATCGTCTCGTACACATTGCATTCAATGTGATATATGAGACTGTGTCGATGTACATGATCTTACATTTGTCGCGATATAGCTGTGATATATACTCGTGGTGAAATTCGTACAAGCAGATTTTCGATATGTCGAGTATACACATACTTCTACATAAATCGGTTTGTCGAATTTCACCTCGAGTTTACACAATTCGACGGCGATTAAGTTTTTCGCAAAGACGCTGCGGCTGTAGAAATTTAGTTTTGCGATCATTGCTTCTGCGCCATACCGTCTACCCCATTTCGTTATCAATTTTACATCCACGTGATTCTGAATATTTCCATTGTTTTATCGCATTGTTCATTAATTCGTACAATTTTTTTTTCGAAATTGTTTTTCGCGCACGTTCTAAAGTGTGTATTGAGTTCGATGTAATTGCTGAGCCAGGTGGATTGAGCAAATTGTAGTACGCGGTGTATATATCTTTGCGATACGAAGACCGTGGCGCGTACATTGCTGCAGGTTGCGATAATGGATGACGTACCGCTTTTTATCATATGTCACGAGAAGTTTATCCTGCCCCGTGCCGGGTGGTTTATCGCGCATCGGACCGAAAGGTAAGTCAGTGTGTCGGTCATGCAGATGATGCGGATATTCGAGATCGACTTCGAGAATATAATCCGTAGGCGAATTCGATCGCGCTCGCGTCAAAGTTTGCGATGTCTTCAACCCATCAAAATTCGGTATAGGGCAACGGTTGACACATCGCCTATCCGTACAGATTGTTCACGTCGTAGTACATCAAATACGACTACGGTTTCGTACGAACGCATGTACTTGTTGGCCTGTGCGTATCTGTCGGAACATTGACTGAGGCCACCGCGCTCGATAAACATAACCATATCGATGTCGGTGAGCAACTCAAATTTTACACGCGTATGTTTCAGCATGGCATCCCACGTGAAACCTGGCAGTGTGTAGTAATGAGTGGGATCAAGACTGTAACTTTTGATACAACTTTTGCGGAAATTTTCAAACGTCGGCTAATAACAAGACATCGATTTTTAAATATAGATCGCTGTACTCATCTAGGATTTCAATAGAGAACCGTCGTTCGACGCAAATGGTTTTTCACAAATGTGACAACGCATCGCGCTACGGTATGCCTCCCATTCGCAGATAACAAAATTTTTATTCGATGCGCCAAGTCTTTGAGTTGCCGAACGAACCATACAACGCAGTTTTCGCCGCGCCGAAATCGATATGCTGATAACGCGTCATCGTACGAGCATCGCACGTAGTATCCGATGCTAAATACCTCGTGCTGCTAATAAGTGTATGACACGTCCTTCCTTCTCTGCCGGTTCCGTTTGCCGTAGTACGCAAGTCCGCGTACGATGAAAGGAAGTTCATTCCTTATTCGTGTGATTCTTAAATGTAAGCAACTTGTCGTCTTTGCTCGGCAATCGGATGGCGCAATCATTCATCTGTTTACAGTCCATTGTATGCAACTGCAATTTTTCAGATAAACTTGTAACAGTTTACGTCACATAAAAGCTAAATAATGTACAAGATCGATATAAAATTTAGATAAGTTATTCACATAAAAGATTCGATTTATTCGATTCGCAAGTTCACATGAAGTATCTTTATATCGTACAGTTAAGATTAATGTACAAAACAGCGTAAAATGAAGTTAAGATTATTGATATAATGATATTCCATCTAATTAACATCTATCTATTAAACTCACAATCTGAGCACGTGACTATATATAATATAACGCTCCTATTGAATACGAACGTCGTTAGCATGTACATGCAATTCATCAAAATTGGAGAGGAAAGAGAGAGAGAGAGATAAATACCCGCCTTCGATTGCGGTTCGGTGGAGTGTTCGCTACTTGGCTTGTCCAAGATGTCCGCGACGATGATGCCTGTCTTAGCGAGAGCCTCCCTTTCTTCGTATGACTCCAAAGGACAGATTTCTCTTCCTGGGAGACAGGTGCGCATCCTGCCTCGATCAAGGATTTTGTCGCCTATGAAGATCCCACTCACAGATCTCTGATTAGGGTTTCGCTTCAGAAGTATTGCCAAGCCGCAGGCTCCCAGGTCCCACTTCTTCTCGGATCTCTTTTCACTGCGCTTTCAATTTCTGCTGTCTTCCTTCAAGAGAGGCTCAGGCCTGACTGATCTCCGTTCTTCGAATTGCTCCAAATATTCCCTCTCTTCTCATCACGCTCTACCACCTGCTCCTCTCTTCTGTACCAGCCCTCTCTCGCCTCATCCCCTTCATCTCCTCTCTCTCAACCTCATACTAGTTCTTACAAACTAAAGTAATGTAGACATCTGCAAAAAAGGTAAACATGATTTTTTTTAGTATTTAACAAACAATTATAAAATATCTTTATAATTTGTTAAAATGTGTGTACGTAAAGTCGCAAAAGTATTCTTGCATTTCTTGTTTATTTTCAAGCTCACGAGGCAGGACAGGTCTTTAATGCACGCAAAGTACCCCGCGTGGATCTCGCACATACAGTAAGTTTACTTACAGTAAGTGTTTCTCCATCTTCTTATTTCAGCCATATCTCCTTTTCCTTAATATCGTAGACGTTGATGGAGATGTCATTGAGATGTTCGAACTTTTTAATTTGATTCAACGTCATCGGAAACGTAATGTCTTGGAGATTTAACACTGTCGTATAATGCGGGTATGACGATTCCCGATCTTTATTTTTTTCGGCCGGATGCAAAGCTGCGACCACTGATCACGCGAAACACGCATTGTCTGCACGTTAATCACCGCTCGCTTTAACATAATTTTCCGCGGTAACTCAATGTAACATCTCGCATGCATGGAATTATATTTGTTCACGTTTACAGTTAGATTAAGAATTCGCGACAGCGCCCATCCACTGTCGCGTTCTTGGAATTCTTCGAGCGATGCCAACGTGGGTTCGATGACTCGTACTATTCGTCCAAATTAGACACTTGAAAGAGTTCACTATTTTTAGTGTTTCTACTTTTATTGGCACGTTTATCGCCCATCACAAACTCGCCGTTGAACACAGTGTTCACTTTCACACTATCGTGTATTTGTACAATGTCTCTGTCACGTCTGCCGCGTCAGAATAAATAAATTAATTAATAATTTTATTTCCTATTGTAAAAGTATTACTCTTTTCAATTTTACAATGATAAATCTTTATAACGTGAAGCAAAGAACAGACGTGGTACGTCCCTAGGCTACCACGAGCCCCACCATGGCGATCCTCTGGCCTCCCACGCGAGCGCCGCACTCCCACCACCAGCGCCTCCCACATCGAGCGCGCACCCCACCATAGCGTCGCCGCAGTTTCGAGCTACCGAATCGAAACACTTCAGTGCACGGCTGACTGTAGGCAGTTCATCTCGCGAATCCGACTGGAGAGGACCTCCAGTCCGTGAACTCCCTCTTCTAATTCTAGTATTAAGAAAGTTCAATTCCAATTCTAGTATTAAGAAAGTTCAATTCCAATTCTAGTATTAAGAAGTAACTCGAATCCAATCAATTCCAATTCTATTGTAGTGCTAGTGAATCTAACGGCACTCAATTCAAATTCAAGCTTTTATAAATCTAACTTTAAACGTGTTTTAGAATTTAATTAATCTTGTATTTGAATATTTTGTATTTGAATTTGACCTTACAATATATATAAGTGAAAAGTGATTAGTGTGTGTCAAACAATTAATAAATCCCAATCCTTCCACCCATCCTAGCGAAACGTACAATCGACAGAGTTCGCGAGGTAGAGTGACCACGCGTAATTTAATCAAATAACAAGCGACCCGGGAAGCCGTGCTTGCTCTCTTGGCTAGCAAGTTGTGCGTCCACCCGCACTACTCCCCAAGAGAGGTATCGCTTCTCACGCAATTTCAAGTCGTCAAATTATAAGATATCTGACAACCTGTCCCGCCTCTTGGCTAGCAAGTTGTGCGTCCACCCGCACTACTCCCCACAGAGGGTTACAGGTTCTCACCGCGATAGAAATCTCAATCTTTTATTCGTAACTTGTAAGGGAAGCAACATTCCCCTTCATGGTCACTTTCGATGCCGAATAAACGTAAAAACCGCGCCGGACGTCAGCGTGCGATTCGTCGAACTCTATACGAAATTAAATCCGCGCTCACCGGTGATTTGAGTGAATTGCTCGGGTGTGAAAAAATCTATCAACCAGAATACGAAGCGCATTTCAAGAATAGCCTGTGGGCACCAAGTCCCCCGAATCCAGCAACGTTGTCTTCAGACGCCCCGCATCCTAGTGTGCATCCCGAGACCCGCCAGGCCGACAGCGAGAATTAGAAGCCCGAATCCAGGAACCGGGCCAACGAAAGGTAAGTGCATTTCCATTTCCTATTTGTGAATCGCGTTATGTGCAGAGGACGATCGGAAGGCTCACGTCAAAAGAGAACACATCCAGCCGCCGTCTTTAATCATCAAATAAGTATCTCTCGGTGTGTAGTCGAATTCGGGTATGGTCTTGTCGGCATAGCTACCGATACAAATTCCGCCAACACTCATATGTCTAGAGTGTAAATCCCGGTATAATCTCAATTGTGATCAACTACAATTCACAGCTATCTTAAGGCATTACATTAATGTTGGGACTACTCGGAAAGAAAGGCTTTGCAATTTTTGTGGTACTGAATTAGCTCTCTGGCGTGAGGTAACCGACTGCGATCCCTGCTCCGAAGCATTTGCGGCATTCTTAGAATATTTACGCGAAGAAAATACTTCTTTTTACGCACTGCCAAATCCTATCGTCATTGACGTAGATGCAGAGATAGGCTTGCATGATATTATTTTCTCTAGGAGATTAGCGACCTTTTTACACGGTCTATACACTCGCAATTTATATCAACAATCCAGTCAAATTCAGCCGTAAAAACCAACACGCAGCCCAGTGCGAGCAGACTCGCCCCACGCGTAGCACGTCTCGCCTGTGACGTAACATCTCGCACTCGCTCGAGCACTACACCATCATCGTCTTCCAAAAATCGTCGATATAGTCCACATTATCACCGTATCAATATATGGCTTTCAAACGCCATATCAATCTCGCGCCAAACGAGAGATCCATTGTTTCTGATGCTCGCCACCAACATGCACAAAAAATGTCTTTCTAATTGAATTTTTGCACCCGCGAGTCGCGCAATCCTCGCCACTACAGATTGTCTATTTGCAATCTGGTGAGTCGAGAACGCTTAACACGGGTAAGTTCCTCGAGTTGTTCGATACACTTGTCGCATTGTTGCAGCCATGCGAAACACTTCACCAGGGTAATGACCTGGCAGCATTGCTCCAACAACTCGCGTTCCACTCGCTCTAGGTGTTTCATTTTTTTCATATATTATATTACATCCCACTGAGCACTTACACTTGCACGTAATTCGTCCACAATATTGTCTTTCTTACGCGGTGCAAATTGGGTACATGTTACATATACGTTACATATATGGCATTGTTATATATACGGACTGGCTACAATTGGAGCAAAATCGACCGTTTAGCGCATCAAGAGTATTTATCTCATGCCTCTTCCTAACGGCATACATTATTCCAATGTCAGTGTCCATTAGACAAACCATGCATTCGGCACATATAACTAGTAAAATTGTATTGTACAATGTTTTTTATTACCATTCAGTGCAAGAAGTTGCAACGCGTAACAATTTTCTCTACATAATCCGTAAGTTCCTCACTCTGATCACTCAGGCAATCATCGTCAAACAACTCGTTCTTCATCTTCATCTTCAATATCAATGTCAATATTTTCAACATTAATGTCTCTTTCTTCATCTCCAAACACTTCGTTCATTATATTCGTGATGTCTTCTTCCATATTTTCAAATCACATCTTCCATATTTTCATATTCACATGGTCAACTATTTTTTTCTCTCACATTCGATCAATTCATTAGACTTGCCTACTTGTGATCCCGCGTGCCCAATGATCTATTATATATCATCGGCAATTTTTTTGTCCCTTTGTCCCTCTATTTAAACCGGAGCATCATCATATGTCTGCAACCGAGTCGCAATTTGTTTATTTATTTGTTTATAGCAGTCGGATTATCGGCGCTTCTAATAACATGCCGCGACACGTACAGATGTCAATGCTATTTCTTTGTCTAAATCGGAGCATCATCATCATAGGTCTTCCGAATCGCAATTTGTTTATAGCAGCGGAGTATCGGCGCTTCTCTCTTAACACGTCGCGACACGTCGACTTCTAGGAAAAGCCATCTTATCACGGCTTTTCCTGTAAAAAATTTAAACACGTCATCGCGCTTCTTTGCGAACCTGTCGCTACATGTTTGATCATAACAATGAAATTCCTAGAAATAGGAGGAGGAAGTGGGGGGAAGGGATTAAAGATTGCAATTTCTTTGTTCCTTTGTCTAAACCGGAGCATGGTCTTCGAAATTTATTTATAGCAACAGAAGTATCGGTGTTTCTCTCTTAACATATCGCGACACGTACGTCGATTTCTACGAAAAGCCATCTTATCGCAGCTGTTTTCCTGGAAAAAAAATTTAAATACGTCATCGCGATCTTTTGCGAACATATCGCTACATGTTTGGTTACAACAATGAAATTCCTAGAAAGAGGGGAGAGGGAGGAAGAGGAGAGGGATTAACGGGGGATTAATTGCTATGTCAAAATTTACGCGGATGCGATCAGTCCTCCATCGAACGATCTGCACGAAAAATACTCCGCTCCTCCATCATTCATTTGTATGAACAATCAACATGCAATGTACTCTGCCAAAGGAAGCAGCGCATCGTACGATGACGAAACAAAGAAGGAACGTAACGCATAAGTTTCAACTTTATTTTATTTTTTTCTCTCTTTTTTTCTAATATTGTGCAATATTATATATTTAATTTCCATTACATAGCATTTCGGTGGAGCATCGCACGGTGCATCTATTAAGCAGACGTTACACTCTGACAGCCACTGTAGCCCGTGACTGTCAACAATTTTTGGAAATTGGAATCAACGTTGATCCACCGATCTACATGGAGATCACTTTGGGAGATCATTGGAGACAGGAACTGTCTCTCGAAACTGGAAGGGACTCTACGAGTTATGGAATATTTTTAAATTGCTGCGATTACAAAGACAATTTTATAAGCGTCGGATCATTAACCGAGAATTTGCTTGATGAACGATGTTACACTCGTACGCCTTGAATCTTTGAACGTATCCGTAACGATAGAATCAAAGTTCAGAGAACATCAAGAAAACGCCGAATGTTTGATCTGGACGAATGTATCGATGTGACGTTCGATCGACTCATCAGATTCGTCGATACAATCAAGGCTAAGTACACGTGATTCTTTAACATCGCATCTGTTGTAACAGATCCCGAGAAAGTATCGAACGCGATACGCGATTGCGATATCTTCGACAGACGTCAACTCGTCGATTGCAAGCTGTTTAGCTTTAATTGTTGCTTTAGTTTAGCTGTTAGCTTTAATTTTTAGTGTGTAAGAAAAAAATGTGAATAAAAAAGTTTGACACTTAAGTCAAAATGTATTCAATTTGTTTAAAAATATAAACATATAATATATAGTACATAATATGTCTTTTATTCCTTTCCTCCCGCCATAAAAATAATTATTCGAAAAAAATAGTCATAAGATTCGTAATAAGAGAGAGCCGCAACGGGAGAGAGAGAGAGAGAGAGAGAGAGAGAGAGAGAGAGAGAGAGAGAGAGAGAGAGAGAGAGAGAGAGAGAGAGAGAGAGAGAGAGAGAGAGAGAGAGAGAGAGAGAGAGAGAGAGAGAGAGAGAGAGAGAGAGAGAGAGATAGTAGATATACAATAGAAACAGCTGCAACGAAAAGAGAAGATGAGAACATGGCGGCGGCGAGCCCGAGTCCCCCTTTAATGTCCACGCGTCTTGTCCACGCGCAATTTGTTTATCTACTCATTTATATCATCTTCGTCACCTGTTTATCTATTTGTTTACATCATCTTTGCTACTATCTTATCTACCTCCTCCCCCGTGACGTCATGTTCTTCGAATCGCAATTTTCTATTTGTTTATCTATTTGTTTTTATAACTACCGGATCATACTATCCCCCCGCGGCTCATTTCAAAGGACCGCCGCCTCTGCCTTCCCCTCCCCGCGGCCACCGTTCCCCCCGCACACCGCACCCAGAGCTCCCGAGTTAGAACCCCCTAGTATACTTACTATTCTTCCCTAACCCTTTCTTAAACGTCTAATACTATTCGGGGCTTTCCCCTCACGCGTCGAACCCGCCTCAGAAAGCTCGACGAATTCTAATTTTTCTTCTGCGTCTCAGAGAGGAATGGACCACGAGGAAGGTAGTATTATGTAGAGGGAAACAAACATGGCTAAGCAGGATCGGGGATATGTACGCATATCAACCTATATGCGATGAGTCGAGTCAAACCAAATCAAAAGGAGAAATAATAATTAAAATAAACATAGAGTGCCAAACAGTGCAAAAGATATAACGTATATTAATTATATATGTAACATATATTAATTATGTATAAGATATAACGTATATTATTAACGCACGCACGCACGCACGCACGCACGCACGCACGTCTATCTTGAAATAAAAATAAATGTAAATACACTATGGTGTATGAACTGAGCATTCTATTAATTTAATTACTGCACAATTGCATATAACAAAAAAATATACTGAATTTAATGAATTATTTAGATACTATTATAAAAAAATCAATTTTTTTACTTTTTGTGATTACATACTCACGTAATTAATAAGTATTCATTAAATTCAGTATTTTTTTATTGTTATATGCAATTGTGCATACGACAATAAAAAAATAATTAAAATAATAGAATGCTCAGTTTATACACTATATAATTTACATTTATTTTTATTTTATAATGCTACGAAATCAGACAATTTTTTTATTAAATCATTAAAGGATGAAAACAATACTTATTTTGTTAACTTTTATCATATTTTAAACAATATAGTACGTGAAGTCGTCAAAGATTAAGAATAACCAGACTGCGCCGGCCTGAGAAACGCGCGCCAGCCCTGACCGCTATGCACATACGCGTGCTCATTCGTCACTTTTAATCTGATCCACTGTAAAAACTATTCGTCGCACGTAATTTTGCTAAAGGAAAAAGTTGTTTCTTTTAGTATAAAGAATCACGTAGTGTACTCCAAATGCGGGAGTTTTGGAACACCCTGTATAACTACGGAACCGGTAACGGTTTTAACTGGCGTACACGGAATTACAGAGCCGGCGAGCGGTTATACTTGCGTAGACGCGATACTTTCGCAACCGAAACACAAGAGATAAAATTTTACGTGGCGCGATAGACTGAAGACTTAAAGCCTGAGATTCTTTCTGAGCTGATTTTGCTGACCGTTTTAAGATAAGAGAGCGAGTATCTTTCTTTTTCGGAGCAGTGCTCCGACAATGTGACTTTTCACCGAGCATGCGCTGTGATCACGTGTCATGCTCCAGCGCCGTTACTTCTGACAGTGACCACCGCGCATGGTATATCGGGTGTCGCAAATATTCTTACAATAGTGAATACGCTGGTTTATTTATAACTTATTTATTTAAATTGAGAAAAAACTTTTCTGATGTATAATTTATATTATGGTCCAATTTCTTTAATATTAAATCGATAAATAAATAATTGGACTATATATACAAGCCAAGCCAGATGACGGAGGCTAATGATATATTTGAAATTATCTTACTATATACAATAATTCTAAACAATATTTCGTTAACCTAACAAACAATAAACATGACGAATTAAAAACATACCTCATTTCGACCTTAAATGCGGTCTTCTTCAGTGTTTAAGATGAGTTATTCACGCAACGAAATTCACAATCTATAAAATTGATGGTCGCCTTACAGTTGTCTAATTAATAAAAAAGTCATAGTTCTAACTGCTGTAGCAAAATTCCGAGATGCATTCCATTTGAGCATTGTATATCTTCAGTAGGTGTGACCAGTATTAAAATGATCTGGATAATGTAAAGAAAATTATGTCTAAGGTTAAACTTAAGGATGTGGATAAGAATCTAAGCAAGGGGTAGAATAATAATCAGGCCATTAAAAAATTAATGGTGTATCCAATTATAAAAATCGTATGTAATTATTGAAATAAGTTAAAATTAAAGAAAAAAAATGCAAATACATTTTGTGTAAATTGTAAAATTTGTGTAAATTGTAAAATATGAGGCTTGAAGTAAAGAGTGGTCATACCTGGTCAAGTGCAAATACAGGTTGAAACAGTTGTTAATAATGTGTGAGAGGTTGCAAGTTTCTCTTAGGAGTGCGGTAGAACATGTAGACCGAAATCCAAGATGATTAGTTGAGAAGGAGGAGAGAAGAAAGGGAGAGAGGAGGAAAGAAAACAAGGAGATGGGGGAATAGAGTAAGGGTAGAAAAAAAGGGAAAATATGGAAAGGAGGTAATTAAGAACAAGGGAGGGAATTAAGAATAGGGAGATACAGCTCAATGTCGCTCTGTTTGTTTAAGCTTTGTTCTTATTTTTTAAGGTGCGTCTATCTCACTGCGATGTAGTCTACAAAATTAATTGCAACGATTGTGAAGCTACTTATGTGAGTCAAACAAAAAGACAACTTAAGACAACGAGACTCCACGAACACAGAATAGATATCAACAAAAAAAGCGGGTCTCCATCTGTTGTCTCCATGCACCGCATTTCTGAGAATCATACTTTCGATTGGGACAACGTTAAAATTTTGGATAATGAGTCTTGCTTCATGAAAAGACTTGTGTCAGAAATGTTGCACATCAAAAAACAAAAACAAGGCTTAAACAGAGCGACACTGATTTACTCCCTGAGATGTATCTGCTTATTTTTAACTCTCTCCCTTGTTCTTAATTGCCTCCTTTCCATATTTTCCCTTTCTTTCCTATTCTTACTCTATTCCTCCACCTTCTTGTTTTTTTCCCCTCTCTTTCTTCCTCCTCCTTTTCAACTAATCATCTTGGATTTCGGTCCACATGTTCTACTGCACTTCTAAGAGAAACTTGTAACCTCTCATACATTATTAACAACTGTTTCAACTTGTATTTGCACCTGATCAGGTATGGCCACTCTTTACTTCAAGCCTCATATTTTACAATTTACACAAAATGTATTTGCATTTTTTTTCTTTAATTTTAACTTATTTCAATAATTACATACGATTTTTATAATTGGATACACCATTAGTTTTTTAACGGCTTGATTATTATTCTACCCCTTGCTTAGATTTTTATCCACATCCTTAAGTTTAACCTTAGACATAATTTTCTTGACATTATACAGATCATTTTAATACTAGTCACACCTACTGAAGATATATAATGCTCAAATGGAATGCATCTCGGAACTTTGCTACAGCAGTTAGAACTACGACTTTTTTATTAATTAGACAACTGTAAGGCGACCGTCAATTTTATAAATTGTGAATTTCGTTGCGTGAATAACTCATCTTTTTAAACACTGAAGAAGACATTGACTGAAGAAGCATTTAAAGTCGAAACGAGGTATGTTTTTAATTCGTCATGTTTATTGTTCGTTAGGTTAACGAAATATTGTTTAGAGTTATTGTATCTGATAGGATAATTTCAAATATATCATTAGCTTCCGTCATTTGGCTTGGCTTATATAATCCAATTATTTATTTACTATTTACTAATATACTAAATATATTTATTTAATATAATTATTTATTAATTATCGATTTATCATATCTTTTATCGATTTATTATATTTATTATATCTTTTGAGCCTCTATTATAACTAATTATCTTTAATATTAGTCATAAATTTTTATATCATTTTATTTCGTTTTTTATTCTGCAAATAAAAAAATATACATAAATTATTTTATTTTTATTCAAAATCTAAATCATGAATTTCCTGTTTTAAATACTTTTATGTTATATTTTTCTTTTTAATGAAGTTGTATAGTTGTATAGTTGCAAATCATAAAGCGAAGTCGTCCACTCTTAATACTCTTTCCGGTTTTATAACGGGTATCTAAATTAATAATAAAACTTGTGTTAATTATAAAATCATGTAATAAAATATTACAAATCTCATACATATAACATATTACATTATTTTATATTATAACATAAAGCCCTTCTTTGCCAAAATAATTATAGACACGATTATATATCATAACATTTCTTGCAATCTAATATTTCGAGTAAGCATAAGCAAAATATATTGTATTTTATGTTTAGTGTATTGAATTATCAATCGATATACTATGCTTTCTTTATTGACTGTCGCAGGATCATTATACGTTATTTTTTATATATTATTATTCTTTAATATATGTAATTTTTATGTGAGAATAAATATTAAGAAATAAAGATGTTCTAAACAAATGCTTTTTGTTTGATTGTATTTTTTATTTTCTACATATAATACTACAAAAATACTTAAAAATAAAGATGTTCGCTAAGATGTATATGACAATAGATATTTATTTATTCTCTAATACAGATATCAGAGATGAGAAAGAATGAAGAAAGAATAGATAATGAAAAATTTACTGCTGAAAAGGAAAGTGAGTCAGAAAATTTAAAAAAAAAACTTTAAATTATATTATATTATATATTATATATATTATATATATTATATGTATATATATTATATGTATATTATATATTATAAAGATACATATGATACATTAGAGGTATCAGAAATCTTTGAGAACAGTAAAATCTCGAAGAAAACCTAAAATTATTAGAACTCAAGATGCCCTAGAAATAATTTCATACAGCAAGCGTTGCGATAAACATTTTACAAAATGAAGCAAAGATAATAGAGAACACGTTAGAAAAGCCTAATAACGAAAGGCACTAAAAATGAATATAATTCTCGGCGAAAAATGAATATAATTCTCTGAATGTAATATATGGAAGTTAATTAATAGAACATCAGATATAAGAATAATTTCTACGAAATGGATTTTATAAAAATATTCAAAATGCAGAAATAAATAAATATAAGATTAGTTGCACGCGGATATGGACAAAATGGCGTTAATTATGTAGAAATTTATGCTCCTGTTGCGCAAATACAAACAATAAAAACATTTTTAGTAATAAATGTAAAGATGAGTTATCACATAAAGATGGATGTAATAATAGCGTAAACATAAGGGAATTTATTGAAGATGGTACATGTGGGACAATTTCCTAATATTCGAACAGAATAAAAATAAAGTATGTCGTTTATTTATAGTTTACGTTATCAATTTATTAAAATAATGGTTTGCCTGGATAACTTTTAAATATCTATCCTTCATCACAAGTTTTGTCAATATATCTGCTGTATTTTTATTGACACCTGACATTAAATTAAACTTTTATTTTAAACATCTCTAAAAAAATTAACATTTTATTTCAATATGCTTGCTTCCTTGATATAGCATATTTGCTTTACTCAGTACAGATGTACTTTGATTATCCTTAATATATATTCGTGTTATATCCGTTTGTATACCAATCACTATACATTTCCTTAATTAATCTATGTAAATGTATGTCTTCCTTGTAACTTTAGAAAGTTATATTGTGTTTTATATTGTGTTTCTCTTGCTAAAAGCGCAACTGGCATTTGTAGTTTTTCTTTCTTTTCTTTTTTTGTTAAAAAACCAACTAATACATATATGTTTTCTAAACAAAACTTGCGATCATTTTGATTACCGGCCGTATATGCCTATAATTATATTCGTATATGCATATAACAGTTTTAATATTTTTATAATCATTTGTTTTAAATAATAAATAACATGTTTTGCATTTTCAATATTGCAGTTCAGAATTTAGATTATATCTATTTAAAACTCTAATTGTAAACGAAATATCGGGTCTTGTATTTGCTAAGTTTATGGGGCTATCTATTAATTCTTTATGTGATTTTTCTTTTATTTTTCTTTTTTTTTATCATAAGTGTTTATTTCCATTTCTTTTGATAACTTTATGTTTGAAGTTAAAGGAGTAAACATAGATTTATATGAACTCATTCCAAATCATTTGTTTGTTTCAGTTATAAATTTCCTCTGTGACATTTTTATCAATCCTGTGTCTGTATCTTTTTCGATTTTCCAATATTTCGCTTACAAGTTTTAATTTTTTATTTTAAATAAATTGTAACTTAAGAATAACTTAATTCTAATTTAAAAAAAACTTGCGCGTAAAACTTCTATTGATTTTGAAGCTAAAAGTAAACTACTATTATTACATTATAATTATCAATTGCCAATATAAATACAAGATGAAAAGTAGTGAAAAATTAAAATAAACTGAATATAATGCATCTAAAGTAGAATTTTATATTTATATTGACAATATTACAATTAGAATTAAGTTATTCTTAAGTTATAATTTATTTAAAATAAAAAATTAAAACTTATAAGCGAAATATTGGGAAATCGAAAAAGATACAGACACAGGATTGATAAAAATGTCACAGAGGAAATTTATAACTGAAACAAACAAATGATTTGGAATGAGTTCATATAAATCTATGTCTACTCCTTTAACTTCAAACATAAAGTTATCAAAAGAAATGGAAATAAACACTTATGATAAAAAAAAAGAAAAATAAAAGAAAAATCACATAAAGAATTAATAGATAGCCCCATAAACTTAGCAAATACAAGACCCGATATTTCGTTTACAATTAGAGTTTTAAATAGATATAATTTAAATCCTGAACAATGCAACATTGAAAATGCAAAACAAATGTTATTTATTATTTAAAACAAATGGCTGATTATAAAATATTAAAAAATGAGAAAACTGTTATATACGAATATAATTATATGCATATACCAGTAATCAAGATGCTCGTAAGTTTTGTTCAGAAAATGTACATGTATTAATTGGAAGTTTTTTTTTTAGAAAACAAATAAGTTGATTAGTAATAAAAAAAAAGAAAAGAAACAAAAACTGCAAATGCCAGTTGCGCTTTTAGCAAGAGAAACAAAATATATAACTCTCTAAAGCTTCAAGGAAGACATACATTTACATAGATTAATTAAAAAAATGTATAATGATTGATACAAACAGATATAACACGAATATATATTAAGGATAATCAAAGTATAACTGTACTGAGTAAAGAAAATATGCTCTATTAAGGAAGCAAGCATATTGAAATAAAATGTTACTTTTAAGATGCTCAAAATAAAAGTTTAATTTGTGTCAAATTTGTGTCAATAAAAATATAGCAGATATATTGACAAAACTTGTGATAAAGGATAAATATTTAAAAGTTGTATTTATTGTATATACGGTAAATCATATATTCAATTAAACACACACGACGCATGCACGCACACACACGCGCGTGCGCGCGCGTGTGTGTGTGAAGAAACTATCACTCGAAATATTACATTGCAAAAAATATGATGATATATATAATATGATGATATAGCACATACATAATTATTTTGGAAATAAAATATTTCCAAAAATAATATATTTTATGTTATAAAATCAGTGATATAAATTACTGCAATCTGAATACTATGTTGTTTGCGTTCAAAACTCAATGTATTTTAGTTGACACAAAAATAGAATATTGATGATAAGTCAGTAACAATTAAGTAAGAGATCATTTGGTCCTTGGCGTCTAATAATCATTTTATTTTTTAATTACACTACATGCTGTTGCTTTTAACAGACTTGAAATGTAGTAATTTATTCATTATTATGCTTTAATAGTAAAATTAGACACTCACTAAAATGATAATTTTTGCAATAATTTCTTATGAAGAGAAAGATATAATTAATTTTCTATTATTAGTTAATCAATATAATTAATATAATTAATTTGATCATCGATTTATAAAAAAAAAGATTTAGCTTTAACTGAACCACTACTTTTTAAATTTGTTAATAAAAATAATGATATATAATTAGTAATATAAGCCATTATGAATTTATATAAATTCAAAAATAAAGAAATTATAAGAAAAATCCTGTTTATCAAGTATTATCAATATTCTATTCGCATGTTAAACGTATATTCAATTTATACAATGCAGAATTTCTTAAATAAGAAAATGAATAAAATTATCTTAAAAATAAAATAAACTAATTTCGTAAAATATATTGTAGACAAAGTTGCCTTGTTTTGATATATTTAATATGGTCAAATTATAATATTTATGTGATCTTGAATATTTTTGTTAAAGTCAAGATCACTTTAAACTTTTTTAATAGAAACTATATTCTTTTTTCTTGTAACTGATGCTAAGATATCTTCAAAATAGAATAACTAAATCCTTAAAAACTTTCTGACTTATAAGCTTTTAAAATTCCGGTAACATTGTTTAAGATCACGTGAAAATGAAGATCGCAGAATTCAATTCACATCTGTAACGGCAGGGCCGTTACGAATATACATATATATATATATACATACACATACATAAATATATACATACAGAGAAACGCTTGGCTTACTACCCTGCACTACCCATCCCGCTCGCACGCATACCACTTGCGCTATCGCAGTCGCTCGCTTGCCTATAGGTAACACGCGCCGTCTCGCTCACGCTATCTCGCTCGCAATGCCCCCACGCGATACCGACTCCCCGCCACCGGACCGACGGCGCGCAGTGGGGAACGTCGGCCGGGTATATAAGCCCGGCCGGCCGAGACATCGGGACCAGATCCCATCCTGCGATCCGACTCCTGACATCGACTTGACCAGTACCTACTACCTCTCGGGGCCAAGGTTTCGCTTGGCTCTGCCGGGTTTCACCGGCTTTCTCTACCTTCGGGCTGAGGTTTCACTCAGCTCTGTCGGGTTTCGCCGACTCCTGTCACCGCTCCACGGGCTGAGGTTTCACTCAGCTCTGTCGGGTTTCGCCGACTCCTGTCACCGCTCCACGGGCTGAGGTTTCATTCAGCTCTGTTGGGTTTCGCCGATTCCTGTCACCGCTCCACGGGCTGAGGTTTCGCTCAGCTCCACCGGGTTTCGCCGGTTTCCGTTGCGAAGGCAGGGCTCGACGTGACACTCGACCCTGCCCGCAATACCTAACCGTCCCGCCTGACGTTAGCTCGTGAGTGCAGGCGGTAGAGGCTGTTAGTTATAAGTCAGTAATCCTAAGATCCCTAGTGATAACCGCACCGTGTAAATAGACCGTTGTCGACCGCACGCCGCACCCGTCCTGCGCATCTCATCGCTTTGCGCCAACCGGTTGCGTCTCCGCTTTGCTACCAGCGACACTACGACATCTCCTGGCCCTGCACGCTGTATCTACCTTTCGCTAAATAAACTATCTTTGTCACGCCGCCACTTGTGTTCGCGTACGCTTGAGTCTCCCCTCCTCTCGAACCCGGACACCGACGAGCCGATCCGAGCGTCGAGCGAGGTGACCGCGTCACACATCTCTGCCTTTTTTCTGTATACATATCTGTATATAAATCTTTTCTACTTTGGACAATAGTTTAATTGCAAGGTATGTTTGGTTTTTCTTAAATCTTAATGCTAATTAAACACGCTTACATATATATATTCACATATACAGATATATTAAAAAATTTATGTTTAAATTACGCTTTACAAATTTTTATCTTCATGTAAATACTTCAAATAATATCACTTTGAATAATATATACTTTATATAATATCAACATTACAATAATTTAAAAGCTCAAAAGTCAGAAAGTTTTTAACACAAGAGACTTTATTTATACTATTTTATAAAATAAAATTTTTATAAAAATCTCTTGTCAGTTACAAAGGTATGCAATAAAAAAATGTTAATATCCATTAAAAAAGATAATTATACATATCTCAGATATACTTTTTATAAAAAAAAATATATCAAATATTATATTACAAAATATTTACCTTTTTAAATTTTTTTCCGCAGGTTATATCTTTTCGTAATATCTCATTCGTAAATGTTTGATCCAAGTATCTTTCACACCAATTATCTCCCTGTATATTATAGACATTAGATTTTTCAAAAATTAGTAGAAAAACGGTGCAATAAAAAAATAGGAAAAATTTAAGAAATATCAATTGCTTGTAACAGAGTAAATAGTTACCATATCGTGAAATTTAAAAAATGAAAGTTAGAAATTTGTATTTTGAGAAACTTTCAATGTCGATTAAGTAAGATAATTAATTTTCCAATGACAAATGACAAAGTCATCTGTAAAATTGATAAATAGAGAGTTTCAGGAATTATACAGAATATAACAGTTGACGTAACTTAAGATGATGTTGAAGAAACGAGCAAACTCCAAGGAAAGTGTTCACATATATGCAAATCTATGCATATCTTAATATACATAGATATATTTATGTATATATTCACACATACATTTCTGTATATAAATTTTCATGTCGACTTTTTATATCACATTAGGTATTTAAACGTAATTCTAAGAACTTGAATGTTACCATTCAATGTTAATATTCTACGAATGTTATTTCTTCATGTAATCTTTCTAGTTTAGCAATAGTTTTGTAGGTATAACAGAATTGTTATACCTACATATTAATGCGACTTGACAATTCTGGATGCCATATTAAAGTAACAAAAATGGATCTTAAAATAGATCTAAATTAAAACGAATTTTCTCATTCTTGATACGAATTATGTTAAATACATGTTGTATGTATTAATGCATAAAGTTTAATTGTTGAAAAAGATTTCCAAAAAATTAATACAAAAATAAACTGATACAAAAATTGATTCTCTTATTTATTTCGCTTAAGGTGATGCTGAACAGACGAGCGAATTGCGACGGAAGCATTCACACATATTCATATCTATGCATACATAGATACATTTATATATACGTATGAACACTTATGTATACATATTTTCTGCATATGAACCTAACCTCCTAAACTTTGTATAAATGATAGTGTACCAGCACTCAGATAGTACTCCTCTATTTATTTCTCCTATAAGCTTCCAAATCATGTTTTGGAGATCTTAAAATATTCTTATACATTGAATAAATATGGATGGATTCTGTTTGAACACACACTTGGTATTATTTATATCAAGTCGTTATCTGCCATTGAAAAATTAATCATCTCATTCAATTGGGATTAAAAATTTCTTAAAATAGATTTCATTTTAATTTTTAAATATCTCAGTATAATTATCTTTATGTTACAAGCATTAAAATTCCTTAAATTTTTCCTATTTTTCTATTATATCATTTTTTCTTTGATTGAATATGTTACAATAGTTTATATTAATAATTATGTTATACTTACGGTTTTTTTAAGTTTTCTTTTTCTATTATCCATTTTTTGTATTTTGTTTTCGTTTGTTCTTTT
>JAECZD010000038.1:444957-447457 GCA_024349325.1 Pogonomyrmex californicus
TCGCACGATAAAGTCGGCTCGCGGCGTGTTGCTTTCGCTCTCGGCGGTACCTCCGACCGGATAGCACGATAAAGTCCGCGCGCGGCGTGTTGCTTTCGTTCTCGGCGGTACCTCCGACGGGCTCGAGCGGTACCTCCGACGGTGTCGCACGATAAAGTCGGCTCGCGGCGTGTTGCTTTCGCTCTCGGCGGTACCTCCGGCGTACGGGCGATGCAAAAGTCGGCTCGCGGCGTGTTGCTTTCGCTCTCGGCGGTACCTCCGGCGTACGGGCGATGCAAAGTCGGCTCGCGGCGTGTTGCTTTCGCTCTCGGCGGTACCTCCGGCGTACGGGCGATGCAAAAGTCGGCTCGCGGCGTGTTGCTTTCGCTCTCGGCGGTACCTCCGGCGTACGGGCGATGCAAAAGTCGGCTCGCGGCGTGTTGCTTTCGCTCTCGGCGGTACCGACCGGATAGCACGATAAAGTCCGCGCGCGGCGTGTTGCTTTCGTTCTCGGCGGTACCTCCGGACGCTCGCTCGGGCTGTACCTCCGACCGGATAGCACGATAAAGTCCGCGCGCGGCGTGTTGCTTTCGTTCTCGGCGGCCTGACGCTCGGCTGTACCTCCGACCGGATAGCACGATAAAGTCCGCGCGCGGCGTGTTGCTTTCGTTCTCGGCGGTACCTCCGACGGGCTCGAGCGGTACCTCCGACGGTGTCGCACGATAAAGTCGGCTCGCGGCGTGTTGCTTTCGTTCTCGGCGGTACCTCCGACGGTGTCGCACGATAAAGTCGGATCGCGGCGTGTTGCTTTCGCTCTCGGCGGTACCTCCGGACGCTCGCTCGGGCGGTACCTCCGACCGGATGGCACGATAAAGTCCGCGCGCGGCGTGTTGCTTTCGTTCTCGGCGGTACCTCCGACGGGCTCGAGCGGTACCTCCGACGGTGTCGCAAGATAAAGTCGGCTCGCGGCGTGTTGCTTTCGCTCTCGGCGGTACCTCCGGCGTACGGGCGATGCAAAAGTCGGCTCGCGGCGTGTTGCTTTCGCTCTCGGCGGTACCTCCGGCGTACGGGCGATGCAAAAGTCGGCTCGCGGCGTGTTGCTTTCGCTCTCGGCGGTACCTCCGGCGTACGGGCGATGCAAAAGTCGGCTCGCGGCGTGTTGCTTTCGCTCTCGGCGGTACCTCCGGCGTACGGGCGATGCAAAAGTCGGCTCGCGGCGTGTTGCTTTCGCTCTCGGCGGTACCTCCGACCGGATAGCACGATAAAGTCCGCGCGCGGCGTGTTGCTTTCGTTCTCGGCGGTACCTCCGGACGCTCGCTCGGGCTGTACCTCCGACCGGATAGCACGATAAAGTCCGCGCGCGGCGTGTTGCTTTCGTTCTCGGCGGTACCTCCGGACGCTCGCTCGGGCTGTACCTCCGACCGGATAGCACGATAAAGTCCGCGCGCGGCGTGTTGCTTTCGTTCTCGGCGGTACCTCCGACGGGCTCGAGCGGTACCTCCGACGGTGTCGCACGATAAAGTCGGCTCGCGGCGTGTTGCTTTCGTTCTCGGCGGTACCTCCGACGGTGTCGCACGATAAAGTCGGATCGCGGCGTGTTGCTTTCGCTCTCGGCGGTACCTCCGGACGCTCGCTCGGGCGGTACCTCCGACCGGATGGCACGATAAAGTCCGCGCGCGGCGTGTTGCTTTCGTTCTCGGCGGTACCTCCGACGGGCTCGGGCGGTACCTCCGACGGTGTCGCACGATAAAGTCGGCTCGCGGCGTGTTGCTTTCGCTCTCGGCGGTACCTCCGGCGTACGGGCGATGCGAAAGTCGGCTCGCGGCGTGTTGCTTTCGCTCTCGGCGGTACCTCCGACCGGATAGCACGATAAAGTCCGCGCGCGGCGTGTTGCTTTCGCTCTCGGCGGTACCTCCGGACGCTCGCTCGGGCGGTACCTCCGACCGGATGGCACGATAAAGTCCGCGCGCGGCGTGTTGCTTTCGTTCTCGGCGGTACCTCCGACGGGCTCGGGCGGTACCTCCGACGGTGTCGCACGATAAAGTCGGCTCGCGGCGTGTTGCTTTCGCGCTCGGCGGTACCTCCGGCGTACGGGCGATGCGAAAGTCGGCTCGCGGCGTGTTGCTTTCGCTCTCGGCGGTACCTCCGACCGGATAGCACGATAAAGTCCGCGCGCGGCGTGTTGCTTTCGTTCTCGTCGGTACCTCCGGACGCTCGCTCGGGCGGTACCTCCGACCGGATGGCACGATAAAGTCCGCGCGCGGCGTGTTGCTTTCGTTCTCGGCGGTACCTCCGACGGGCTCGGGCGGTACCTCCGACGGTGTCGCACGATAAAGTCGGCTCGCGGCGTGTTGCTTTCGCTCTCGGAGGTACCTCCGGCGTACGGGCGATGCGAAAGTCGGCTCGCGGCGTGTTGCTTTCTCTCTCGGCGGTACCTCCGGACGCTCGCTCGGGCGGTACCTCCGATCGGATAGCACGATAAAGTCGGCTCGCGGCGTGTTGCTTTCGCTCTCGGCGGTAC
>JAECZD010000038.1:459957-467457 GCA_024349325.1 Pogonomyrmex californicus
TAAAGTCGGCTCGCGGCGTGTTGCTTTCGCTCTCGGCGGTACCTCCGGCGTACGGGCGATGCAAAAGTCGGCTCGCGGCGTGTTGCTTTCGCTCTCGGCGGTACCTCCGGCGTACGGGCGATGCAAAAGTCGGCTCGCGGCGTGTTGCTTTCGCTCTCGGCGGTACCTCCGGCGTACGGGCGATGCGAAAGTCGGCTCGCGGCGTGTTGCTTTCGCTCTCGGCGGTACCTCCGGCGTACGGGCGATGCGAAAGTCGGCTCGCGGCGTGTTGCTTTCGCTCTCGGCGGTACCTCCGACCGGATAGCACGATAAAGTCCGCGCGCGGCGTGTTGCTTTCGTTCTCGGCGGTACCTCCGGACGCTCGCTCGGGCTGTACCTCCGACCGGATAGCACGATAAAGTCCGCGCGCGGCGTGTTGCTTTCGTTCTCGGCGGTACCTCCGGACGCTCGCTCGGGCTGTACCTCCGACCGGATAGCACGATAAAGTCCGCGCGCGGCGTGTTGCTTTCGTTCTCGGCGGTACCTCCGACGGGCTCGAGCGGTACCTCCGACGGTGTCGCACGATAAAGTCGGCTCGCGGCGTGTTGCTTTCGCTCTCGGCGGTACCTCCGGCGTACGGGCGATGCAAAAGTCGGCTCGCGGCGTGTTGCTTTCGCTCTCGGCGGTACCTCCGGACGCTCGCTCGGGCGGTACCTCCGACGGTGTCGCACGATAAAGTCGGCTAGCGGCGTGTTGCTTTCGCTCTCGGCGGTACCTCCGGCGTACGGGCGATGCGAAAGTCGGCTCGCGGCGTGTTGCTTTCGCTCTCGGCGGTACCTCCGACCGGATAGCACGATAAAGTCCGCGCGCGGCGTGTTGCTTTCGTTCTCGGCGGTACCTCCGACGGTGTCGCACGATAAAGTCGGATAGCGGCGTGTTGCTTTCGTTCTCGGCGGTACCTCCGGACGCTCGCTCGGGCGGTACCTCCGATCGGATAGCACGATAAAGTCCGCGCGCGGCGTGTTGCTTTCGTTCTCGGCGGTACCTCCGACGGTGTCGCACGATAAAGTCGGCTCGCGGCGTGTTGCTTTCGCTCTCGGCGGTACCTCCGGCGTACGGGCGATGCAAAAGTCGGCTCGCGGCGTGTTGCTTTCGCTCTCGGCGGTACCTCCGGCGTACGGGCGATGCAAAAGTCGGCTCGCGGCGTGTTGCTTTCGCTCTCGGCGGTACCTCCGGCGTACGGGCGATGCGAAAGTCGGCTCGCGGCGTGTTGCTTTCGCTCTCGGCGGTACCTCCGGCGTACGGGCGATGCGAAAGTCGGCTCGCGGCGTGTTGCTTTCGCTCTCGGCGGTACCTCCGACCGGATAGCACGATAAAGTCCGCGCGCGGCGTGTTGCTTTCGTTCTCGGCGGTACCTCCGGACGCTCGCTCGGGCTGTACCTCCGACCGGATAGCACGATAAAGTCCGCGCGCGGCGTGTTGCTTTCGTTCTCGGCGGTACCTCCGGACGCTCGCTCGGGCTGTACCTCCGACCGGATAGCACGATAAAGTCCGCGCGCGGCGTGTTGCTTTCGTTCTCGGCGGTACCTCCGACGGGCTCGAGCGGTACCTCCGACGGTGTCGCACGATAAAGTCGGCTCGCGGCGTGTTGCTTTCGCTCTCGGCGGTACCTCCGGCGTACGGGCGATGCAAAAGTCGGCTCGCGGCGTGTTGCTTTCGCTCTCGGCGGTACCTCCGGACGCTCGCTCGGGCGGTACCTCCGACGGTGTCGCACGATAAAGTCGGCTAGCGGCGTGTTGCTTTCGCTCTCGGCGGTACCTCCGACCGGATAGCACGATAAAGTCCGCGCGCGGCGTGTTGCTTTCGTTCTCGGCGGTACCTCCGACGGGCTCGAGCGGTACCTCCGACGGTGTCGCACGATAAAGTCGGCTCGCGGCGTGTTGCTTTCGCTCTCGGCGGTACCTCCGGCGTACGGGCGATGCAAAAGTCGGCTCGCGGCGTGTTGCTTTCGCTCTCGGCGGTACCTCCGGACGCTCGCTCGGGCGGTACCTCCGACGGTGTCGCACGATAAAGTCGGCTCGCGGCGTGTTGCTTTCGCTCTCGGCGGTACCTCCGACCGGATAGCACGATAAAGTCCGCGCGCGGCGTGTTGCTTTCGTTCTCGGCGGTACCTCCGACGGGCTCGAGCGGTACCTCCGACGGTGTCGCAAGATAAAGTCGGCTCGCGGCGTGTTGCTTTCGCTCTCGGCGGTACCTCCGGCGTACGGGCGATGCAAAAGTCGGCTCGCGGCGTGTTGCTTTCGCTCTCGGCGGTACCTCCGGCGTACGGGCGATGCAAAGTCGGCTCGCGGCGTGTTGCTTTCGCTCTCGGCGGTACCTCCGGCGTACGGGCGATGCAAAGTCGGCTCGCGGCGTGTTGCTTTCGCTCTCGGCGGTACCTCCGGCGTACGGGCGATGCAAAAGTCGGCTCGCGGCGTGTTGCTTTCGCTCTCGGCGGTACCTCCGACCGGATAGCACGATAAAGTCCGCGCGCGGCGTGTTGCTTTCGTTCTCGGCGGTACCTCCGGACGCTCGCTCGGGCTGTACCTCCGACCGGATAGCACGATAAAGTCCGCGCGCGGCGTGTTGCTTTCGTTCTCGGCGGTACCTCCGGACGCTCGCTCGGGCTGTACCTCCGACCGGATAGCACGATAAAGTCCGCGCGCGGCGTGTTGCTTTCGTTCTCGGCGGTACCTCCGACGGGCTCGAGCGGTACCTCCGACGGTGTCGCACGATAAAGTCGGCTCGCGGCGTGTTGCTTTCGTTCTCGGCGGTACCTCCGACGGTGTCGCACGATAAAGTCGGATCGCGGCGTGTTGCTTTCGCTCTCGGCGGTACCTCCGGACGCTCGCTCGGGCGGTACCTCCGACCGGATGGCACGATAAAGTCCGCGCGCGGCGTGTTGCTTTCGTTCTCGGCGGTACCTCCGACGGGCTCGAGCGGTACCTCCGACGGTGTCGCAAGATAAAGTCGGCTCGCGGCGTGTTGCTTTCGCTCTCGGCGGTACCTCCGGCGTACGGGCGATGCAAAAGTCGGCTCGCGGCGTGTTGCTTTCGCTCTCGGCGGTACCTCCGGCGTACGGGCGATGCAAAAGTCGGCTCGCGGCGTGTTGCTTTCGCTCTCGGCGGTACCTCCGGCGTACGGGCGATGCAAAAGTCGGCTCGCGGCGTGTTGCTTTCGCTCTCGGCGGTACCTCCGGCGTACGGGCGATGCTAAAGTCGGCTCGCGGCGTGTTGCTTTCGCTCTCGGCGGTACCTCCGACCGGATAGCACGATAAAGTCCGCGCGCGGCGTGTTGCTTTCGTTCTCGGCGGTACCTCCGGACGCTCGCTCGGGCTGTACCTCCGACCGGATAGCACGATAAAGTCCGCGCGCGGCGTGTTGCTTTCGTTCTCGGCGGTACCTCCGGACGCTCGCTCGGGCTGTACCTCCGACCGGATAGCACGATAAAGTCCGCGCGCGGCGTGTTGCTTTCGTTCTCGGCGGTACCTCCGACGGGCTCGAGCGGTACCTCCGACGGTGTCGCACGATAAAGTCGGCTCGCGGCGTGTTGCTTTCGTTCTCGGCGGTACCTCCGACGGTGTCGCACGATAAAGTCGGCTCGCGGCGTGTTGCTTTCGCTCTCGGCGGTACCTCCGGACGCTCGCTCGGGCGGTACCTCCGACCGGATGGCACGATAAAGTCCGCGCGCGGCGTGTTGCTTTCGTTCTCGGCGGTACCTCCGACGGGCTCGGGCGGTACCTCCGACGGTGTCGCACGATAAAGTCGGCTCGCGGCGTGTTGCTTTCGCTCTCGGCGGTACCTCCGGCGTACGGGCGATGCGAAAGTCGGCTCGCGGCGTGTTGCTTTCGCTCTCGGCGGTACCTCTGACCGGATAGCACGATAAAGTCCGCGCGCGGCGTGTTGCTTTCGCTCTCGGCGGTACCTCCGGACGCTCGCTCGGGCGGTACCTCCGACCGGATGGCACGATAAAGTCCGCGCGCGGCGTGTTGCTTTCGTTCTCGGCGGTACCTCCGACGGGCTCGGGCGGTACCTCCGACGGTGTCGCACGATAAAGTCGGCTCGCGGCGTGTTGCTTTCGCTCTCGGCGGTACCTCCGGCGTACGGGCGATGCGAAAGTCGGCTCGCGGCGTGTTGCTTTCGCTCTCGGCGGTACCTCCGACCGGATAGCACGATAAAGTCCGCGCGCGGCGTGTTGCTTTCGTTCTCGTCGGTACCTCCGGACGCTCGCTCGGGCGGTACCTCCGACCGGATGGCACGATAAAGTCCGCGCGCGGCGTGTTGCTTTCGTTCTCGGCGGTACCTCCGACGGGCTCGGGCGGTACCTCCGACGGTGTCGCACGATAAAGTCGGCTCGCGGCGTGTTGCTTTCGCTCTCGGAGGTACCTCCGGCGTACGGGCGATGCGAAAGTCGGCTCGCGGCGTGTTGCTTTCTCTCTCGGCGGTACCTCCGGACGCTCGCTCGGGCGGTACCTCCGATCGGATAGCACGATAAAGTCGGCTCGCGGCGTGTTGCTTTCGCTCTCGGCGGTACCTCCGGCGTACGGGCGATGCGAAAGTCGGCTCGCGGCATGTTGCTTTCGCTCTCGGCGGTACCTCCGACAGACGGGCAGCGCAATAAATAACTTTCGTCTTAGTAAATAAACATATATTCGTCATTGATATCTGGATTGATGCCTTTGTATAAAGTGTTGCTGTTGTCCGTGTATATATTTTTACTTTTAAAGTACTCATGCATGAATGCCGTCTCTAATAACGGATCACACGCATTGGAGTGTTTGCGTGGGAATACTTTTAGTGTTTCTGTAATAGAAGGTGCATAATGCTCAGTTATTACAATTATGTTAATTTTTAAGCTCATATAACGAAATATAATGTTTATATTGTAATATTATATTTTATTATGCAATTATATAAGTATTGATATATTAAGGACACATGATTATAAAATTGTAGCACACGAATGATTGATACTTTAATCGCGCCTCCCGCGTACAGGCACAACACAAGCTCGCGCGCTGCGTGTTGCTTTCGCACGACGTGGCGCGCACGGCCGTTCGTGCGTTAAAGTCCGCTCGCGGCGTGTTGCTTTCGCACGACGTGGCGCGCACGGCCGTTCGTGCGTTAAAGTCCGCTCGCGGCGTGTTGCTTTCGCACGACGTGGCGCGCACGGCCGTTCGTGCGTTAAAGTCCGCTCGCGGCGTGTTGCTTTCGCACGACGTGGCGCGCACGGCCGTTCGTGCGTTAAAGTCCGCTCGCGGCGTGTTGCTTTCGCACGACGTGGCGCGCACGGCCGTTCGTGCGTTAAAGTCCGCTCGCGGCGTGTTGCTTTCGCACGACGTGGCGCGCACGGCCGTTCGTGCGTTAAAGTCCGCTCGCGGCGTGTTGCTTTCGCACGACGTGGCGCGCACGGCCGTTCGTGCGTTAAAGTCCGCTCGCGGCGTGTTGCTTTCGCACGACGTGGCGCGCACGGCCGTTCGTGCGTTAAAGTCCGCTCGCGGCGTGTTGCTTTCGCACGACGTGGCGCGCACGGCCGTTCGTGCGTTAAAGTCCGCTCGCGGCGTGTTGCTTTCGCACGACGTGGCGCGCACGGCCGTTCGTGCGTTAAAGTCCGCTCGCGGCGTGTTGCTTTCGCACGACGTGGCGCGCACGGCCGTTCGTGCGTTAAAGTCCGCTCGCGGCGTGTTGCTTTCGCACGACGTGGCGCGCACGGCCGTTCGTGCGTTAAAGTCCGCTCGCGGCGTGTTGCTTTCGCACGACGTGGCGCGCACGGCCGTTCGTGCGTTAAAGTCCGCTCGCGGCGTGTTGCTTTCGCACGACGTGGCGCGCACGGCCGTTCGTGCGTTAAAGTCCGCTCGCGGCGTGTTGCTTTCGCACGACGTGGCGCGCACGGCCGTTCGTGCGTTAAAGTCCGCTCGCGGCGTGTTGCTTTCGCACGACGTGGCGCGCACGGCCGTTCGTGCGTTAAAGTCCGCTCGCGGCGTGTTGCTTTCGCACGACGTGGCGCGCACGGCCGTTCGTGCGTTAAAGTCCGCTCGCGGCGTGTTGCTTTCGCACGACGTGGCGCGCACGGCCGTTCGTGCGTTAAAGTCCGCTCGCGGCGTGTTGCTTTCGCACGACGTGGCGCGCACGGCCGTTCGTGCGTTAAAGTCCGCTCGCGGCGTGTTGCTTTCGCACGACGTGGCGCGCACGGCCGTTCGTGCGTTAAAGTCCGCTCGCGGCGTGTTGCTTTCGCACGACGTGGCGCGCACGGCCGTTCGTGCGTTAAAGTCCGCTCGCGGCGTGTTGCTTTCGCACGACGTGGCGCGCACGGCCGTTCGTGCGTTAAAGTCCGCTCGCGGCGTGTTGCTTTCGCACGACGTGGCGCGCACGGCCGTTCGTGCGTTAAAGTCCGCTCGCGGCGTGTTGCTTTCGCACGACGTGGCGCGCACGGCCGTTCGTGCGTTAAAGTCCGCTCGCGGCGTGTTGCTTTCGCACGACGTGGCGCGCACGGCCGTTCGTGCGTTAAAGTCCGCTCGCGGCGTGTTGCTTTCGCACGACGTGGCGCGCACGGCCGTTCGTGCGTTAAAGTCCGCTCGCGGCGTGTTGCTTTCGCACGACGTGGCGCGCACGGCCGTTCGTGCGTTAAAGTCCGCTCGCGGCGTGTTGCTTTCGCACGACGTGGCGCGCACGGCCGTTCGTGCGTTAAAGTCCGCTCGCGGCGTGTTGCTTTCGCACGACGTGGCGCGCACGGCCGTTCGTGCGTTAAAGTCCGCTCGCGGCGTGTTGCTTTCGCACGACGTGGCGCGCACGGCCGTTCGTGCGTTAAAGTCCGCTCGCGGCGTGTTGCTTTCGCACGACGTGGCGCGCACGGCCGTTCGTGCGTTAAAGTCCGCTCGCGGCGTGTTGCTTTCGCACGACGTGGCGCGCACGGCCGTTCGTGCGTTAAAGTCCGCTCGCGGCGTGTTGCTTTCGCACGACGTGGCGCGCACGGCCGTTCGTGCGTTAAAGTCCGCTCGCGGCGTGTTGCTTTCGCACGACGTGGCGCGCACGGCCGTTCGTGCGTTAAAGTCCGCTCGCGGCGTGTTGCTTTCGCACGACGTGGCGCGCACGGCCGTTCGTGCGTTAAAGTCCGCTCGCGGCGTGTTGCTTTCGCACGACGTGGCGCGCACGGCCGTTCGTGCGTTAAAGTCCGCTCGCGGCGTGTTGCTTTCGCACGACGTGGCGCGCACGGCCGTTCGTGCGTTAAAGTCCGCTCGCGGCGTGTTGCTTTCGCACGACGTGGCGCGCACGGCCGTTCGTGCGTTAAAGTCCGCTCGCGGCGTGTTGCTTTCGCACGACGTGGCGCGCACGGCCGTTCGTGCGTTAAAGTCCGCTCGCGGCGTGTTGCTTTCGCACGACGTGGCGCGCACGGCCGTTCGTGCGTTAAAGTCCGCTCGCGGCGTGTTGCTTTCGCACGACGTGGCGCGCACGGCCGTTCGTGCGTTAAAGTCCGCTCGCGGCG
>JAECZD010000038.1:479957-484957 GCA_024349325.1 Pogonomyrmex californicus
CTCGGCGGTACCTCCGGCGTACGGGCGATGCGAAAGTCGGCTCGCGGCGTGTTGCTTTCGCTCTCGGCGGTACCTCCGACCGGATAGCACGATAAAGTCCGCGCGCGGCGTGTTGCTTTCGTTCTCGGCGGTACCTCCGGACGCTCGCTCGGGCTGTACCTCCGACCGGATAGCACGATAAAGTCCGCGCGCGGCGTGTTGCTTTCGTTCTCGGCGGTACCTCCGGACGCTCGCTCGGGCTGTACCTCCGACCGGATAGCACGATAAAGTCCGCGCGCGGCGTGTTGCTTTCGTTCTCGGCGGTACCTCCGACGGGCTCGAGCGGTACCTCCGACGGTGTCGCACGATAAAGTCGGCTCGCGGCGTGTTGCTTTCGCTCTCGGCGGTACCTCCGGCGTACGGGCGATGCAAAAGTCGGCTCGCGGCGTGTTGCTTTCGCTCTCGGCGGTACCTCCGGACGCTCGCTCGGGCGGTACCTCCGACGGTGTCGCACGATAAAGTCGGCTCGCGGCGTGTTGCTTTCGCTCTCGGCGGTACCTCCGACCGGATAGCACGATAAAGTCCGCGCGCGGCGTGTTGCTTTCGATCTCGGCGGTACCTCCGACGGCTGAGCGGTACCTCCGACGGTGTCGCACGATAAAGTCGGCTCGCGGCGTGTTGCTTTCGCTCTCGGCGGTACCTCCGGCGTACGGGCGATGCTAAAGTCGGCTCGCGGCGTGTTGCTTTCGCTCTCGGCGGTACCTCCGGACGCTCGCTCGGGCGGTACCTCCGACGGTGTCGCACGATAAAGTCGGCTCGCGGCGTGTTGCTTTCGCTCTCGGCGGTACCTCCGACCGGATAGCACGATAAAGTCCGCGCGCGGCGTGTTGCTTCTCGGCGGTACCTCCGACGGCTCGAGCGGTACCTCCGACGGTGTCGCACGATAAAGTCGGCTCGCGGCGTGTTGCTTTCGCTCTCGGCGGTACCTCCGGCGTACGGGCGATGCAAAAGTCGGCTCGCGTGTTGCTGTTGCTCTCGGCGGTACCCCGGCGTGTACGGGCGATGCAAAGTCGGCTCGCGGCGTGTTGCTTTCGCTCTCGGCGGCTCCGGCGTACGGCGATGCAAAGTCGGGCGTGGCCTCGGCGGTGCTGCTCGGCGGTACCTCCGGCGTACGCGATGGTGCGGTGCTCGGCGGCCTGCGCGGCGCGTTCGCCCACACCGCTCGCCGGCGGCAGCGCTCGGCTCAAGTGGCGCGCGTGTTTTTCGCTCGGCGGTACTCCGACCGACGGCCGCGCCCGGCGCGGCGTGTTGCTTTCGCTCTCGGCGGCAATCCGACGTTTGCTTCGGCGGTACTGACCGGATAGCACGATAAAGTCCGCGCGCGGTGTTGCTTTCGTTCTTGCGGCGGTACTCTCCGGACGCTCGCTCGCGGTACCTCCGACTTGATGAAAGCACGATAAAGTCCGCGCGCGGCGTGTTGCTTTCGCCTCGGCGGTACCTCCGAGGGCCGGGCAATGTCCGACGGTGCCCACGATAAAGTCGGCTCGCGGCGTGTTGCTTTCGTGCTCGGCGGTACTTCGACGGTGTCGGTCGATAAAGTCGGATCGCGCGGCTGTCACCTTCGATAGTACCGGACGCCGCTCGGGCGGCCTCGGACCGGATACCGATAAAGTCCGCGCGCGGCGTGTTGCTGTTCTCGGCGGTACCTCCGACGGGCTCGAGCGGTACCTCCGACGGTGTCGCATAAAGTCGGCTCGCGGCGTGTTGCTTTCGCCTCGGCGGTACCTCCGGCGTACGGGCGATGCAAAGTCGGCTCGCGGCGTGTTGCTTTCGCTCGGTACCTCCGGCGTACGGGCGATGCAAAAGTCGGCTCGCGGCGTGTTGCTTTCGTTCGGCGGTACCTCCGGCGTACGGGCGATGGTGTGCCGGTCGCGGCGTGTTGCTTTGCTCGTACCTCCGGCACGCGATGCAAAGTCGGCTCGCGGCGTGTTGCTTTCGCTCTCGGCGGTACCTCCGACCGGATAGCACGATAAAGTCCGCGCGCGGCGTGTTGCTTTCGTTCTCGGTACCTCCGGACGCCATCGGGCTGTACCTCCGACCGGATAGCACGATAAAGCCCGCGCGCGGGTGGCGCTTTGCTCCGGCACCTCCGGACGCCGCTCGGCAACGATAGCACGATAGTCCGCGCGGCGTGTTTTCTTCTCGGCGGAACGACGGCTCGAGCGTACCTGACGTGGCGCCGCACGATGTCTCGCGGCGTGTTGTTCGTTCTCGGCGGTACCCTGACGGTGTCGCACGATAAAGTCGGATCGCGGCGCGCTTTCGCTCGGCGGTATTCTCCGACGCTCGCTCGCGGACTCGACCGGATGGCACGATGTGCCCGCGCGCGGCGTGTGCTTTCGTTCTCGGCGGTACCTCCGACGGCTCGGCGGTCCTCCGACGCGCACGATAAAGTCGGCTCGCGGCGTGTTGCTTTCGCTCGGCGGTACCTCCGGCGTACGGGCGATGCGAAAGTCGGCTCGCGCGTGTTGCTTTCGCTCTCGGCGGTACCTCCGGATAGCACGATAAAGTCCGCGCGCGGCGTGTTGCTTTCTGCTCGCGGCCTTCTGGACGCCGCTCGGCGGTACCTGGACTGACAGGCGATAAAGTCCGCGCGCGGCGTGTTGTTTCTTTGGCGGTACCTCCGACGGGCTTTGGCGGACCTCGACGGTGCCGCACGATAAAGTCGGCTCGCGGCGTGTTGCTTTCGCTCTCGGCGGTACCTCCGGCGTACGCGAAGCGATGAAAGTCGGCTCGCGGCGTGTTGCCTTCGGCGGTACCTCCGACCGATAGCACGATAAAGTCCGCGGCGGCGGTTGCTTTCGTTCTGCGGTACTTTGACGCTCGCTCGGGCGGTACCTCCGACCGATGGCACGATGTCCGCGCGCGGCGTGTTGCTTTGTTCTCGGCGGTACCTCCGACGGGCTCGGCGGAGCACGACGGTGTCGCACGAAAGCGGCTCGCGGCGCGCCGCTTTGGGGTACCTCCGGCGTACGGGCGATGCGAAAGTCGCTCGCGGCGTGTTTGCTTTCTCTCGGCAATCTGGACGCTCGCTCGGGCGGTACCTCCGATCGATAGCACGATAAAGTCCGCTCGCGGCGTGTTGCTTTCGCTCTGGTACCTCCGGCGTACGGGCGATGCGAAAGTCGGCTCGCGGCGCATGTTGTTTCGCTTTGCGGTACTCCGACAGACGGCAGCGCAATAAATAATTTCGTCTTAGCAATAAACATATATTCATTGATATCTGGATTGATGCCTTTGTATAAAGTGTTGCTGTTGTCCGTGTAATATTTTTACTTTTAAAGCACGGCGGCTGAATGCGCCGTCTCTAATAACGGATCACACGCATTGGAACGCTCGTGGCACTTTGAGTGTTTCGCCAGCCGGTCGCATCGAAGCTTTGTTATAAATTATGTTAATTTTTAGCTCATATTTAACGAATATGCCGTTTATTGTAACATTATATTTTATTAGCGTGCAATTATATAAGTATTGATATATTAAGGACACATTATTATAAAATTGTAGCACACGAATGATTTATTTATTTTTGACCAAAGCCCCGGCGTACAGGTTAAACACAAGTCGCGCCGTGTTGCTTTCGCATCGTGGCGCGCACGGCGCGTGGAAGAACCGTCGTCGTAAAGTGGTTAAGTCGTTTCGACGACGATGCGCACGGCCGTTCGCGTTAAAGTCCGCTCGCGGCGTGTTGCTTTCGCACGACGTGGCGCGCACGGCCGTTCGTGCGTTAAAGTCCGCTCGCGGCGTGTTGCTTTCGCACGACGGCGCGCACCCGCGTCGTTAAAGTCCGCTCGTGTTGCTTTCGCACGACGTGGCGCGCACGGCCGTTCGTGCGTTAAAGTCCGCTCGCGGCGTGTTGTTCGCACGACGGCGCACGGCCGTTCGTGCGTTAAAGTCCGCTCGCGGCGTGTTGCTTTCGCACGACGTGCGCGCACGGCCGTTCGTGCGTTAAAGTCCGCTCGCGGCGTGTTGCTTTCGCACGACGTGGCGCGCACGGCCGTTCGTGCGTTAAAGTCCGCTCGCGGCGTGTTGCTTTCGCACGACGCGCGCACGGCCGTTCGTGTTAAAGTCCGCTCGCGGCGTGTTGCTTTCGCACGACGTGGCGCGCACGGCCGTTCGTGCGTTAAAGTCCGCTCGCGGCGTGTTGCTTTCGCACGACGTGGCGCGCACGGCCGTTCGTGCGTTAAAGTCCGCTCGCGGCGTGTTGCTTTCGCACGACGTGGCGCACGATGTGCGTGCGTTAGTCCGCTCGCGGCGTGTTGCTTTCGCACGACGTGGCGCGCACGGCCGTTCGTGCGTTAAAGTCCGCTCGCGGCGTGTTGCTTTCGCACGACGTGGCGCGCACGGCCGTTCGTGCGTTAAAGTCCGCTCGCGGCGTGTTGCTTTCGCACGACGTGGCGCGCACGGCCGTTCGTGCGTTAAAGTCCGCTCGCGGCGTGTTGTTACGACGTGGCGCGCACGGCCGTTCGTGCGTTAAAGTCCGCTCGCGGCGTGTTGCTTTCGCACGACGTGGCGCGCACGGCCGTTCGTGCGTTAAAGTCCGCTCGCGGCGTGTTGCTTTCACGACAGCGCGCACGGCCGTTCGTGCGTTAAAGTCCGCTCGCGGCGTGTTGCTTTCGCACGACGTGGCGCGCACGGCCGTTCGGGCGTTAAAGTCCGCTCGCGGCGTGTTGCTTTCGCACGACGTGGCGCGCACGGCCGTTCGTGCGTTAAAGTCCGCTTCGGGCGTGCTGGCGACTGACGCGGACGCGCACGGCCGTTCGTGGCGCGAAGTCCGCTCGCGGCGTGTTGCTTTCGCACGACGTGGCGCGCACGGCCGTTCGTGCGTTAAAGTCCGCTCGCGGCGTGTTGCTTTCGCACGACGTGGCGCGCACGGCCGTTCGTGCGTTAAAGTCCGCTCGCGGCGTGTTGCTTTCGCACGACGGCGCGCACGGCCGTTCGTGCGTTGTTCGCGGCGTGTT